>JAUMHE010000044.1:8595582-8611106 GCA_032359235.1 Enteromius mattozi | reverse complement strand
TTGATTAATAAATGTGTATCAGTGTGTTATGTGTAAGCCAGAGTAAAGAGATGTGTCTTTAATCTAGATTTAAACTGCTTTTCAGAGCAGAAAAGCTTTGAATGGAGCATCACCCTGACTCTGCTAAAGGACACCGACACGCACCAAACAACTGGGACTGAAGTCATCGTGTCATAGCTGGAGATTACTTTAGGGTCAAGGGTTTTCTCTGTGGTTGTTTGGCAGCGGGCAGAGCTGAATTCTGTCCCCTCCAGGATTACACAGACTTGTTCCCTTCTGAATGTGCTTCAATTCAAACCGCCAGTGGTTCAGAAGCCCAAGCTGTCTGCAAAACACGATTTGACAAGCTGTTACTGTAGATCAGATCAGACATGTTTAAGGTAATAGAGATCATGAGGCATATATCAAATAGTTTCCTTTTCAGAAGGATTTAGTTTGATAGTGAAAACATATTATGGAGATTATTAGGTTGTTGATCAGAAATCTAATGGAGCAGAAGAGCATATTTTCATCAGTCTGTCACTAAGCCCTCTTTTGAAAATCCTCTTTGTCTCTGTGTCTGTAATCAATCTTCATTAATGGTTTGGCAAAACTCCACAAAGGCATCTGGAACGAACAGAATGACATTATAACTAATAATACAAGATAGAGATAAATTTCATTGTCATGGACTGAATTTAGCTCCATTTGAATCGTTTCTCAGGGTGTCAAATGTTAAGGAATAGTTAAATGTCTAAAATTCAAAAAGTAAAAGGGGGATGTGATGTAATTTTATTTGCATATATTTTCTAAATTTAGAAGTTTTTCTTTCTTGATTTCTTAATACCATTAAACACACATTATCTGGCTTTATAAGTGTGACATGTTCTACAATAACTTGTCACTGTTCAGGTCATAATTTAGAGATTTCACATCTGTATTAAAATGCAGTTCTCTGTTAAAAAAAAAAAAAAAAAAAGATAGAAAATACTTTACGCTAAATATCCAAAGGCTCATATCAAATAGAAGTCAATCTGTACATATTGGTGAAAACATTTTCTAAATACTTCAGCATTTGCTCTATTTAAATAGAAATTAGTCAGGAATTTTCTCTTTTGGGTGGTGGAGAAAAACTGACATTTAAAGTTGTGTTTTCCTAAATTTATATTACAAACAGGGCTAAATACATATTAATTCTACTAAATGAATTGTATGAGCACATCTTAACATAGAAGCCATGCAGGAGTTATGTATTATGTATGATTTTACAGTCTGTTGTTAAGCTTCTTTGTGGTAAACATCTTATATTAATGACCTATAAGCCCCCATATTTACATCATCTGATGTAGTTTCCCTCTGTTCCCTTTGTGTAATGATGCAAACCACTGTGATCTCAAGGCGCCCTATTAATTCATGCTTTTTTGTTTACAGAACAATATGCAAAGGTGTACCATAATTAGTATCTACTTCTTTGTACTCCTACATTTCACCATACAGTTCACATCCAATTCCCCCGTTCAGACACATAAACCTTTGATTTCATAAGCCTGAATATAAAAATCCAGTTATGGGCTCTCCTCACAGCACAAAGTCATGATACAAGAACATTTTGATTGAGATTAAGGACTAGTAATAAGCTTAATAAAGTCTAACAGAACTTTGATTGTATGACCTTGATACAAGCTGAGAAAGTTTGTCAGATAATTGCTATCATAATTGAGTTTCCTCTTCATCTATTCATTGTTATATCCATTTAATTCCTTTTTTTTTTTTTGGTAAAGCAATTACATGTAGACAGTTCTTCTTTTTTAAGTGAATAAAAACGGCATTCCTTAGCGACTGTATTCGTAATTAAAGTATAAACTTACAGCTTTATCAACCCAAACACTGCAGTTATCGAGCACAGTGCAATTTCCATTGTCTCAACGCACCAAAGCGACATGCCATAAAACACACATCCAATAACCGTAATGTCAGCAAGAGTAATGACTTTATTTAGAAGTTGTAAATATATAAAGAGATGTTTTCCCCTGATTTACTTGGACAACTAAGTGGGAATAAAACCACAAAAGGAGCTACAAGCTTCCCTTTTAGGGCTCCTCTAGGCCACTCCATCCACCGGCACCAAGTTGAACAATGTTTTTATGATGGTTCTCAGTTATGACAACCATGCACGATTCAGACTAATTGCTTTCAGAGCACAAGTCAAGCCATCGCGGAGTGTCCCAAGGGTATTTGGAGAGAAATAGGGGAATAATTTCCCTGTGCAGTCTTCTGTGGTGTCCAGAGACCTGTTACCAACTGATCCAGGCAGAGCAAAGTAATAACCCTCCGGCTGTGTTTGCTTTTGGCTCCGGCTCATGTGAAATTGAAGGGAGGGAGAACATTGATCCGTGTAGGGATGGAATGACCTCCGAAACAAATGTCAGAGTAAGTCTTAACCCTTGAACCTCTGCTCAAATGCTGTTTTTCTGGCTCCCGTGCCCACGAGAGATGTCTGTCTGTACCAAATGCATGCACACCCGGTACGATTTTTCGACTCCAGGGGCTTTGGTTGAGCTCGGCATGTAAGATACGGTCGATGTTTAGTATTCTGGAACAACGTATCTGTCCTTCAGCCACCTTCGCTCCCTTGAGTCCGGACATTGGCCATGGGCAAAGATGTGCGGTCCCTTTCCGTCTTGTCAGTAGCTTTTCTCAGATAAGCATGTGGCTGATACATCCTCTTTTATCCTCCTTTGTCCTGACTCGCTTACCTTAGACTGTGTTGACTCTAGGGCCACAATATGGAGCAGCGAAGGCGTGAAAATCCAAAAGGCTGCATTAGAATTCCATTTGAATTCCTTTGCTTCAGTGCACAATGCTATTAGGTGTGATTATTTCCACAGTCCGGCGGACGTGCCTTTGTCGGACCATCTGTCGATCAGGGTTGCAGGCGTGAAACAAACACTTATGGCAGTATCGCCGACTTGCCATTTAGGATCATTTTTTATTGGGTTTCTTTTCCCCATTTTTTTAAATTACGCTTTGCTTCCGATGAATGTGATAGTTTTAAGAAGCACAAATACAACTGAGTGGCATCCGCATGGATGAATGGCTCCGTTTCCTTAACATCAGAGTCTTGACAAGAATTCATCTCCTTCACGAGCATTCGTAGGCTTCAGAGAGGAAGCATTATCATCAGCCGTCTTGATGATGGCCTGGCTCGGAGCTGGAGAATCTTGTAGCAGGCCACTGGAAGTCTGGCTTTGTAATGATGAGTGTTGTCTCACCAGGCTACAGATGTTCATCCTGCAGGGTGTCTGAGAAAAGATAATCAAGCTTCTTATGGCTGCCATAAGACACAATGTGTTTAAAGCTAAATTTCTTTAATTATGACCATCCTGGTGAGGCAGGCACTGCATTAACCTGCCAGTGGGTCACACACTCCGTGGGGGGTTGCAGCCTCTAATGGGGTCTTTTGGGCTAACCTTTCTTGACCAGCTGTGGGAGTAAAAACACATTCTGGTGATCATTAATGCAGGACTTTTCTGATGGAAATCCAGAGCGAGCAAGGCTGAGATGTTGTCTGTGAAGTGCCAACTCGTCTAGGTCGTTACGAGGGTGGGAAACAATGTTCCTGAGCACATTAAGAGCCCAGTGGACACGGCTGTCCCGTTGTTTGTTCATTCGGCTAATGTTCCCACTCATTGTGCTCCGCGCTGTCTCTCTTTCGCTCTGTTACCACGCTTTTCAATTAATCCATTAGCAATCCGTGTAGTCGACTGAAAAGATTGCTTAAAATGCTGCTCTAAGAAGTGTAGAGAGTGAAAAAACTTATATATATATATATATGTATGTGTCAAAGTTTTCTCAGATTTAGTAGTGCATATTAAAAATTATACTATAATGCTGACCATTGTTCAGCATTGTCGTGGCATATTCGAGCACTTGTCAAGTCTCGACAAACTGATTAATTGATGCAGGTTTGCCGTAAGGGCAAGAAGCTGCTGACGTTCTGTGGAATCATAAGCTTTGTTCCACTGTCTGCGCTGAAATGGGCCAAGAACACAGCTTTGCTTAAATAGAACAGTCAGATGCATATCATTTGTTTTGGAATATTGAAAACGTAATGACGTAATTTGAAAGAGAACAACTGCAAAATCATAATTTAGATATTAAATATACACTTTATAAGTTAAGGGATGACAAGATTTTTAAATGTTTTTTTAAAGAAGTTTCTTATGCTCACCAAGGCTAAACCAGTAATATTGTGAAATATTATTAGAATTTCAAAATAACTTTATTTTAGTAGAATTCCTGTGGTGGCAAAATGTAATTTCCCGCTTACTCCGGTCTTCAGTGTCACGTGATCCTTTAGAAATCACTCTAATATTCACTCTATATCAGAGTTGCAAACAGTTTTGCTGCGATGCAAAACTGTGATCTTAATTATATCTTTACTTTAATATTTGAAATAAGAATTTCTTATTTTTGATAAGAAATTAGACATTTCATTTATTTTCTTTTTTATTTATTTATTTTTTTTCCCTACATGGAAAAAAAACACAGCACTTCCATCTTTGAAATGACACTGTTCTGTGTAGTATTTTACAAAGTTTCATTTTGAGTAATTACTGTAGATCATTTTGCTTGGGATGTACCAAAAAATGTTCTCTGATTAAATTGTGAGTTGTTAATTTGGTAATTATTTCACCCAATTATGCCATTACCACCAATATGACCCATCTGGTTCATTGTGTGTCTCACATGATAGGCATTACCATGGGTTAATAAGCCAGTCAACATGAGCCAAAGTCTGCCACCTCTCATGTGATGCCTTGTATGAAAACACGAGAAGTAATACTTAAAATAGATAAGAGGCAATTCTTTTTGTTTGTAATATTTAATTTGCTTTATTTATGTATTTTCACTATTTTTGTGAAGGGGTTCTGCCTTCTGCCAGAAACCATTAGTCCAGAAACATATTTGAAGATTCTCAGAAGCTATTCGTGATAGAGGCAGAGAAATGCTTTTGTTTTTCAGAGCGGTGGTTGTGCCGTGTGCACAGGGACCGGGTGGCATGTCTGATTTATGCACAGGTGTTGAAGTTGAGAGATAGCGACAGAGCCTAGTCCGTATAATTAATTCCCTGCA
The DNA here is from genome assembly GCA_032359235.1 of Enteromius mattozi. Lineage (NCBI taxonomy): Eukaryota > Metazoa > Chordata > Actinopteri > Cypriniformes > Cyprinidae > Enteromius > Enteromius mattozi. The sequence continues at coordinate 8,605,991 of JAUMHE010000044.1, read as the reverse complement.
CAGTTCAAGCACCTTCCGTCGTCACGCCTAGCACTGCTCTCTCTGGCTGACCTGCGCTCTGCTCCTCTTTCACATTATTACTCTGCGGCGGTAGCAGCAAAGGTGGTGCCGCTGACCCAGCATGCGTGCTGCTGACATGTGTTGCGAGATTATGGCGTGCAACACCATTTGAATTAGGTGTAGTGAATATCTTAATAACCCAACATGTTACGCCACGTCTGAGCCGTGGTGAGTGCAGGAGCATGACTTTTGTGCATGCATCTGTTCGTAAGGAAATCCAATTATGCGTGTGTGTGTGTGAGTGAGTTTCTGGAGGCTTGTATTCTAGGTCTGAGTGTTATGTGTCAGATATGGCTGGTTTAGCCCCCCGGTGTGTTGTGCAGTGCTACATGTCCAGACTGACAGATCAACATTGAAACTGAGAGGCAATAAAGCAATTGCACTCAGTGATTGATAACACCTTTCTCTATGACAATGGTTCCTATCCAGGTGTACATGTACCCCAGAGGTACTGAAGCAGTGTCCAGGAGGAAAGATTCTGGTTTTGCTTTGTTAATCCTATAAAACAGAAATTGTTTTAAAAATAACAACATTAGGCCTATCGTTTGTCATAGTATTTTAAATTATTCTGTTCTTGCCATGAATATAGCCGTTGGTGGTGACATGGCATAACACAATATTAAGTCTGTCAGTAGATTAATACTGCAGAACCATGATTATTCTTAGTATTTTGTACAGTTCATCTTTAAGGAAGGAAAACAGAAAAATGCGTTCAAGTTTTAGACAAGTTTTTATGTTTATTTATTATAGAATGTATGAAATAGTGTAATATATTTAATGCATGTATCATAACATTTAAAACAAATGATTATTTGTGTTTCATTAGATAAAGTATCAGACAAGTCGTATTTATTTTAAAAACAGATACAAGCACATTTTCAAGAAAAACATTTCACAAAACCAACTTCACACAAGTCAAACTGTATATAGTTTGGTTGTAAAATGTTAGTGGCTCATATTCTTAATTAATGAACAGTCTGGTTACACCAATGTGAACATGACTTCATATATCACAACCAGTTGGCCAAAAATGTTGCAAAATGGCAAATAAATTCTCTATAGGATGATTTCTTTTCAAATGGTTAATGTTTTAAAATTCTGTTATTTTCAAGTGCAGCTAAAACGTTTTTGGGGATGTCCTGGTGTTGGACAAAATTTTGTGATAAATCATCATCCTAAGGGTTGATATCATTTGGCTACAGTGAACAACAAAATGTTGCATTTATCTTGTATCTTTTTGTTGTCAATATTCTCTATAGGTTGTATATCAGTGTATACTCTCAAAAATAAAGATTCCAAAAAGGGATTCAGTGATGCCATAGAAGAATCACTTTGGTTGTTAAAAAGAACCATTGGTTTCTAATGCCGAGTTCAGACTGCACGATTTTCAAAGTAGTTGCGTCAGAGATCTTTTCACACTGCATGACTATCTGGGGTATCATTCAGTCACTGCTGTGTTCTTATTTGCAACAAAAAGAAGATTATGGAGGAGGATATTTACCTTCTACACTTTCGTAACTCCTCCCCCCACATCCCGCAGCTCTGGATGTTACTCTCTCATTGGCTGTAGGTAATCGCCGATGTTATTCAGTCAGAACACATGATTTTGAATCGCCGACAGGTCCAGATATTTAGCATGCCAAATATCTCACAGGTGTTGGCGATTCTCTCAGATCGTGTCTTTGATAGTTCACACTGTGTGATTGTCACTTGCATGGACGAGCACCGATTTGCCTGTGATTTCGGGCATTTGTTGGCGGTTTCTCAAAACCTGTCGGCGAGTCAAAATCGGGGCTAAAATCATGCAGTCTGAACTCGGCATAAGTGTGAAGAACATTTTAATAAACAAACAAACTTTTTTTTTCACTATAAAGTACCTTTTGTGCAATAAGAACATACCGTTGATGTTAAAGGTTCTTTACGGAACCAGATATGCTAAATAGAACCTTTATTTTTAAGAGTGAATTAGCTGTGCTCTCCATTGCACTCATCTTTACTGTAAGAGCTGTAGGGATCAAAAAGGTTGTGAAACACTGATCTGCTATCTCGCAGAAACAGTTTTTGAACTGAGGTATAGCCTTCCTAAAAGTATAAAGTATAGCCCTCCAAAAACCTAAAATCACCTTGGTAAGAACCTGCATTCAGTATCTCTTGAGCGTGTGGCTGAACACATGGGTGTTTGCCCTTTGGGGCAGCAGGTGGATTCTTCCCACAGATGAATTAGTCTGGACGTGGTTGTGGTCTATCACATCGCTCGAGCAGGTGTAATCGCTCTGTCGCCGTGTGCTTCCATGCAAACAGACATTGGGAGGTCCTCTGCTACAAGGAGAGATAAAGCAAAATACGATAGATTTCACTGTCAAATGGGTGGGGAAGAGAAATAGGCGAAGATTGAGACGTGAACACCCTAAGGACAGCTCAGTTATCCAGCCATCAATCAGCTGGGCCCTGATTGGTTGTGTAGACAGGTCAGGAGTGATACTTTGTGTTGGATCGATGTCCCAGTGGTCTCTCTCTCTCTGTCTTAAGCGGCTAACCCACCCACCAGGTCCCCACACAGCGTGTCAGACGCGGGCTCCTGCTGATTCACAGGTTATTCCAGTCTGCTCCATTACACAGGAGGGGCAGAGGTGTTTTTTTTTTTCTTCCAGTGACACTTTACACTTATGACTGCTTACTGTAGCTCAGTGACTGTCAGTGGAATGGATTTGCACTTTCAATCCACTTCAAATTTACACTTATTTTTTTATAGTAGTAGTCTCATGTTTTCACCAATGCTTAATTTAATTGATCAAAAATACAGTAAAACAGTAATGTTGTGAATCATTAGAATTTCAAATAACTTATTTTAGTATTTTAAAATGTAATTTATTTCTGCGATTCTGTCATGTACAGTGCCTTGCGAAAGTATTCATACCCCATTTTTTTTCACATTTTGTCAACTCTGTGAATGTCCTTGAGTGGCCCAGACACAGCCTGGGCTTGAACCTAATCAAATATTTCTGGAGAAACCTGAACATGTGCATCTGCCCCCATCCAACCTAACAGAGCTTGGGAGGTGAAGAGGTGAGGAGAAGAGTGGCAGATAATTGGCAAATTGCTTATAAGCAAAGCTTGTTGCATCAAAGAAAAACACTTTAGGCTGTAAAGATGCTTCAGCTAAATATTTACTTACAGGTATGAATACTTATGCAGATAGACTCTTTTTAGTTTTTTTTTTGATATGAATAAATTTGCAAAGATGTTACAAATCAGTTTTTTTTGCAGTACGGTTATGGTGTATGGGGTGTAGAATGACATGGAAAAAAAGTAATTTAAAGCAGCTATACATTTTATATTTTTGCTTTTATAGTATAAAGCAATTGTTGTTAGCTAACAACAAACCTTTTTAAAGAATGTATTTGGTTTTAGCAAACAGTCTTTTTTCAGGTTCCATTTCAGTTGCTGATCTATTTGAGATGCTCCCCAGGGTTACCAGGTCTGTATAACAAAACCAGCCCAACTGGTCCTCAAAACTAGCCCAATAGTTTTCAAAACCACCTTCCAGGTATCCCACCTCAGTTGAAATTCGCGTGGGAATGGTGTTTCACTTCAGCCTCAGAATAAAAAATCATCCCCTTTGAAGCAGCATTACCTCAAAGGTTAGCTGCGTGTGTAGACAGTAAACATCAAGGTGACTGGGTACGTTTTGACGTACTTTGAGTGATTTTAAAAATGTGGAAATTTATGAACCTGACATCACAGGTTATGCTCACTTTTTCAACAAACATAAAAACTTGCTTTCATAGTGCATGCTTACATAGCCTCATGAAAGAAAAGTGTTACATAATATGTCAGGGCTTTCTGTTTTTGCTGGGCAGAATATCCAATCTTTTCTTCAATCATTACTACTGTTGTCAAAGCACAAGATGCTTCATTTCACTGGGCACATCTCTTCAAGCACCATGTTTTTTGACATACAGAACAAGAGTGTAAATTGAATGTGAATCACACTTGTATTGAAATTCAAAACAAGACTTGAAGACAAACTCATGAAGGAATATAAAAATACTTCATTTTTTTATCCACTCACTCTGTCACTATACAATATATAGAAAAGCACAGGTAATTCTCCAAGCGAGATACTCAATCTTAAAGCAATTAAAAATTTTAGCCTCACTAAATTATGTGGGATGTTTTAAAAAGTAATAGGAGAAATAGGACTAAAACTGCCATTTTCAATTTTTTTTTAAACCGGTTGATTTGGCGTGGCTCCACTGTCGACACCAAAATGTTCTGCCAAGATGGTTCCTCATCAATCTCCTAAGTTGTACACGCTCCGACGATGACAGATTTCAAAACATCTCTGATGTCTGTTCTCTTCTTACACGACAGGAGGAACCTAAGTGCTTTTAGGCCTCAATAACAAGCTGTGTGCCACATTTGATCAGAGCCTAAATTCTATATGGCCTTCTATTATAAATAAATATCTACATGTAAAAATCTGTATTTATAGAGTTTCTTTTAGCCCTGTCTTAATGTAATCACAAACAGTGGGGATTCCATCATACATTAGTCATAAGTGATGCTTTTAGTCACAAGGTTGTGGCTCATCAAAGACAGGAGGCCAGCTTGAAGACCCCTGAAGACAGTTGCTGTAGCCTTAGTGTGAGGTTTCAACAAGGGATCCATCATCATTTTCTGCTGCCATTACTAGCATTAGAGGACAAAGCTATCTGCAGCATTATAAAGCCTCAATAGTGTTTAATGTAACCCCTAAATGATGTGCGAAATGACAAGCAAGGCTCAGTGGTTTTGATTAAGATTCATTTTGTGGGGACTTTTATCTTCAATGTAGCATTCAGTTCGAGGTGTAAATGGCTTTGGCAGTGATGTCATTTAAATATAAAGCCAAATTTGAGACTTCTACTTGGCCTTGGTTTGATAAAAATGAAGAAGTCACCCGACTGTGACTGGAAATTTACACCCTGTCTAGTTTTATACACACACTATTGTTCAAAAGTTTTAATGGTAGTGAAATAATTCTCTAATGCTCACCTATAAACAGTGATATTGTGAAATATTATTAACTGTTTACTTTTTAATAGATTTTATTTCTTTGACAGCATAACCAAATTATCAGCAGCCATTAAACCAAACTTAAGTGTTGCGTGTTCCTTCAGAAATCATGCTGAGATGCTGCTCAATAAACCTTTCATTTGCTAAAACAGTTGTTCTACTTACATTTTTTCTGTAAAAATTGTTGGATTTTATGAAAAAAAAAAGAAGTTTAAAACGTGTTGCTGCCACATACTGTACTTTTTTTTCATTTTAATTGTCATAATAATCAGATATGTTATTAAATGGCAATTATCTTCTTTTAAATGACATATTTTTGCGTAATATTGAGATTCTGTGATTGAAGCAATTTTTTTTTTCTTGTTAAAATGACATTCTTCTCGCTAAAATTTCCTCATTAAACTGACATATTTCTTAAAACTGAACAGCATTAGTTGAAATAGAAATCTTTTGCAATATTGTTTATGACTTTACTATTTATTTAAAACAAATTTACTGACCCCGGACATTTTAATAGTAGTATATACAGTAATATCGTAGATGGTATTTTGTTTAAGTAGTTCACTTACTTTATATTACATATGAAAAATGTGTAACTTTATGCATGGCATTATTTATTATTTGAAAGGAAAATTATTTGTCGAAAGGGTTTTTTTAAGCCCTAGGTCTACAGAATATAATGGTGAGGGCAAACCAAGTTAACAAACAAACAAACAAACATCTTCAGCATTCTGAATATATTGTATTTTATACAACAATCAAACACCAGTCATGATGCAAAACAGAGGCATAGCAAACAAAGCTACAGGAAACGATGGCAAGTTGTGCATTGAAGTGACTCAGATCATCCGCGATGGCGCGGAACTAGTTGAAATTGAAAAGGGAAAAATAGAAACCACTCTTTATTTAGATGTTGTCAACTTTTGTTTTCATCATTAACGCTGTAATATTGCACCCCCTGGAGCTGCCGAAGTTCAAAATAGCACACAATGTATCTACATTTGACGGCAGGCGATTAGAGAGGTTGGTTGCCTTGTTGCTGCTTTTGAAACCAATGGAGCATAAAAGGCAAAAGGCTTGACATTTGATATGATGCTCATAAGTGCTCCTCCGCAATTAACTTGTATCATAGCTGCAGGTGGTTCGGAAATGTGCCTCTTAACATCCGTAACAATGATATCAGTCGACTTGTAATCAGTAATCAGGCCAAATTGTTCTACTAATCAATGCAATATGGAAGCATGAAGGAGTGTGATTGCGCATAAGGGTTTAAGCAGACTGGTTTGTGAGCATGGAGTGCCTCCTGTTATTCTGCTCATTCACCCTGAGACAGCTGTTAACCCAACACTACTGCAGTGAGTGTGCGTTGTTTCATGTTGAATAGCGTTACATATCTTGACTATGCTTTTCAGGACAGGAAAGTACATAAGCAACCTTGATTATGATGAATCATGGTATGCCACTTTGGTATAAAAGAATGAGAGAGACATTGACAGGCAAAGAAGAGTGGGAGAAAAGGATGAAATTACCCTGTTTATGCCATGACACTGCTGAATACTTGATTTTGAATGGTTGCCCGACATTTTGTTTCATTTTCTATATCTGTATAGCTATGAAGTACTTACAGGTCTTCACCTTATTGCAGTTACATAACAGATTTTAACAGACCTATTTAGCAAAGCAAAAGAAGCAGAGAAAGACACAATCACTGCTAATGGAATGACATTATATTAAAATGATATGAATGTAAATGATACATCATGTTTTAGAAAGCAGTGGTGGATTGGGCTTTAAATAGGATGCTTCTAAGATGTTCATGTTGAAACTGGGGTGTGCATACATTTTCAATACTTTAGTGGTCCATTGTTAAGTATTTCTTATAGGTCACATGCATCTGTCCTTAATTTTGTTCAGACATGGGACTCATGGCCAATATTTTTGTATAATAACCACTAAACTGCTGGGTTAAATACAACCTAGCGCTGGGTAAGAATATGGACAAACCCAGAAATTCAGTTGTTTTGACTAAGTGGTTGGGTTGCTACCAAAAAAGTTGGGTCTGTCTATTTTTGTCCATATTTCACTCAGCACTGGGTTGTGTTGAACCCAACGTTTTTTAGAGCGTTTGCCTGTTGTCCATGGCAACATACCACTTTTGCTATGTTGCTATATTATTAACAAGGTGGCATTGACACATGAAACACAGGAAACGATGAACTTGCACACTGAAGTTGTGATTATTGAATAAGCTGATAACAAGGAATTGATAATAACTGTACTATGACAGCCTAACTCTTTGAATGGGAAAACATCAAATTCTTTAGAACTGTTCACAAACCTTTCATCTCGGAGTGTTGACTGTTTCTATAGCAACCAGGACTTCTAACGGCAGTTGCAGTGATGTGCTGATGTTACAGATTAGTGATTAGCTCTTTTGCTCATAAGGTGTGTTTTTTTTTCTTTTTTCCCCATTCAAAACTATAAGAGTATAGGGTATTCTATAGTCTTTGATTCAGATCTGTGGCAGGTTGCATAAAAGGTTAAGACTAATCTTAAAAGTTAGTCAGCTAAATTTTTCTTTAAAATTCTGTTACATAAAAATGTATATTAGTCTAAGGTAAATACAAAAAATAAAATGGATTACTCTTGGCTAACTGCTAGTTGGTCAGACTAGCTCTTAAGACACTGTCTTAACATGAAGGCTAAGTTTATGCAACTGGCCCCTGGTCTCATTGCTGGCCAACTCTCAAGTTTGTAACAATTTCTGAGTGCTTTTTGAAGTGTGTTTCGGTTCATTGTCCTGCTGAATGACCTCTGGTGGAGATGCAGCTTTCTAACACTGGCCACTACGTTGTGCCCCAAAATTCTTTGGTAATCATCAGATTTTATGAGGCCTCCTGTGCCAGAAGCAGCAAAGCAACCCCAAAACATCCTTATACCGCCACCATGTTTAACTATGTGTACTTTTCTTTAAAGGCCTCATTTCTTTTTCTGTAAACAGTGCCCTGATGTCCTTTACCAAAAAGCTTTACTTAGCTATGTCTCGTCTGCCCACAGTACTTCTCCCCGAAGGATTGTGGTTTTATCACATAAGTTTTGGCAAACTCCAAATTTTTGTGTCAGCCTGGGTCTCCTTCCATAGCTTCCCTTTTCATTCAGATGGTGACGGATAGTGCGAGCTTACACTGTTGTACCCTGTGTCTGCAGATCAGCTTGGATTCGTTTGAAGTTAATCGGTGTTCTCCATTTTAACTTGGTGATTACTATATTGCCCACACCTGTTACTTGCCACAGATGTGTCTAAATACAAATGACAGGAGCATCACATGCTTGAAAACAATTATTTCTTACAATTTTGGCAAGGTACCAATAATTTTGTCCAGTCCTGTACAGTTCTGTGTGAAATTTGATCAAGTTTGACTTTTCTTCTCTGTTTGTGTTGTTGCAGTGACTGATAGGGTGCCAATATTTTTGGCCATGACTGTATGAATGCATAAATATACACAGTACGCAAACATACATTTTGTAAACAAATGTTTTTTAGAATACGATTAATCAACACTATATGCTGTATAATGTAATATGGATGTAATGTTCTTTTTGTTCTCAGACTGGTTGTTTTTTTCTCTGTAACTGTTCAGTAAGTAGACATGTAAAAATCAGGAAAATATACAGTGATCTGGTCATTATCACAAAATAAACCCTTTCAGAGTGATTCAAGACCCTTATGCTTCACGTCAGGCGTTTCTTTCGTGATAATGACTGGCTGCCTGCACGTTATCTCTTAATTATAGAACATTATGAGATTTCCTTTGTTTGACTTTGTTTAATATGCACCTTGGTTGACTACTGTATGCGAGCTGTACAGCGTTTCCAAGGCCACCACTTCCTGTTATTTTCACCTTTGACAGTCATTGTGATCAGCATGGCTCAGTGCCGCCCTCAGGTCAGCTCCTCATCTGGGCATATCAACAGTTTGCTCTGTGAGACAGGATGTTGAAGGGAGACAGCGCCATCCGTCCTTGTGGTTCTGCCAGGCCGCCATTTCGCTGCGATCATAGCATCCAGCCAAGCCGCATTGGCATTCGCCTAATGCCTCCAGGCTGCCATTTTCACGTGTGTCTGTGATTCATTGATGAGCGCAGAGGGCTGCGTCCCGAGCTTAGCCTTGGAACGTGGCCATATGCCGGTGACGCACAGCCAATTCATTAAAGACTGGCTGTCTGCCCTGCGCTCAGTGCACCGGGCGCACCTGTGTCACTCTGAAGAGGCCTGTGCGTTACTCAGCCGGACAGTCCGGACAGAAGGGATGGAGCCGCTCTCTCAGTCACTTTACATTTGCTTGTAGTTCACTTACACTGATTATCTGAGAGGTTTGCTCTGACTCTTTATGCCACTAGAGTTCCTCATAATGGAGCCACAGTTCTGCTGCATAAGCATAAGAGTCCAATGAGGAGGACTTTATACAGTGCCACTGACACAATGCTAGACAAACCATGTCAGAAAAAGGCAAACATTTTGGACCCTTTTAGTAGTTTATTAGTGGCACGTGCTCTAAGGGTTTAGTCATTATCTGTTGAAGAACCTGCACTCAAAAAAATAATTCTCCAACACTGTTCAGTTTATTTTAAAAAATATTTTCATTTAACACCATTATGTTTGGTTCCCTGTTTAAACAACTGCATTGTGTTAAACTGACTTGAAACAGTTTTGTATTGTTTCAACTCAATATTTTAATTTTGAAAGACGTAAATTATTTTACTTGTGTAACTAGGAACTGGATTTCCCCTTCCCATCATGCTTTAGACAGGGTTGGATAAGGATAGTAAATCCTGAAATAAAATGTTATTTTAGGCATTTTTATTAAGATGATAAAACTGGGAGACTTGTTAATGTTTAATGCTCTTTTATGTTTGTATTTAAAATACTGCTATGTTAGTGTTTTTGGGGGTTACCATTGTGGTAAAGTGTAGAGCATGTGCTTAGGGACCTGCTAACATCAATCAAAGTTATTTTAATAATAATAATAATAATAATATTAAAAGTACTTTGGGCAGGCCCAACCATCTTAAACCATCTTAAACCATCTTATGTGCTGCATAACAAGTTGGCTAATGCGTAAAGTTAAGTAAATCAAACATATCTTTTTTTTTCAGTGTAGAAGGATGTCTTCCTGCTAATTTATTTTTCGGTTAAATGTTTTAGTTTGAGTTTAACAAGCATAAAATGTATCAATTTCATTAAAACTATATTTGATCAAATTGAGTTGACCCAACTCAATTAAATTTCAT
>JAUMHE010000044.1:8568076-8580602 GCA_032359235.1 Enteromius mattozi | reverse complement strand
TCTCTGAAGATTCCTCTTGTGTTGTTGCATCTGTTGTCTGTCTTTTTGAGCTGTGAGGGACTCTTGGAAATTAACTTTACGAAGAGATCATTTTTTCAACTCTTACACCCTTATTAGCATACGCTTTACGTACAACTTATGAAATCCAATTATCAAAGTAGAAGTATATAATTTGCACATTTTCTCTATAATTAGCGTGTTCTGAAATAGGCTCTAAGTGATGGGCTCTGTCTCTGGAGTGAGGAGGTTAAAGACCTTTCAGTGGTTTTCTAGCCATATCTGTGATTTTCATCTCAGCCAAAGTGGATTTAGCGCCTTCATTTTCGTTGCGGGACATAACGCCATCTCCCAGGATGCAGTTATCAAAAAATCTCCCCCTGAATCAATTCATTAGGAATTCTGACCCTTGGAAATTTTTGATGAGGCTAAGTCAATGACTCATTTGTAAGTCAAGGTCATGAATGTTTGCTGGACAAATGAACCTCGACACAATAGGTTCCGGTTTCGGGGATTGTCGTACACTCAAGTATTTCCATTTCACAGCTGATTTCCTCAGACTATCTCGGAGAGATTGCCAGCTCGTTCACCCCCAACCATCCTCTGCGTTTTTTGAGGAGGAGTCAAAATGGTGGCCAGCTTTGTACTGCTCAGTATTGTCTTCTCATTAGAACCAGCAATTTGGCGAGTACTCTCACGTTTCCTCCCCCGAGGCCTTTTGCTCTCAAGCTATAGTGTGTAATTTTCCAATGATCAACGCAGTAATCACACAAACAGGCCTGATCTACGAGGAGATCTATATGCCCGCCGAGGCTGGCGTGTTGTCCTCAGCACGGGAAATGGAGTGAGAAGTGCCCCCCACTCAGCCCGAGGAGCTTGTTTTTGCTCAGCAGGGGTGGCGGCTCCTCGCAGTGAAGGGGAATTTTTCTACAGTCGGTGGGGGTGTTGTTGAAGCGCAATTATTGGCGAACAGAAGCTTCAACTACCTGCTCCCCAGGTCTCTGCTGAGAGATAGGAGCTCAGCTCGGCTCTCATCAAACCTTGCCCGGTTGTACAGTAGTCGAGAACGAGGAAATTGTTCTTCACTGCTATTTCTGACATGCGTCTGGTGTTAAAAAAAAACAACAACAAAAGGCTTTTTGTGGCTTTAGAAGCTGCTTTTGTTGAGGATGTCAAGCAAACGGCTCATCCGTTGAGCTGAATGGGGAAAAGCGGTGATTTCATGTAGAACATCTGAAAAGACACTCGGGTCTCTGAAGATTTATCTCCCAACGGCGAATAAATGACTCGTGTATCTCACACACCTGGTAAAAGGAGCGTTCCAACAGAGAGGGCGACGTGGCATGTGTGAAGTTGTATTAAGAATGGCAGCCGGCAGTTGCCAGTGACAAGAGAGGCTTGTTGAGGGCAAAATAAACAGCTGGTGGTGTGAACGGGGAAAGAGTGTCCCGATTGAAAACGTGTGCAGAAAACACCAGAATTATGTAACAGCGAATGGACTCATGGCATGACCGGTGTCTGAATCTTACATGATGCTGTTATGTCTGTCAAGCAAGACTGTCAGGGGACAACAGATCAACTTTGAGTCTAATGCCTTCTGACAATTTTGCTACATCTCTTCATTTGCTCTGGTGCTGAGCATATGTCAGCTGTCCCAAAGCGGCGGCGGACAAGAACACTTGTCAGGGGCATTTTTCATTTAGAACCAGGGACTACAGGTATGATTTAGGTGAGCAGACAGATATTAACATAACTACATTTTTCTTTAGCATGTAGCTCAGCTGCTAGAGAGGAATGTAGCTTACAAGCTACTTTTGTCAGCAAGTATTGATAAATTGAGTCAATAATTGCACATGATGCTGATGTGTGAGTATGAAGTCTAATACATTTTGGTGAATTAAGCGATTTTTTGGATGTGAATGTTATTTGCAATAGTTGTTATCTGTCTCCTGCTGATCAAACCCACATGTTTTTTTCTTGTCCAAAGATTTTTGGTATTCCTTTTTTGACACTTTTTCTAACGTTTTATATTTCCCTTGAACCATACCCTTTGCTATTTTTGGTGTACCGGCGGTTTTGGATGAACTTTCAAAAAAGTATGCTGATGTCCTAGCCTTTGCCTCACTCATAACTCACAAATGAATTTCATTGCACTGGAAGTCTTCTAAACCTTCTCCCACTTTCTCATGGTTAAAAGATTTGATGTCTTTACTATATATTGAAAAAAAGGTTAAAAGGTTCCACTGACAAAATTGAGACTTTTGTCAAGACTACATCACTTATCTTTTATTTATTTAATTCATTTTTTATTTTTATTTAATGGCTTCTTTCATTTGTTTCATTAGATTATTATGTAGTTGCAACACAAATCATTATATTGTATTTGTAATGTACTATTATTAATAATATTGCAGTACCCTTTGTTTATTCCAAAAAAAAAAAAAAAAAAAAGGTACCCCACTATACTTCCAATTCCACCTCTAATGCATAACTCATAAACCGGGTAAACAAACAAACAAACATATGTACATAAATAAAAAATAATTATTTTAGTCCCTGCTTAGCCATTTTTTTCTTTCTTTGTCTTTTTTTTCTTCCTAATTTTATTTGTTGAATTTAGGGATTTTTTTTATTTTAGGGAGACTTTACTGATAGGAAATGTAAATTATGGTCTTATGGCCTTAATTATAGAATGACCACTTTTAGATTAAAAATGTATCAAATTCAGTGTCCTGCAATAAATAATAAAATGATTTATGGTAATTCCTACAGCTGTATTTAAACTACAGGTGAAACGCCTGTAAAACAAAACAAAACATATTTATTAATATCAATACAGTGTATTTGTAGTGATCGCGGCGTAGGCGTTCGGATCCATTTGCAAAGTTTTACTAGAGATAACAGGCAGGGTCGATCAACAGGCAGACAGAACAATGGAGGCAATGCAGAATCAAGGTCGGGGTATACAAGCAAATGTCGGGGCAGGCAGAAAACAGTCAAAATCCAAACAGTCCAAAATTCAAAACACCAGGAAAGACAATACACAGAAAAGAACGCTCAGAAATGATCAAGACTTCACGTTTGACTGTTGTGTGACTGTGCTATTTAAGCAGTGTGTGATGGGTGTGGTGATGAGCTGCAGCTGACGGTGATGATCACAAGTGCTAGCAGGTGTGGGTGAGCAATGCATGATGGGAAACTGAGTCCATGTGTAACTGAGTCCAATGGTTGTGTGAATGGTGCAATGGTGGATTGGAAATGGAGTCCAGAAGTAAACTAAGAGTCCTGTGTGAGTGTGAGTGGATGATAGATGCCTTTAGGCGGGGTTTGAGGGCACTCGTGACAATATTGTGCTTTTATTTCATATATTTTGATAGATGAAATTGTGAAAGTTTTCAAAACATTTTTTTTTTAAGTTTAAATATGTTTTAAAAAAAATCCTAGAGACATCAAAGTCTCTGAATTTGAAGAATGGCTACATACTGTATCATAACAGTTTAAAATGATAGTGCCCCTTCAAGAGCATTAATGTAGTTAGCTACTTCTGAAGTGTTTTTAAAGAGTTGCTTGACTTTAATTAAAAGTAGTAGATGTTCAAAGTATCTTTAACAAGACAGACAGACAGATAGATTTTTACTTTGTACGAAGCCAAAATTAGGCTGGCTTTTTGGTAGAATTTTTGAAATAATAAATAAAATACTATGGAAGAGTGAGTCATGTAAAGTGAGTAGGGTTGACTGAACAAGTTAGATTAGCCACAGGGGAAAACTCACAAAATACCTCCATCCGAAGGAGGTCATTGAAGAATTTGCAAACCATGGTGTAAGACTGATGATCCTCTGTCCTGGGTGCAGCCACTGTGAAGGGACCTGACAGTGCATTAATATCTACATGGCTGAGATCTGTTCTTGTGAGAGGCTGAGAGCTCAGGCGTGGGTGGAGAGGAGACTGGGTGGACTGCGGGGTAGAGAGCGGGCCAAACTTCACAAACTCCAGAAGTAATGATTTGTTACCATCATCTTGAGAGGGCAGCTCTGGTCTGGCTTTGCTTCATCGGAATAAAGGAAAGAAAATAAACTCAAGCAGAACTGAGGGTGGGGTGCAGGGTTATTACAGTTAACTAAGAAAGAAAGATGCATTTATATGACAAAAATTTTGTGTGTTTATCTTTTGCATTTTTTTTTTTACATTTTTGCATACAGGCGATAGTGTTGTCAAAACAATCCCCGTTCATACAGACTGGTGAAAACAACAAAAATGAAATGAAATGAAATAATAATAATAATATTACGCACACCAGACCTGAACCAGAAATAATTTTTTCTCAAATCTGTATTTTTTATTTTATTTTACATGAAGATAATAACAGTATCATTTTCAAAAACTTGCACTTTAAAACCCAAAATGCTCTTGTCATGTAATTATAATAAAATGTCAAAATGCATAATATTACAACAACGTGACTGTAATGATTAATAAAACTATATAAATGTATTAAACACTTCTAAACTGGCAGAAATGCAACAAAATAACTATAATTTTACCTATGATTTTCATTAAAACACTATATTAAAGTACTTTTTGTAGACTACTATATTTAAGCCCTATAACATATTTTAGTCAAAGTGGTAATTATTTTATTAATTATTTTTATTTTTATATTTAAGTGTGTAAAGCTTACAGATTTTAAAAAGTAAAACAGTTAACAGTTTAGGTAACACTTACGTAATTCACTATTAACTATGACTTTTCCCTCAGAAAATTCCTTATTTGCTGTTTATTAATAGTTAGTAAGGTAGTTGTTAAGTTTAGGTATTGGGTAGTATTGGGGGTGTAGAATAACATCATGTAGTTTGTAACATGTGTTAATACATGTAATAATACATGGTAATATTCAGTAATATGCATAATAATCAACAACCAGTTAAGAGACCCTAAAATAAAGTGTTATCGAAAAACATAACCCTGATGTTTTTGTTTTTTTCCTTGACATTCATGGTAAATTTCAGCTTTTCACTCCAATTGTCATGCTGACAAAATAATTTGTAATGAAAATGTATGTTTTAAATTACACTGTTTTGAAGCCCACTGTATATGAAACCTGAAGCTCCATGAAATCTGAGAGGTTTATTTTAGTCACAAACCATGCAAACTCACCTTCAGGGTTGTCAAGTTCATTTTGATTCTGCTCCACCATTGTTAATGTGGTAGGAGGTGAAGAGGTGAGCTGCTATACGACAGCTTGTACACCTTATGTCTCTGGAATGCATGGAGGAAAAAAGAAAAAAAAAAACTTTGCATTGCAGTTTGGGGATACAGGAAGGCTCATATATGTTTCACAAACACAATTTATTTGTGGTCCCTTTCCAAGAGTTTTTAATGAGTCTGCATGATGGGAAAACACCACTTTGAGTAAGTTTTGCCTCATCTGGGTAAATGGCACGGCAATTAACTAATGCACGTCTGGATGAGGTGAGACACTGATGTGCAGAAGCCCGATTAATTGTGATTCACAGCAGCCCGGCGCTGCTTAAATCTTCGAATCTGAAGGTTTTAAAGCCAGTAAACGGAGTAGATGCACCCTGAGGCTGTAGATCACAGGTGGTTGATTTGGAGCGTTGATAAGGTACCTCATCACACTTGATGGCAAAGCAAGCGTAAAATGAACTGTGCACCCAGTGTCACAAGGGCATTTCAGAGAGGCAGTCATGCGCATTGGCGTTTGTCTCTTTTTGTCTGTAAACTCGCACAGATTTCACGGCCCGGGCTCTGAGAAGAATTGTGATGGTGGAGATAGGACGTTTCATCTTAAAGTATCAATACCTTGGATGCTGATGTTATGAGAGAAGCATGTGACGATCAAAGGTTTTAATTTGTTAATATAGCATGAAAACGTTATATGTTATAATGTGAATTGTTAACTGTTATGTCTATTATAAGCTCTGATGCTGTCCTAAGTGAAAATATTAACTCTTTTAGCAAATACTTGTAGAATTTGAACTAATGTTCTGTAAATGTTGCATATTTGCTGAAACCATTAAACCAGGCTAACATGGGTTTCTGGTCTTAGCTGGTCTATTGATTTGGGTAGACTGGTCTGTCTGCTGGTTTTATGGGAGTTTTGTGCATTTAAAGCAACTGAGACCAGCAAACTGTCATGGGTTGAGTATGATTATTACACAAAGACTTCAGGAATCACAGAGTAACAGTTTAATAATAATCAATCCAGAATACAGTGCATACACTCAACATATATGAAAGGAATTTACTAATAATCACGTAACGAGGACAGGAACAGGAAGATGACCAAATAAGGAAACACAGGAACAGAACGGAAAACAGAAAAGCAAAACACACAGATCATTACACAAACCATGTATATGTTTATTTATATAAAATAATAATGTTAATGATAATTTGTTGTTAGATGTATTCATATTAAATTAATATGTTGTATTATCAAACTGGATTACTTTTGTGATTGTAATGAAATATAATTCTATGTTGTTGAATAGTTTTATTAGCTAAAGCAGCTAAATCCAGCAAACTATTCTATTCTATTCCTGTTTATTAATACTACATATATTGATAAATACTGCCTTTTTATTCAGAAATTACCATGTAAATTACTCAGAAATTGTGGAAAAATCTATAAAAATATAATTATTGGAATAACTATTACTGATTTTGTCCTTGGCGGTCCTTGGTATTGAATAGACCAAAAAATGAATAAATACTTAAATAAATAGCTATAATTTGTGATCAAACAGTGATCAGCTTGAGGTATTTTAAACGGAATACAACATTCACCATTTACTGTACAACCCACATGGCCTCTTGAGGGAAAAGTGGAGAAAAGCGCTCCTCCAAAGATCTAATAAACCCCAGAGTTTCTTGGGTAAGTTGAGTCGAGGAGGTTACTGATTACTAAAATACCTTCTGGATGTGTTACCTTAAACATGGTCTTGAGGGCTAGAGATGAGGCTGATTGAAATGCACGGCACACTCAGCAAAGGGATTTATCCTCCTCCTCTTGCTCTATCTCTCCCATCTCTTCCCACTCCTCTCATATTCTCCATCTGACTCTCAAAGAAGACAGTGAAACTTTTAGCTATCTGATGACACTTTTATCAGTTCACTTTTTGATCCCTTAAGGTTTATTTAAGAAATATCTTATTTAAGATATTTTGGAGAGGATTCACAGGCACACTGCCTACCATTTCACCAACAGCTGCTAGAAATTGCTTATGTACGAACGCATCTCAGGGACGCAGATTTCCTGATTGCCCCAGCCAAGCGGCTCATTCCAGGAACATGACATTGCATCACCATGGAAAAAAGTGGCAAATTCAGTTCTAAAGTTATTAATCCTCAGATTTCCTGTCACACAGCACAGCTAGTGGAGAGAAAACTTTTGACTCTATTTACCTGTCAGGAATATCAGAAAGTACAATTATCACTGTCAAATGTGAATATAAACAACCACACGCTGAAACTGAGCCGGTTCACGCAGCAACTCTTATAGAGCTGTTCAATCATAGCTTCTTTTTGTAAGACAATACAGAAGGCTAATTCATTATGGCCTTTGAAATTTAATTTCATTTCATTTTATATGATTTTATTTTATTTATGTATTTTTAGGTGAGGTTACATTTTTATTTTTATGTTGTTATAGTGTAACTACACAAATAACTACTGAGTAATATTAATTAACTACATATACTTACATATAAGGTTAAACTACGGCATATTTTACTCACCCCCAAGCTAACCTAGATGTATATGATTTTTTTATTTATACTGGCTCTTTCAAGCTTGTTAATGCTTGTGGATAGCAGCCATTATTTCCAAGTTCCATAAATCGGATATATCCGTCTTGACTGACCTATGACTCAATGTATGACGCAACTTACCTCATACGTTGAATCAGAGGTCAGACAAGAAGCCGAAACTTGACACTCTCACAAAAAAAAAAAAAACAGATGTCAGTTCTTTACACTATAATTTTAAAGCTAGAAATATTACTAGAAAATCCATCGATCTGCTTCAGAAAACATGTGTTAACCCCCTCACTGGGTATAGGTATAGCTTCAAAGTAATGGCCGCTATCCACGAGCATTACCAAACTTGGAAGAGCCAGGATACATTTTTTGGTTTAGGGTTAATTGCTTGTTGCGCATAATTTGCTGTTATTACTGTGGCTCACATTTTCTATTTGAGTTTCACAGTCTAACAAATAACATGCATTCATACCCCCAAAGTCCAAACATGAATTCATTATATTCAATTTCTAATATTCAAGATTTGCATTTGAGTTATGACTGTGTTTAATTTGCACTGTAGAAGAAAACGTTAAAAATCTCTTCAAGTCTTTAATTTACACATAAATTGAAATCGATATTCTAAAAAAACCCACAGGAAAAAGGAAACCCTTGGCTTATTTGCCAGAACGACTCAAAGCAAATATGAATATTTATACGATTTTTTGTGAGCGTGTGTGATTGGAATCATATCCTTTGGTGTGCATATTCTTGCCAAAACCGTCCCATCCTGCCAAAGAACGTCAGTGGGAGGGCTAGGAGCCCACCCCTGGTCAGCAAGACGGGTCCAAAACTGATAGCAATGGGTGATGCGAGCACGAAGCGACAAATGACAGATGTTCGAGACCTTTAAAGCGGAAACAGCATTAAGAATGTATAAATGAATGAACAGATCATTTGCATAACACTTGCTGCTGTATGAGTCTTTCTGACAGAACTACCACTTACGCTCCCATTCCTCTTTGTTCCAGCGCTGCAACCTGAAGAGATCTATTGTGCCACTGTATTCCTGCAGCGATGCTTCTTTACTTTCATAGTCCAAGCAGGTAGGTCATGAATATCAATATTAACATTACAGAAAGGAGCGATAACAAGTCTCTCTCTCTATCGCTCTCTCGCCATCTCTAAGCTCCCGGCCTACAGAATATGTTCTCATAAGCACTTTTATGCAGAATACGATTTGTATCAAGCTGGAGAGAAAACAGGCTGACAAACAACTGCTTTCAAGTCTACAGTACAAATCCCCAGCTCCATCCCCTCCAACTGTGTGTCTGGGAAGGAGAATGATGAGGAACTGCTTCTAGTGTCGACAATGCTTTAATTTCCCCTTTTATCCTCTGCTGATGTGAGCAGATCTCAAGAGGAATTGCACTGAGACAATTTAAAAGCAGCTGGCACCCAACAAGGCCTCTTGAAGGGGCCTCTAGCTAAATGCGCTCATATATATGCATCTACTGTAAATAATATTTTGGAGATGGACCGCTCATTAGTGTTTATTGTTCTCGCCACTCCAAAGGAGTAGATTGCATTCAGCTGGAAACCTCGGGTTGCATCCTCACGGTCTGAATGGCTCTGGCAGAGGAGAATGACAGTGTTTACCATGTAAATAGCTCCTCTGTTGATTTGGTATGACTTGGCTTTAAATGCAGATTTGTTCATGCTTTTATTCTATAGCATATCCATCTATAAAAATTGAAGGCTATTCATAATGAATCGGAGTTATTACTTTTGGGGCCCACATATGTATTATTCAACAAGAGCTTTTCTGATACGGGGCTGTGTGGATTGATGCAGTAGATCCTGAAAGCATATCCTCTATTCTCTTACTTTTGTCTACAGCGTCTCATTAGCATGTCAGTTCATGCAGCTGTGTGTGGTATTGCACTGGGGTGCATTTACTAAAGAGTTCCATTTGCATGATAAAACAAGCTCGCTGATGACATGATGTGGATATGGTAATTACACCTTTATAAGCACGAGACCCTAGTCTTACAAATGTCTGAATGTAATAATAGAGCTCTTGGATGTATTTTCAGGATTGGAGATGCTTTGGCTCTGGATCCCACTTCATTGGATTCAATAGTCAAATGCAGTCAACTGAAACAGGCAAAGAAATAAATGGATACTGCTAGAGATGGGTGGAGGGGGTTGAGGAGGTACGTTATTTTCAAAATCAGTCATTGGGTTGGCTGTATGATTATTTAACTAATTGGACAAAGGTAGTCGTGCATAATTAGGCTGGATTTGGGTTCATTTGAACCAATTTGGACTGAGGGCATTTACAAAGCCTTGTTTGTTTTATTTTATTTTTAAAACCATTTGAACAAGGGAATAAAGCACAGGAGCACAGGGACTAGGATTTCTAGGATTTTACAAACTATTTTTAACTTGACATGAACTTTAAAAACATGCAGCCTGTGTTGGGATGTTTTAAAAACACAAAGCAGCCTAAAGCATAGTTGTTCATGGCTAAAGTAGCAGTGAAATACAATGAAAAAAACAGCAATATTATGAAATATTATTGGAACTTGATATAGATTGATTAATTGCATCCAAAATAAGTTTGTTTACATTATATATGTATGTGTACTGTGCATATTTATTGTGTATATATACATACACATACATACAGTGTATATTTTGAAAATATTAACATTTATACATGTATATATTTGTATTATTATATTAAATATAAATATATTTAATATATAAGCATATTTTTCTTAAATATGTACATGGAGGTGTTTGCATTTTTACTGAATAAAATACGCACCATAAACACACATATACTGTATAATGTAAACAACAACTTTTATTTTGGATGCGATAAATCATTTGACAGCACTAATATTAAATTGTAATTTTTTACCTGTGATGCAATGCTGAATTTTCAGCATCATAACTCCAGACTTCATTGTCACATGATCCTTAAGAAATCATTCTAAAATTCTGACTTGCTGCTTGTAATGTTGTCCTATGTCATGTTGTCTTGGTCCATGTGCTGTCTGTGTTTGTTTTGATTCTGTGTATCATGTGCTGTGTCTTGTTTGTAATCCCGTCCTTCTCATTAGTCTCACTCCCTACCTGCCGTGTGTTCCCAGGTGTTCTGAATGGTGTCTTGATTATGTTTGGTATTTAAGCAGTGTCCTTTTGAGTTTCTGGCGATCGGTCGTTGTATGTGAATGGTCTCTGTATTAGTTTTCATTATGTGTTCCAGTTCGGTTTCTAGTTTATCATTAAATCTTTTGTTACTTTATTCATCGTCTCACGTCTTTCACTCCACTGCAGCCGTCATGACACTGCTCAAGAAACATGTATTATTATTTCTCAGTGTATAACAGAATTGAAATACAAATCTTTTGCGTAAGCATTTTGTTTTTTTTAGTTTAGTGCAACCTTGCTGAATAAATAATAAATAATTTCCCCAAAATTTTAGCTCAGTAATTGAGTTGTTGGGTGTCTAGCTGTCCATCATGCCCCAAAATGCTGTCCTGTTCTTTTTCATGTTGACATGAGTGCTTTTCAAACTCACAAACATCACACAAATGTCTTGAGATTAGTTGAAAATATCAAGTGCCTCCCAAAAAGCATTTGCTGAGTGTCTATAAAATGACTGTTCGATGGGATCCTTTGTTGTGCCATTCCATTAGACTACAGAAATGTCACTTGTCTCATGTAGCCTCATCTATGTGCTTTTTGAAAGCATCTCTTGCCTCGGGTGAATGAAACAAACATTCCCCAATCATTAGCACTGACAATCAGAGGTAGCCTAGTCTTCTCAGACAGCCTGATTGAACGACATGCACATAAGAGCAGCCACTAGCTGACGCTTTGAAACGGCGGCCGACTGAGGGCAAATTAAACAGCGCAGCAATCACCAAATGGCTCCTCCAGGGCCAAATCAAGATGGTGATTGCAGGGCTGGATAGATTATCTCAAACATAGGCAGAGCAATAACATGCCCATACTTGCTCATTAGAATTTGTGGATTGTGCTCACCAAGCCATTGGATTGCGTCTGATTAGAAAACCGAATCTATAATTCAGGGATATTTACATCTGCTCTTGTCTGTCCGTCTATTGGCTGCAGGTGTCCAGAGTTTTAAACAGGAGGCCTGCAATACCTAAACCATTTGCTAAATGTTGCTTGCAAGTGTTTTTATTTTGTCAAGCTGCATAGCTACTAATGATGCTTCTGCACCCAAATGGAATTGTTACGGTGTGGTGAACAATTGTGTCCTCATTGGTTGGGTCAAGTCAACAAAGTAATTGAACAAGCTGAAATAACTTTTAATGAGTACTCTGAAGGATGTTCTAGTATAAGGCACCAAACAAAGTTGTTTTATTATAGATGACTTGAATTAAATTATGATCACAAAATTATTACATCATACAGTAAAATCAAGACCATGGACTGTGGCTGGAAATACCTACAATCTACCTTTGGTCTGACAATGATGTAATAGGTAGGCATGCACTTGCGTTCCACATTCTTTGAACAAAAAACACACTAGAGAGCTGCTTTAAGGTAAAAAAATAAAAATGAAACAAATATATATACACACACATACAGTACAGGCCAAAAGTTTGGACACACCTTCTCATTCAGTGTGTTTTCTTTGTATTTTTAATGTATTTTCATGACCATTTACATTGGTAGATTCTCACTGAAGGCATCAAAACTATGAATGAACACATGTGGAGTTATGT
>JAUMHE010000044.1:8555187-8566854 GCA_032359235.1 Enteromius mattozi | reverse complement strand
GCTTTGCTTTGTCCCGTCCGAGCACTAAGATGCTACGTTGACCGGACACAAAGCTTCAGGACCTCAGACCAGCTCTTGTCTGTCACGGAGGCCGGCAGAAGGGGAATGCAGTCTCCAAGCAGAGGATGGCCCACTGGATAGTGGACGCCATCACCCTGGCATACCAAGCACAGGGTGTGCCCTGCCCCCTCAGTGTACGGGCCCACTCAACAAGAAGTGTGGCATCGTCCTGGGCGCGGGCACGTGGCGCCTTGCTGACAGATATTTGTAGAGCTGCGGGCTGGGTGACCCCTAACACGTTCGCTAGATTCTATAGCCTTCGTGTGGAACCGGTATCCTCCTGTGCTCTCAACTCAAACGGGTAGAAGCACTGAGAGGCCTGGTTTCGGGTCGGCTTGTTAACTTCTCCAGAGTGTCCATGTAGTAGACCCTGTTGAGTTCCTCTGTCCCCTTCAGCGGAGCATCTGGCGCCAGGCCCTCACTCGATGAATCCTTGAGAACCGATAGAGGGCTGGGGTCCATGTGGGATACCCAAAGAGGACCCCATGTGTGTACTCCATAGTTAAGACCTAGAGCCCGTGTTTCCCCGGCAGACTCCTGCCAATTATGAGGGTTCAATCACCTCCTATATTCCATATGCAAACTGAAATACTGTCCATACTGTCCAGCTGAATGGCCGTGTCACCAGCTTGGCTTCTCAGCGAAAAAATAGTGCGCTACTTCCGCTGCCAATTTATACTCATGTTGTGATCAGCTGCAGCTGGATGCAATCAGCGCATGCCAATGTTCATTGGTGTTTTTTTATACACGCGAAGAAGATTGGTCTCTCTAAGCGAGATCCCAATTCATCTGTCATATCCGACGTGACGTCTCCGTTCCCCTCTTCAGGCAATGAGGGTTACATACATAACCGAGATGTTTATCAAATTGCTGCTTTATTTCTTACTCAAATAAACAGCTTAAACAAACAAAACTTGTATTCAGATATATATTCAGAAACATCTTGGCAACCAGTCTTTTGAACTGTAGTGTATATATTTGAGTGTAAACTCATCGAGCAGACTGAATTGTTCATGACAACAGCAGCTAAGGCTAATAGCTGTGCATGCTAGTCCATGCTAATAGTCGAAAAAAGGAAGGCTATTAATGTAAAATAGAACTAAATTCTGCTCTCATCCTTCTTTTGTGTTTGAAATGTAAAGTGATGCACGGCAGATAAAGAGAGAGCGGGAGAGGGTTGCTCGTTTAGAAATGACACTCAAGTGTGAGAGCTTGAACCATGTCAGATACAGGGACACTGGGTGGATCCCATTTGCTTTCACTTTGTCTCGGCTGTTTAATGTCTTTGCAAAGTAGCACTTTTCTACTCAGAGGTGGAGAGTAAAAACGTTTTATCTTTGCTGAGCACTCACTGGGAAGTTTTCACCTCTGTATCCAGTGGTAAGCAAGCTCATAAAACTACAAGGAGGAAATAATTAAAGCCTAAAAGTGTTTTATCTGGTAAAGGAACGGAGCCATTGATTTCCTTCTCCTCTATCTTCTTCGCTGTTGCGCCGCTGTGATCAGAGGAGCCTTTGTATGGCAGCGTAAGAATAAAAGGAGGACCACAATGAGCATGGAAGACAGCCACGCTCATTATCAGCAGAAACAAAAGTTCCTGGAACAAAAAGTCGTGTGAACTGTGTGGGAAACACTCTTTATTTTCCCGCCTTCTGCTGCGCGAGGCTTCTTTGATACACTCACGCTTTTATATCTTAATGAGCAATATGGTTTAATCCTCCTTCGACCTGTTGCATGCTTAGCAGTACCCTGCGCATCTCCACTGCCTCTTATGTCGCTGACAGACAGCGTGACCTCATTCTCTCCCACGATCATCATCTGCCTGTTTCTGGTTGTGATCGCTTTCTGCTTGCTGTGTCGTTTCTTATGGAGAAGGTTGTTCAACTTGAAGGGACATTTCACCCAAAAATTCTGTCATTACTCACTCATCTTGTTCCAAACCCATAAAACCTTCGTTCATCTTCAGAACAAAAATCAAGATATTTTTGAAGAAATCCAAGAGCTTTCACATTGTCGCATTAATGGTGGCGGAGAGTGACTGGAAAAGAATTGTTGAATAAAGTTGTTTTTGTTTCTTTGCACACAAAAACAAAATATTCTTGTAGCTTCATAATATTAGTTGAAACACTGATGTCACATGGAGTTACTACCTTTTTGGACCTTGAAAGTTTCAGTTGAGTTGCTGTCTATGCATGGTCAGAAAGCTCTCCAGTTTCATAAAAAATATCTTTTTAATTTGTGCTCCAAAGATAAACGAAGGTTTTACTGGTTCGAAAAGTCATGAGGGTAATTAAAATTAAAATAAATTTTTTTTAAAAGTAAAAGTACTTTAAGTAGGTAGAGGGTTTCAGTTAAATGTTACATACAGTAGATTAATTTACATTTTCATCCACTCCTCTCAACACTAATATACATTTTGCACTGGATATTTTAAGCATCTTGCTGGCTATGATTGATACAAAAAGTTTATTTGTCTGCTTTTTTTAATTGTTTGCTGAACTTTATCCACCATACAGTTGAAACCAGATATTTACATACACTTCAAAAAAAACTTTTTTTTCTTTACTGTCAAACATTAAATCAGAGTAAACGTTTTCTGTTTTATATCAATAAATATTAACATATTTTTGCATTTGTTAAATGTCAGAATCGAGCCTTCATCAAAGTCAGAACTATACATACACTACATTTATTGTGTCTTTAAGCAAAAAGAAAACTCCAGATGATTCCATTCTGAGTTTAAGAAGCTTCTGATTGGTTAATTGATTCCATCTGAGTTGACTGGTGACACACCTTCAGATATCTTTGCATCTTAAATTGATAAATTGGCACCTCAAATGCAGAGCCTCCTTCTTTGACATCATGGGAAAATCAAGAGAAATCAACCAAGATGTCAGGAAAAGAACTGGGACCTCCACAAGTGTGGCTCATCCTTAGGTGCAATTTCCAGATGCCTGAAGGTCCCACATTCATCCGTTCAGACAATAATACACAAGTATAAAAAACATGGGAATGTACAACCATCATACTGTTCAGGAAGGAGACGGATTCTGAGTCCCAGATAGGAACGTTTTTTAGTGCGATATGTGCGAATCAACCCCAGGACAACAGCAAAAGAACTTGTGAAGATGCTGGCCGGAACTGGTAAGACAGTGTCATTATCCACAGTAAAATGAATCCTGTACCACCATGAGCTGAAGAGGAGAAACTCTGAGAGGAGAAAGCCATTACTTCAAAACCACCATAAAAAAGCCAGACTACAGTTTGCAACTGCACATGGGGACAAAAACCTTAATTTCTGGAGACATATCCTGTGGTCTGATGAAACAAAAATTGAACTGTTCAGGCATAATGAAAAACGGTATATTTGGAGGAAAAATGGCAAAGCTTTGAAGCCTCAGAACACCATCTCAACTGTGAAGTATGGGGGTGGTAGTATAATGTTTGGGGGTTGCTTTGCTGCAGAAGGGACTGGTGCATTTTACAAAATAGAGGGCATCATGAGAAAAGAAAATTATGTGGACATATAGAAGCAACATCTGAAGACATCATCCAGGAAGTTTAAGCTTGGGCGCAGATGGGTTTTCCAAATGGACAATGACCCCAAGCATACCTCCAAATTAGTTACAAAGTGGCTAAAGGACAACAAAGTCAAGGTATTGGAGTAGCCATCACAAAGCCCTGATCTCTATCCCATCAAAAATTTGTGGGCGGCACTGAAAATGCAAGTGCGAGCAAGAAGGCCTACAAACCTGACCCGGTTACACCAGTTCTGTCAAGCAAAATATTGTATAAAGCTTGTAGAAGGATAACCGAAACGTTTGGCCCAACAGTTCCGGGGCAACTCTACCAAATACTAAGGAAGTGTATGTACATTTTTGACTGATGAAAGTAATAAAAAAAAAATTCCATAAAATTCTCCCTCGCTCGATTCTGACATTTTAAAAACAATGCAAAAAATATGTTAATATTTATTGATCTAAAACTAATTTTTTTGAAGTGTATGTAAATAACTGGTTTCAACTGTATTCCCTGCTGATTTATCAGTCTGACACTTCAGTTACTGAACACTATATATCCAAAAGACTTGGATGGAGTAGAGACAGCATTGAAAAGGTCACTGAAGCCTCTTATCTTAGGATTTTTAAACATCTTTAGGTTCGTCCATAAAACAGAGAATCGTAAAGAGCAAAATCTACAGTACATTGTCTGACTATTGGAAAAAACTAAATAAGGTTACTGTTACTTCCGGAAACATCAACGCCAACTTATTTAAACCAGTATATGTCAGAATAAACTATTGTCATATTTGAAAACTAAGTTGTATGATTTTTGATGGGGTAAAAAGGTATAGCTTTAAAATATGGTGGCAGAAATTATAATTTTAGATGACAACATTTAGGTCAGTAAAATCATTTGTTTTAAACTTCTGGAGGCTCCCCGTTATAAAGTTTATGGTCAGTAAAGTATTTATTTATTTTTAAATAAGGGTTAATTTATTTAATCAAAATACAGTAATCTTGTGAAATATTGTTTTAATTAAAAATAACTGTTTTCTATTTTAATATATTTTAAAATGTAATGTTTTCAGTATCATACTGTAGTCTTCAGTGTCTCATAATCATTCAGAAATAATTCTAATATGCTGATTTGCTATTCTGAAACTTCTTTATTATTATGAACAGTTGTGCTCATTCATTCCATTTGCAATATTTTTTTATGTCTAATTCTCACCAAATCAAAACTTTGAAATTGTATTTTACATATTACATACAAAATATTTTTTTTGTTATAAAAAAAATCCAGCATGTTTTTAGTGGCTTTCCTGGGCAATAGCAGTAAAAGTTGTGCTTTGCCAGTCAAGTTGACTTTTTTCTTTTGACAGTACATTATTTACATTTTGAAGTATGTGTGTATACCCTTTTGCCCTTCAAAATGAGTGGGGTTTTTTTTTAACTACAAGAAATCTGAGACTTTTGATGTAGTACTGAGAATGGAGGACACACAGTGTAATTAATTTATCATTATCACTAGCAGTTTAATATTTCTCTCTATGTTTAGACTGGTATTACCAGCAACAAAGGCTATTGAAAGATTCATAATTGGCCCTGCTTCCCTGAGAGAATGAGATAAAGTACAACCTTGTCGCATGTCGCACAAAGTCGACTTTGCCATCCTTTAAATAGCAACAGTGCTCTAAAATACATATTTTTCTATTAAGTGGGAGTCAGAAATATCTGCTCTTTTTGCTACCCTGTCTTTACTTGCTTACAGAACTGTCTCATTATCAACTCCCAGAATGAATATTACTGTCATTTGATTTGGCCAGCTCCGTCTGAGGCCACAATTGACTGTTTTCCGTCCAGCCAATCACCCGTGTCCAATTAAACGATATGTCTCAGGAAAGTTGGGGAACATCTCAACTCCTTTCTTCTTAGGCGCTTTAAGCCAGTCAGTCTCTCTGAGCTGCAGTCACGCTCTGTAGACACCTGATTAATGCTCTCCATACCATGTCCGAGCAGCAGGGGAAGCTCACCGGACTCCACCTCCAAACACGGCTCCGGAAAGGACACAGGAGCTTAGAGGAGCAGAGCTTTGCAGCGACAGGCGGAAACAGAGTTATTGCATTTACTTTTATCATCACACCTGATATGTCTGCAGACCACTACAGCAAAATAACATAAGACCTCCCATACAAGTGCTGTTCATTTATTCAGAATCCCTGATGCCCAAATGAAATTGGAGTCTATT
Source organism: Enteromius mattozi (assembly GCA_032359235.1). Taxonomy (NCBI): domain Eukaryota; kingdom Metazoa; phylum Chordata; class Actinopteri; order Cypriniformes; family Cyprinidae; genus Enteromius; species Enteromius mattozi. Next base: position 8,561,043 of record JAUMHE010000044.1, on the reverse strand, counting down.
GATTTTTACTAGCTTGAATCCCCCATTGCACTTTTTTTTTTCATTTACTTACTGTAGGAGGGTGTTTGTAATACATATATTCCACCCACACTGGGGAGATGGAGATCCAGAGCAGGAGAAGAGGATGGTTTCAAATTAAATCCACAAATACAGTGAGCTGATAAAAAAACGAGGCCGGTTTTATTCAGAAATCCCTTATATTCAATTGCTCATTACTGCAGAAGCTATTTTTCAGCCCTCCGAATTTCTTAAGCTTCTGAAAACTTTGGCCAGATGTTCTGTATTTATAATTTATTTCATATAATTTAATATTCAATGAATTATAGGATATGATTGAGGAAGATGTCCCATTAGGAAACAATGTGCATTTACTTTTAAATAGTTTTAGATATAAGTTTAGCCTGTGCAGGATGTTGATGAGTCATCCAGTCTGGTGTTATAGAAATAAAAATAGAAACATTTGCTTATCTAGTTGTTATAACACAAACTGTAAAATTATTCAAAGAGGCTAATTTTTTGATAAGAACCTTGGACTACACTTTTATGGAATGCATAAGAACAGTTTATTTTAATAGTGCACTTTAGGGATTCTACTAACAGTAAGTACCTTTGCAACTACAAGTCAACCAGTCATTAGAGTATTAGTAGACTGTCTACTTAATATCTCCTAACACATTATTTTGATGGGTCCATGATATACAACAGACTGACTATCAGAAACTATGCAAATATATGTCAACTTATTCTACTAACCCTAAACCTACCCTAACAGTCTCCTCTATGTCGTTGAGATTAATGAAAATTAGTTGACACATAGTTACAAAGTTACTTATACTGTAGTTAGTTGAATGTCTAAATAAAGTGTAACCGAATGTATAAATGGCTTTTCATGTAATTCTTATTAATATTTATATATACATATACATATTTTAAGGTGACATTAATGAACTAAATTAACTATTCAGTTTAATCACACATATTATTTGACAAGTAAGTTCTATTATCGAATAAATGATGACAGACAAAGCAGAATCTCTGTAAAAGAGATTCGTCTGAAATGTAAATGTATATGTGAGAGATCACTAGAGACGTCAGGATCCATTTGCAAGCTTTTAATAAAGAGTAGTCAAACAGGCAGAAGTCGGTACACAATAAACAGTTCAATCAGAGACAAGGCAGAGAATCGTGGTCGAGAAACAGGCAGAATAAGTCGGGGCAGGCAGCGATAATCAATAATCCAAGTCCAGGCAAAAGGGTCAGGGCAGGCAGCGAGAATCAACAGAGAATAGACAATCCAAATCAGAACCAGAAAGACAATCAATGAAAAACGCTCAGAAATAACACCGTGGTAATTATGACTTCGCGTCGATCTAACGCCAGCCTTCGGTTTAAATAGGGCAGATAATGCCGAACACCTGTGGGTGAAATCGGCCCAGGTGCGTGGGTATAGAAGTCCGGGGGAAATGTTAGAATTCAGGTGAAGGTTCCCGCTGCTGTGTTCCGGAGAGTACCACAGAGGCGCGGCTTGTGACAATATACAGGCACATGAATGATTACATGCAGTATTTAATATTTAATTGTTCATATTTTAATTGAATATTCAAATGAACTATGTCATAGTAGCAACACTATCAATTGAAGATGCAAAGATATCTGAAATATAGCATAATAACACCATTAATAACAATAATAATGCATTATGTGAAAAGCATTAAATAAAAAAATAATAAGACTAATAACAACATGCCACTTTGGCCTTATGTGCTAATCCTGGTAATTGTCATCTTTGTTTAAAACACTGATATATTTTGTGGGATGCCATGCTGTCGCTGTTGCTCCGTTGCATTGCTGTAGATGAAGTAAAGCCTGTAGCCCTTTTGATTGGGGTGCTAATAAAATTCATTTATTCACACATCTGTGTGCATGATTTATTCACCCAGAATAACATTCATCCCTAATTTCATCATAATGCTCATCCAATAATTGGAATAACTTTTTTTTTTTCTTTTTTAAATGTCATCAGTCTTTATTTCATGTCTCGTTTAACAAGCAAAACACACTCACATACACCCACATTTTTACTCACTTTAACTGGGTTGTGTATATGAGACACACATCCTCCCTGTTTAATTGGCCACAGTGGTTAGTGTTAGTTAATTGATATGACTCATAAGTCCTCATGGACCTGTACTCCTCAATACCATTTTAATGACCTTTGAAAGTTTTGCCAGAAACAACTCATTAATTTCCATAGATGGAGATCAGGAAGCGTTAATGTAGTCATGTGTCACTGCATAATTTAAAAAATGCAGTGGTGGTGCTTTTTCTTTAAAGATTTGTTTAGACAAGTAGAATGTGTTGTCTTAAAAAACATCCAAAAGCATAAAATGGTGACTGTTTTGGACTCCTACACCATGGTCATAAGAAGTTATTAATAACCTGCTTAATAGAGTGCTGCAGGGTTTATGCTTTTTGGTAAGCTAAAAACTAGAAACGAGTTAGCATTTTAGCACTTCCAGTTCCATCTCTCTGAATTCAACAGCTGCGTCCCAAATGACACACTCTACACTATTATTTTTATTTGTATGACTAAAATAAGTTGTGTGGTTTGCGCATTCCCAAGATATAAATATAAAATAAAAAGAAAAACATTAAAATACATCAGCAGTACTCCATTGCGATATTTTTAAGCTTTTACTTCTTTCGTGGGAGGTGTTTGCAGGTGTTATGTTTTCAACTTAAAAAAGGAAGAGCATTTGGTCTTGACAACAGGGCCTGAAAATGCAAACTACAACGTTTTGTCATCTCCATGTAAACTTCAAAAATTTGAATTTGTGATGTCATTTGCATGCATGTTATTTGCACAGTATAGTGTTGTCAAAAGTACCAATATTGGTATGGAAATGTAAAAAAATGTGACCAGCACTTCCCACTAGCATTTTGAGCATTGTTGAGCCTATTCTCAAACACCATTGATTTTCAAAAACGTAAATGAAAATTGTTTCCGTTTTTAGTACATCATTGTGAAATGTACCCTTAAGGTCATTTCACACTAAGCCCAAAATGTTTGTCAAAAATTGTCACAAATAAATAAATTTGACCTCGCGGTGTGTCAATCACATTTACACCCTGCCTCCAAAACTTTTGTCCGTAAAAAAAAAAAAAAAATAGAATCAGGTTTGATTTTCTGTGTTTTTGCATCCGTAGTATGCATTTTAATAAAAAGAATGACGGATATGAAAAACGCAAGCAAAAATTTCTGACTCAGTGTGTAATGGCCTTTAGTCTTGAAAAAGACAGTTTCTATCTAAGAATCTATCTATTATTTCTAATGAAAATTTTATTATTTCAAAATTCTGGAAAATGTCTTTATATAAAGTCTGAATGATTTATGGTGGTGAAGTTAAAGTCATATGAATATGGAGTATTTCATTTATAGTCAACACAATCAAGTTTATTTTTGAAGATTAGAACATCTCTTTGTCAGAGGAACTACAGTGATGCTGACTTTGGTGTTGGCCGACAAAAGCAGTCATGACTGCAGCACTCAAAATCTACATGAGCCCTTTATGTTCACCCCAACTTCCTGTTTGAATAGGAAAAGCATTCACACAGAAGAGAAAACCGCTCATCAAGCGTTTCACGTGGTCTTTATCCAGAACAACCAAAGAACACATGCATTATGTGAAAAGACAAGGAGGATGTTCCTAAGGACAGTCTGATTACAACATGCTTGATTTTAAGATGTCTGGAGGTCTGGCACTAACAAGCATCTAAGCAGCTGTCACTGTCTTTCTGTGGAGTTATCGCAGCTTTTCACTGATCTAGGTCAAGGCTGCTGGCAGAACTACAAGAGAAATTGAGCCAAATTCTGCGTTTAAACACAAAGAGCCTGATGATGAGTCCTAGTTTGTTTCATGTGCCAGACGTTTTCTAGTTTTGTCATTTTGTGAGATGCCAGTGCGTCTGTGCTAATGAAAGGCAAAGCATCAAAGATGCCGTATGTGTAAACCACTTGGCATTACAACGTACACATTAAACCTCTTTTGAACAGAGATTAGTTTTATCATTAACTTCTGTTCATTTTAATGAGATTCCTCCATTCCCTTACATTTCAGTTTTTTTTGCGGTTTAATTCAATTAACTAAATCTTTTCAAATGTTAGCTTTTAATTTCATTTGCCAGCTCGGATGTGTCATTTGCTCCATCAAAAGAGCTCTGAGAGGATATACTGTAAGAAAAAAAACGAAAAATGGAGCAGTGCAGCAGTAATCTGACATCAGCAGAAATTTTACATACAGAAGCTGCCCAAGGTCAGTCTCACAAATGTATTTTAGCATTTTTAAAATGTCATTATAGCAGTGCCCATCACCCGTCAGTTCTTCATTCTGCAGGTTCAGCTCCGTGTTCCAGCATCCTGTCAAGGCTTCTGGAGTGCGAGCCATGTTTCTCCTGCCAAACGTCTGGGCTTGCCCTGGGCTCTTTCTCTTCCACTTTCCCTCAGTTCTTCTATTCCTTCAGAAAGCTCCAGTCTGTCTAGATTAAAGACGGTGTGAAATTGATGCTTGGATGCTTTCAAAGGGCTTCTGCTTTATCTTATTTTCTGTAAAGCCGCAAACCTCGCTTTGCACCCTTATCAGTACTTTCCTGAGTAATCTTTGATGGCACTACCATATTTATTTTCTTTGACCTAAAATAGAATATCCAGTGTATCTCGAGATGTTGAGATTATCATCTTTTAAAAACACTCAGACTTCATAGTGACTCTTAAAAAAAAAACAAGCAAGCAAACAAACAAAATAATTACTGCGCATATAAACAATTGTATTGAAAAAAAAAACATTGTTTTTTTTTATACATAATTTATTTTTAGGCTTTTCTTGCGATTATATCTAAGCAGCAGCCAATATGATCTGTTAAAAATCAAGTTACAGTAAACTGAAATTAAAAATTTTATTTAAAAAAAAAGGAGAGCTACTCAAATAATCTAGCCAAGTTTATTAAATCACAATTTATGTTGTTTATTTATTTACAGATATTGTGTAGCCCTAAACAACAGCATCACTTCTGCTGATAATAGCAAGGGGAAAATTGTATTAATTTCTATTAACTATTTATTTATTTTCAGGATAAGTGCAACATAGGTTATGCCCATAATTGCTTGATATCTCTTTAAAATTTATCTAGTCCAAAAACTAGATAAAAATAATTCAATAAAGCAATTATTCAGTAACCCTTTTTATTGTTGTATTTTCATTGTTTTTACATTTTTTCTTTATTCATAGACCAAAATTCTCCAGATGTAAACATTGCAAACTGCAATTACATGTTTCTTGCCAAATTAAGAAACATATTTTTAAATTATAATAAATATTACATTAATGTCAAAAATCATGAAGCTTTATAGAATCATCATAGCATAATAAAGCTTCTATCTGTGCTGTGTTGTGAATCTAATACTGTGCCACCTTTGCATAATTCCCTCTACAATTTACTTTTAATTTGGTGTTTGCTTGCAATCATTAGACTGAGCTCAAAACACTCCATAGAGCATTCAGAACTGCCTCTTCATTATATGTTATTGACTCACGCTTACTTTTATGAAAAGCATCATGGGGGACTGCTGTACTGTATATCAATGTTATCGTTCTATTGTGTATTAAAAATAGCCTAAGTTTATGCTACATTAAGCACAACACATGTGCAATTTATAACATTTACCTTTTGTTCAACTTGTATCACATGTAACATATTTTAAGCTCAATAAGGGAAATATAGCTAAATAATTACTATTAATTATGATTAATTGCAATTATTTATATTAGCTGCCAGTAGTAACTGTAGCAGAATTACCAT
>JAUMHE010000044.1:8536398-8552699 GCA_032359235.1 Enteromius mattozi | reverse complement strand
TGTGGCTTTCCTAATCAAGTCCAATCAGTATAATCAAACACAGCTGGACTCAAATGAAGGTGTAGAACCATCTCAAGCATGATCAGCACAGCAATACATAGGACCATGTTATATTTTAGTTTTTCTTATTTAATAAATATGCAAGAATGTCAACAATTCTGTGTTTTTCTGTCAATATGGGGTGCTGTGTGTACATTAATGAGGAAAAAAAACCTTAAATGATATTAGCAAATATAACTGTATGCCCATAAAACAGTTCTATTTCACTAATCAAAATTTTCTGTGCCTGTCCCAATGTCAAATTTGCATGTGATCTCTCTTTTTCAATATACTTTATAAAATCATTGCAATTCACAAAAGAATCTACAGAGAAATGCGCACAATACAAAAACTTATACTGATACTGAAATAATCAAGAATCTTTCTGAAGATAAACCTCTGCCACTCATTGGATTCCTTCAAAAGGATAAGCAGAGCTTTTCAACACACCCAGAAAGAGCTCAAGGTTTTCATTTCTACATGCAATAGGATAAAAAAAAACAAGCAAAAGACAGGGAAATTTGATTCCACGCGTTATGACCCCTTTAAGTAAATTTTCAAAGAACTGTATCTCAGTATTTCTGCTTACTCAAAGTGGCATGTATTGATCAGTTACAATGCATCAGGCAATCAGTGGCATTTGGCATCGATGTCAAACATAGTGTTTGTTTTTGTGCCATATTTTAATATATAAGCCCAAAAGAATTTCAACAGCTTATCTATGTTTTCTTTGTCTCTAGGTGTGCAACCTTCGAGACATCACAGAGATTTAATTTAGTTCTAAAGCACAAAATAAACCTCATCTCATGCCAAATATTCTTGAGGCTTGTAAGAATATGGATAGATGTTTGTTTATCTCCAAAGGTGGCAGAAGGAATACCATGAATCTGAGCACTCACAGGCTCATTTGCATCTTCCAGCAGCTCTCTGGGGTTTTGTAATGCTGGCTGCATCACCTCTTCACAAGCTTCTCCAGATGAGACAGATGACGGCAGTACAAAGAACTATGGCTGCAACACAAGTGGTACCTCATAATTCAGCAATAAAACAGCCATACAATTTGCGAGTCTCTTCTATATCCTACTCATCGTACATCCGCTGATGGGGAGCAGAGTGCTTGAACTGTCCACCAAACACGACTAGATTAAATACCTCTCACAGCCTTTAGCCTTTGGTCAATGAAATTAGATCTGGGTTTAGAATTCCACAGATACCTGCAGCAATAACAAGACCCTCCAGTGGGGAGAAGTTCTGTTGAATTATACGGTTTTGACAGCCAGATGAGGTGTGTTTTTTTTCCTGTATTGCATTACGTACGTGTCAAATAGGATGACATATGGGGGAAAGGAATAATATAACATCCTTCTAGCGTGAGCAGTAAAATCATTGATTTTTGAGGGATGTAGTGGTTTTAAAAAATGTTAGAGATGGAAAAGGTATGATTTATTTATTTTTTTGTATATATAACAAAGAGTGAATGCATTTTCTGCTAAATTGCTAGCTTGTTATTTTAATTCTATTTTTTAGTAAATTGGTGATGCAGTGTTCAATTAGACCCAAGCTTAAATAAAAGACTACAATGATAAAATATATTAAGATATTGTGAAATATATTATTATACTTACACTTGTATACTTATAATACATGTGAAAATAAAATTAACTTGTCATTATTCTATTCTTTTAATCACTATCACAAAATAAGGACAAAACAATCATAAAATGTTTATAATGCATGCCATATTTTTATTATTTTTTTGCAACCAATGCCTGATGTGATTGACAGGCTGCACATTATTTTGGCTTGATGAAAAACATGAAATCTGCTGGGGTCTAACAAGCCATCTTTGAACCCCACAACTGTTAGCCTGGGCAAAGTGTAGTTTGTTTTCTAAAATATATTTGATGTGGCTATTCAGCTATTCAGCGATTCATTTTGCTGAATGCAAAATAACTCAAACCGTGATGTCATTTTTCACTGCTTTCTATCCATTTGGAGATGCCAGGATCTATCTGTCAAAAAGAAACGTGGTTCCCTGTCTGTCCATAACTACGAGTTATGTCGTGATGACAGACTGGGGTCTTGTTCGGAGCCCTGATTCGCTGTGATTAAGAGAAAACGCCCATGAGCCACTCCCCCGTCATACGTAAGTAGACGACGGGTGTAACCACTCATCAGATTTTTGCTTCGGAGCCGAGGCTGCATGTCTGCTGCTTTCCTGGTTCGTGAGTTGGAAGAAGAAAGCAGAGGCTGTTTGTGTGGCGAGACAATGCGATTAGTGGCATCCCTGTTGATTCAGCGATTCCCCTGGGCGTTTTACATAAAAGAGCAGTTTCTGATCACGGTCGGCTCGCAACCACGTTGCTCCCTGGTGCCTTTCTTCCCGGAGGTGCATGAGGAGCTGGCGAAGTCATGGATGGGTCCTTTTTCAGGCAGAAACCGCTCGTCTCCCTTCTCCATCCTCACCACCCTCGACAGTGGGGCAGCTAGGGGATATGTGGACATTCCGCAGGTGGAAAGGGCAGTCGCGGTGCACTTGTGCCTGCAGAGCGCCGCCACTTGGAGGAATCGTCCGCGTCTCCCCTCCAGACCCTGTAGAACCACGGCAGCTCTCGCTGCTAAGGCCTACAGTGCAGCTGGTCAGGCTGCCTCTGCCCTGCATGTCATGGTGATCCTGCAGGTCCACCAGGCCAAGGCACTTAAAGAAATGCACGAGGGTGGCACTGACCCGGGGTTAATGCAGGAGCTGCGCATGGCGACCGACTTCGCTCTCCGGGCAACGAAGGTCATGGCGCGGTCCGCTATTGTGGCCCAGGAGCGCCATCTGTGGCTCAACCTGGCCGAAATGAAGGACGTTGAGAAGGTTCGCTTTCTTGATGCCTGGATCTCCCAGGCTGGGCTCTTAGGTGACACTGTTGAGAATTTTGCACAGCAGGTCTCGGCAGTGCAACGGCAGACAGAGGCGATCGGACACATCGTGCCCCGGTGTGACCTTCCAGTTGCCACCCTTCCACTGCGGGCCCCGCCCCGATCTGCCCATTGCCGTGGGTGCCCTCCTTCCGAGTTTACATCAGCTCCGCCGCGTGCCGAGACCCAGTTGAGCCCTTACTTCATTGTGCCAAAGAAAAGAGGTGGCCTACGGCTAATCTTGGATCTGCAAGTTTTGAACCGGGCCCTGCACAAGCTCGTATTCAAAATATTGACGCAGAAAGGCATTAACAAATGCGTCCAACCCCAAGATTGGTTTGCAGTGGTCGACCTGAAGGAGGCGTACTTCCATGTGTCGATTTTGCCTTGACACAGACCGTTCCTGCGGTTTGCGTTCAAGGGTCAAGCATGGCAGTACAGGGTCCTCCCCTTCTGGCTCTCCCTGTCTCCGTGGGTCTTTACAAAGCTCGCAGAGGGCGCCCTTGCCCCGCTATGGGAAGTGGGAGTCAGAATCCTCAACTCGATCTCAACGACTGGCTCATCATGGCCCAGTCGCGAGAGCAGTTATGCGATCACAAGGATCTGGTGCTTCAGCACCTGAGCCAGTTGGGGCTTCGGGTCAACTGGGAAAAGAGCAAGCTCTCCCCTGTGCAGAGGATCTCTTTTCTCGGTGTGGAGTTAGATTCGGTGAGTATGACGGCGCGTCTTACAGAGGAGCGCACCCAGTCAGTGCTGAACTGCCTGAATTCCTTCAGAGGCAGGACGGTGGTGCCACTGAAACACTTTCAGAGGCTCCTGGGGCATATGGCTTCCATAGCCACTGTTACACCGCTTGGATTGCTCCATATGAGACCACTTCAGCACTGGCTGCACTCCCCGGTTCCGAGCCATGGGGCACTCCGGGTGACTATCACACCGGCATGTCGCCACACATTCGATCCCTGGACAGACCTTGCTTTCCTACGGGCCGGGGTGCCCCTAGGACAAGTGTTTCAGCATGTTGTCATCACAACAGATGCCTCCAGTATGGGCTGGGGTGCTACATGCAACGGGCAGGCAGCCTCGGGGCTCTGGACAGGACCTCGTCTGCTTTGGCATATCAATTTCCTAAAGCTGTTGGCAGTGCATCAGTCTGACCCAGACCCAGTCTGTCGTCATGACATAACTCGTAGTGACAGACAGACAGGGAACGTCTCGGATACGTAGGTAACCCTCGTTCCCTGATGGAGGGAACGGAGACATTATGTCCCCCTGCAACAACCTCGAACCATTGCTGGGGGCCAGGGATTAATTCTCGGCTCCTCAGCAAAACCTGATGAGTGGTTGCACCTGTCGCCTATTCATGACAGGGAGTGGCTCAGGATGCAAATTCCACAAGCCAATTTTCATTGCCGTTTTCTCTTAATCAGAGCAAATCAGAGCAAATCAGGGCTCCGAACAAGACCCTAGTCTGTCGTCACTACATAACGTCTCCGTTCCCTCCATCAGGGAACGAGGGTTACCTACGTAACCGAGACGTTATTAGAGCAAGTATGAGCATTTGTGGCATTCAGCATTCATTCATACTACAAAAGAATCCAGATATTTTACTAATACCATACAGCATCTCATAATACAAGGCCAAGAATTAGTGGCTCTTTGTATTGATCTTAAGCAAATCAGTTATTAATCAGTTTCTCAGTTTGGAACTGTGAAATTTCAAACACGATGGATATAGTTATTAAATCCTCAATACTGTTTTAACAGCTCATTTTCATTCAGTAACATTACAGCAAATGTTTACTTTAGTTGTTATTGTATCAAGTACCCTTAAATAAGTTGGTCAACTGAATCAAGCACTGTGTACTACTACAAATAGTCAGTGAAAAACTATTTCAGGGTCTTTAAAAGTCAGAGTTAGGGCTGTTGAACATGTTAATTTAGTGTGATTAATTATAAATAAATCAATGCAATTAATCATGTCTAACCTATATGTAAATTCTTGCCTCACCAAACCTCACTTAGAGCAGGCAACACTCTAAATACTTATTTGACCAATCATAAGGATCTTTAAAGTTTGTTATGTATTATCATTCCCCCGTCAGTATATAAATTAATCATAAGTAGTAGGGTGATACTATTTGGCACATACAGTAATATTCTGTGTGAATGCTCTGCTGCGATGCTCTGAACTTTTTTACTGTGGCTTGTATTTCAGGCTTGTAACATCTTTTCAATGTTTTCATATGCCACAATAATATTAAGGGTGCCCATGCATCTTCTTTCTCCAAGACCTGTACATGTATTTCTATAGCTTTGAGTGTCCTATATAGATCCCACCTTTGCACATGCTACAATTGTATTATCTATGCCAAACTACTTTTCAGTCAGTACCTTCAGCAAGTGGGAAAACAAAACCCAAACCCAGATATTTTAGGCAATTTAGAAATCCTGGCTAGGACTTATCTGGGAAAAGAGGATGTATGGTCACCTTATAATTAAATGTCTTTGAATAATCTTCCTTTAAATAAATTTCTCAGCAAATACTAAAATATGGTCATTGTATCACATTATTAATCATTTGATAATTTCAAATCAAGTGACACTCCGTGTAAACATTTATTCATTTATGACAATATAGGTGCACCCTTTCCTTTATTTCACAGTACTTTATCTGAAAGCAGGTAACATAGTCTTAAGAAATACAAAAAACACTCATTGTGCTCTTGTTTGTATCTGATGCTCTCCGTTCACAGATTTCCCAACATTTCTAAGTTGAATGAGATACAGGAGTGCTACACTATGCAATATAAAAACATGTAAGTTACTTGCTATATTACCTATAAACCTGACAGCTGTTGAAATCTACTGAGATGTATTGTCTTTTTAAAAAATGACAACAGATGAAGACTTTTCAAAAACATCAACACTTAAAGAAAAAAGAAAAATACAGTTATACAGATATTTCCAGAAGATTAAGGCGGTTTAAATAAAAAAAATAATAAAAAAAAAGAAGAAGAAATTGGACAACCCAGTATACTTCCTGTGTTTCTCTAAATAGCTGATGTACAAATCCAGTGGCAACAGTTCAGCTGGGTAATTTAGTCTTTCTTACTCATCTCTCACCTTTCAGATCAGCAGTGATCATCATCACAGGGTCCGTGCAGTGGCATTCAACATTTACAAAAGCATTTTTACCCGCCGAACAGTAAAAAAAGCCTAAAACAATACCCTTAGATTTATAAACATTTTTTTTTTCTGATTGATTAAATATTGTTGACAGAAATGCCAAATGCATTAAACTGAAAAGAAGTCTGAATATCAAAACTCAGCATACAGCATGGAAAATGGGGATTATGTGGTTGTAAAAAACAACAACAAAAATTGCAAAGAAACTGCAGCAGAAAAGGCTGCTTTATGTATGTAATACATTCATCCATAGGGCTGTTGGCTCGAGATTGGTGGAAACATCTGCAGAAAAATGTGTGATGAGCTGCCACCCAAGCACTTTGGTTCATGATCAGATAACCCCTCACTACTATTAGGCATCGTAAGGTCAAAGCAGAAGTGCATGTTTTGTGGAGAGCTTTACTGGTAAACAAATCAGACATAAATGTGTATCAAAATACTCTACTTATGTTTCATTTTCTTCCACTGCAATCATGTATGCAGATGTTTCATCTACACCATCCCAACCAAACCGATTCTCTTTGTGGTTATGATACACAAATGTAACATCATATCAGCCTTTGTGTAATATTGTGCGGTCTGATCAGTGGCATGGATTGAACAGAAAATTGGCAAAGCAGGGTAGCGTAAACTGTGGCCTAAAGGAAAATATGCCGTTTCATTGACCAGTGCAATGTTTATCCATCAGGACGGTAAACATTCATTTAAGGACAGATAATATCACAGGAGCTAACTCCAAAATCCATGGTCTAAACCTGAATCATACACATTATAGATTTTTTTTTTCTCCATTTTTTAACAGCAAACGTTGCAAATATAGAAACAGTATCTGTACATAGTTCATTTGTATTTAGCACAAACTCAAATATTGGGAGAAAAATGGTCCATAAATTACAGTGGTCCTGCAGAAGAAGTACTAAGATTTCAGAAGATGTCTGTCACTGTTGGATTCTTTTTAGTCTCACAGTACACAACAGCAAATCCACTGTCACAGGACTTGGCCATGCGGTAATCAAATACTAAAAATCCATTTCAACATATATATATTTTATATTTGCAATATATTCTCCTCTTGTTGCTTTAAGTAACATCTTTTAATTTTGGTACACAAACCTTTTTCCCTAAGTTGAAATTCACTGTAGTGTAATATTTATCCATTAGAATGTGATTTCACTAGATTAAGGATTCATTCTGGTCCTGTTCATTGTGGTCCATCAAAAATGAAAAAGACACAGACAAAACACTTGAGTAGATTAAGATTTATGTTGAGCTGACACTCCCTTCCAGTAATCTAGAATGTCATGCAGGTCTTCATCCTTAGCAAACTGCACTTTTTTCCTCAGAGCGTGGCCTGCAGCCATGTACTCCTCATCTTTGTGTCGTTTGCGATGGAGTTTAAAGCGCTCCCAGATGCTGTGCGACGGTTTGCAGTAGTACTCGGGACTAGACGAGTAACTGAGATTGTGGTACTGGGGAGAGAGCTGCGAGTAAGCCAAGTCTCTGGCACGAGGCCGCGTTAGCGGCTCCAAAATCGAGGTTTTCCGACTATCCGGTTCTTCCAACTCTTCGATTTGGTGGGCGTCGGGGTAGGAGTGCCGATGCTCACTATACTGTCGGATCTTCTCTGCCTCTGCCCTTGGTATCGCAGCGGCGGGCGTGATGGTCAGGATAGTCTCCCCTGTGGGTGAAGTCTTCTCTATGTACTTCGACTCTGACTTGTAGGACGCCTCTGAACGGTAAGGCCTTGGACTCCGCATTGGACCACCAGTGGCTGTACTAGGACGCTTCGGAGAGGCATCTGATGCATGATGTCTTTGTAAAGAGTGGTGGTAGCTGTCCTTGTAGACAGGTGACAGGAATCCAGATTTGCTCTGAGGCTGTTCTGAGATCAATACCAACTGAGGTTCAGCTGTTGACACAGCTCCAGATTTCACCCCTTGGAAGGAGGTGGACTCTGATTTCAGAGCATCTATACAATTGTTAATAATCTGGTTGACCTTGTCCACCTCCTTTGCGATTGTCGAGATCTCTGCAACTGAGCCTTGGCTGTTGCCAGGCATGGACATCTCACATTCCCTTCGATCTGAGTGCTCTCCTGTTCTCACTTCCATGTAATTCCCTTTGGCCATCTTCGGAGTTTCGCTGATGTCTTGCAGTTTGTATTGCTCCATTTCACTGCCGGAAGGTAGATAGGGCATGCGGGTCATGCTCTCCCCAGCCATCATTTGCTTTTGAGACATCCTGGATATTGTCCCGCCCTCTAGCTCACCACCGTATTTAAGCTCAATTATGTTCTTCTTTAAGCTGCCTGCTTTTTTGTGCTTTTCATCTTGTTGTCTCTTTTTTCGCAAGCAGTAATACACAATCCCTAAAACAATTACCATACTGAAAAGACATCCTAAGATAGTCATTATGTAGTGAGTGGCTGTTGGTTTAATAGCTATTGGCTCTTTCCCATTCCTAAGCCCAGTGGATAGTGTCAGACAAGTATGATTGAAACGCAATGAGTTTCTTATGGAAGCCACACAGTAGGTGTAATCGGTGTGGGGTTTCAGGCTTTTCAGTTCAATGTCCTCATTCTGCCGCTTCAGATTCTGTATATCGGTGAAAAAGCTGTTGTTGTACAGGACAAGGATGTACATCTTCTTGTAGGGGTAAGGGATCTGAACCGTGATTACTGCATTTGTGTGAGACACTTGCTTGAGTTTCATGATTGGTTTCACATCTAATTCTATATAAGTGGGACTGATGCTTATATCCTCTGGTTCAGTCCCTGAAGGACAGTCTTCCAGCCCACATGGCGTAGAATCTGGAGGGTAAGTGGTGGTCTCGGTAGGCACAGGGATGTACGGAGTCACATAGTCCTCCGTGCACACAGTGGACAGCATATGCAGAGCATTCCGGTATGTGGGATTGTTCGGATTCTGGCTTAGGAGGCTATAGCCTGAGACTCCTGCAGGAGAATCGCACACCATCCGTTCACTTGTCCTGTTGGGAAAGACCGAGAGCCACTTGACAAACCCCAAAAGCTCACAGGAGCAGTTGAATGGGTTGGTGTAGAGTTCACAGGTGGTCAGCTTAGTCAGGCTGGTGAAGGTGGACCCATCCAGCACCTGGATGCGGTTCATGGAAAGGTCAATGTTTTCAATGTTTGGGCACTCCCAGAAGGCATTGGGTGTCACAGTCTCAATCAGGTTGGCCTGGAGGTAGAGGTACTGCAGCTTCCCCAAACCCCTGAGAATCCCTTCGGTTAAGTTACGCAACTTATTGAAACCCAACTGGAGAACCTGCAAGTTGAACTGGGCTGAAAAAGCCCCGTCCTCAATGTAATTAATCTCATTCTTGGTCAGATTCAGGTATGTGAGGTTGGTAAAGCGGCTAAGGGCAGAGTAGTGGATGCTCTTGATCTTGTTCTCATTCAATCGAAGGTCCACTATGGTGCTGTTGATGTGCTGAGGGATGGCCTCATAGGGTGGCTGGTTTTGGCTACAAATGGCCAGCCATACAAAGCCCTTTTCACCCTCTATGAGCCAGCAGTCCCCCCTCACTCCACCTAAGTGAGTCAGATAGATTATGGCCAAAGACCAGAAGAAGGCACTCTTCACCATGCCTCCAATACTAGCTCCTGATGCCCTCCTGGAAGCCATGAGCGATGCCAGTTGGTAGCAGCTTGGGATACCACTTGAGTTTGAAATAGGCTGGATGGAGCCTCACAGTATTTAAGTAGGGTAGTAAACCCTTTCCTTTTGCCAAGGGACAAAATGTCCAATCTCTGGTCCAGAGAAATATTTCACATGAGTTGAGAGTTTCTGCACTGATATGTCAGCCCCTTATTAAACCCGCTGACCATAGCTTATGCATTTACAGGTTAAGTCTCCAATGGAAAAGTTTTCACACTAGTGGAGTGCTAGAGCTGGGTCTTAGTGCTTCATTCAAAATGGCCTGTGCTTATTTCCCCAGGGTAGAGCATTGTTGATGGCTTTCATCCTCTTGTCTTTTCTTCTCTTCCACCATTTTAGTCTCATTTATAGGCCCAGAGGTGCACCCTGGAAAAGAAAAGAAAAAAAGGAAGAATTGACTGACGCTCACAAAGTCTTTAAATTAGAAAAAGCAATATTCGAAATACAGTTCAACATGCGACATCGATGACAAGGTTCATACAATACAAGAGGTATGCAATGTATGTGTGCAAGCTCAAAGGAATAATTCATATCGTTTCATTGTATTTATTTCCCTGACGTCTTACTTATATGGACCCGTGGAAGGTAAAAGAATAACTTTGTTAGCTGACTATCAATTTAGTTTGCACGCAATTTTCCTTTCCTTTGGTTCCTGTGACATATTGCTATTATCGGAAACCATTGGCCAATTTCCACCTGACAGATAAAAGAAAACAAAAGTGTCACTTTTCTCCCTCCATTAACTCTGAGACCACCAAAATGAGCAGAACCAATACTTGAGGGGATGTAACAGATCAATTACACTTTGTCCTTTAAAACAATCAAGTGAAAACAACCAGTACCTCTCGAGACCAGTTTCTGAAATTCAAATGCACCCATATTGCAAAGTTTGGAAGAATTGCATCTAATATTTCAGGATATACTCTATTTGGGCCGAAAAAAAACTAACCCTAACAAACCTGATCAGTTATTTAACACAAAACATTTTCATCATAAACATAATACTACCATTGATTCTATACTACACAAGCTGTTTTGATTTTTTATGCAAGCTTTTTCTTGATGCTCATTTATTTTTAAATGAAATACTCAGCTATGAAGCAGAAGGAAATCACATGGGAATAGTATTTCTTTGAAATACACTGCCCTCACAGAGAGAAGGTATGTTCCCTGGGGTGGTAGAGACAAGAGGGAGCTTCAGTTCACAGTCATCCCTGGCAGGCTCTAAAACCACATCGAGACAGCTCTAAGCAATGTTGGCTGTATCGCAAATCATTTTCTGAGTTAAGACAGGATGGGAACTGGTTTGAAAGCAAAGGCCTTTTTATCCTCTGCACTCCTTCTAACCATGGACATAAAGACATTTAAAAAAAATGCTGTGTGTGTGTGTAAGTTTGTATTTTGCAATAACCCGAGTGCTATGAATTATCCTTATTTCACTTTACTACTACAGTAAAGGAACAATATTTTGTCCAGTAACTAAAAAAATATTTTGTCCTTTATTGGTATCACTGCAATGTCAAGTAATGCACGTTACCTACATTATCCATCTAATATGAATAAAACTAGAAAAGAACACAACAATGGCAGCAAAAAATGAAAGTCATTCTGTCTCCTTGAAGCTCCTAAAAGCCTCTTCACTAGATGGAGGAATTATGAGTAAAGACTTGTACAATATTGAATTCTTTACAGTGGTTTCCAGTGCATTAAAAACTCATTCTAATTGCCCTGTCTGAGTGACCCACTGTAAGATGTAACTTCGTAACTTCTTGCCCTGTGAAAGCCAAGATGACTGGTAGAGAGGGAACACGCAGATTTTACATAAGTGAATTATGCAAGGAGGCTTTCACTGAAGAGGAAAGAAGCATTTCTCAAGTGCATAGATGGACATGGTTCACAAAGCTCTCTATGGAAGGCAGTGGATCAAAGATGGGATTTTACTGGGCTTTGCCTGGGTTTCTCAGAAGTGATGCATTAGATTGTCTGTGTGTAAGATCACGCTATGGTACAAACCACAAACAACATGGGATGCATCCTATTAAATCTATTTTAATCATTGTCATTCAGCTAAATTCTAACACTGTGTCTACCCCGGACATGACAAAGCGACCGAAGCAAATCAATAGTGTTTCCAGCCCAGTCTCACGGCAATTCGTACATATTTTACGAGGTGGCTAATTACTACAAATTCGTACGACCTCACCCGTACGAATTCATATGAATTATTGCTAAATCGTATGTATTTTACGAGTTGCCAATTCGTATGATTTTGTACGAATGACCTAAACCTAACCCCGCCCCTAAACCTACCCATCACCAGTGGTGGAGGTAACAAATTCTCACGTTACTGTAATTTAGTAGTTTTTTCACATTATTGTACTTTTTTGAGTATATTTTTAAAGCTGTACTTTTACTTGTACTTGAATCCAAATTTAGCAAAATAATCTACTTTGTTACGTTTAAATCATAGTCCGTTACCGAGTACGCCCACATTTTGAACTGATATTCAAACCTTTGATAAATTTCAGTATATATCAAATCGTAAACGGACCAATAAAAGCAGTGATATCTAAACCAGGAAAGGCTGATGCTCAGTGTTGCCAGACCTCAGTACGATCAATAACCGAGATACTTTTCCAAGTTTGTCTATGGCAATTCACACAGGTATGTGTTACTCCGCAGCGGTGATGACCTGACCAGGCTACAATAAGCACTTATTATAATTGTACCGTAGTGATTCGGGATAAGGCAAAAAGGCGGTTTGGAAGCAGAATTCATGATGTACTCACTCTTTATATAAATTTCACAAACTTTGAACACAGAAAAAGTTACATATTGCTGCTTTAAGCCAACGAGCACTATGTTGCAGTCCATGAATATACACGTGCTGCGTCTTGCTCTCTCCTCGCATCCGCCTCCTGTCAATTACACAGTCTGAATGTCCATAAGGGATTGCAGGGATTCCGCATACATTTAATCATTCCCATGCAAATGTGGCTAGCTCTTTATTGTAACATGAGAATACAGTCCTGTAATGGCAGAATAGGCCTAACACACACAAATAAACTGTCCTCTCACTCCGATATTGCTTGTACGTGCTCAGACTGTGTGCAGTCGCCATATCTCTGTGCTTTAAAGTATGATTGCCTTTAATGTGTTTTAATGATTGCCTTAAAAAAAAAAAAAAAAAAAAAATGGAATGGATGACAAATATGGAGATATTAAAAAAACCTACATGGCAGTACACATTATGTGCTAATTTTGCCAATGGTACTGAAAACGATTAAGCTCGTCATGAAATTAAAAATGACCCTATACTTACTTTTTTTGTGCACATTACTAGTCTTGTGGTAAACAGTTAAACCATGCAAGTCAATACACTTTAAAAAAAAAACTGCTGCTAATTTGGCACCTAGTATGAATACGTACGAATTGGTCGTGAGACTGTGTTGGTGTTTCGTGTCATTAAGTTATATCAGTTTACTGTTGGGGTATTGTTATGTCACGTCGCACTGTATCCCGTGTTGATAGCATGACTGATTATAATGGGTTCTATTTAAAATCCCATTTTAACCTTAACAAAATTAATGTTTCACTGAAGCTCAAGATGCTATTTGGATCATCTCAAATCATAAAGGAAAACGTAACTGTTAGATTCTCACAAATTTGTGGAGTTTATGCAGCTTAATTGCTGCTGTCAAATAAAGCAAAATAATCAGATGCAAAATCAGAATTCCTATTTATTTTTCAATTGTATTTTTTAATGAAATTTTTTGTTTTGATAATATATATAATCATTATGTGTATCTATTTGTTTACATTTTCTAATTTTTGAAAAGCATTTTAATTTATGATCTCAGACTTTTTTAATATAATTTTATAGCACTCTGAATCAGTGACAAATGCACCATGAATCATATTTTCCATATATTGTTGTTATTCACAAGTGTTGATAACATCATCACAGAGGCTAGTGAGCAACATGTAAGAGTTGGAAAAGGAAAAAAGGCGATGTGGTCATTTATAGATATTCGTGTGTACACATGACAAGTATGCCCACATTTCCCCCCTTGAGACTTCAAACTTGCAAGATTTTCTGTGTCTGTCACTGAAAAATTACATTCATGACAAACTATGAAACACTGAAGTGATTTGCTTTGATAGATATTACCAGTTTCACCAAAATGAGAAAGTAAATATTCATAATTTGCATGTACAAATAAAAATGGGAAAAATGCTAAACTGTAACATACAAACTTTAATTTACTTGTAAATAAACGTCATAATAATATTTTTATACCATTGTAACAAATTAATTGCAGATATTGTCGGTCAAATAGCAAATGAATTGCTGTGGAATCAATTTCAATGACACAAATAATAATATATCAACTTCAAAAGCCAATGTTTGTTTAATCAACAGTTTACTTGTCTGCCGCAAAATACTGCAAATATTGATAGGTGGTAAATTAACCAGCAAGTAAATGATGCGAGCAATTTTAATCCAGTTTGTTTTGTTTAATTTTATTGGGAGTCAGCCCTAATTTTAATTTATGCCAGTGAACCGAGGCCAACATGATCATATCCCATTTCTTTTAACTGCCACTTCCCTGCCACATTGCAATCAAATTAGGCTCCTTTTGGTTAAAGTTCAAAATTCTAGAATATGCCAGTGAAGAAATTGCCCCATTCAACCACATTACAAAGAGATTTGTGAATATATTTTCTAGGTGTTCGCATTCTTAAGTGTATGAAAGGCAAATGGGCCACTGTAAAATGGTGTCAGTAGGGTAATGTAATTGGAAATTTTCAAAAAATGCCATAAGCCTTTTCTCTTGAGAGCTCCTATTATTTGCTGAAGCTCAGCACTTCTACACTGAGCTGGAAAAAAAGTGTTCATGAGTACCATGCACCCACCTGGCCTACTCACGGCCCATATTTTTCTTTGGCGACTGATAGGACAGTGACAGGACAGGCAGGTGACAGGCTGATAGACAGCTTCATCATGCCACACTGCTTTCTGGATGGTTTAATCCTCGGCCCGTGCCGCTACCTGCTTTCAGCTGGCCTGTGCAAACAGATATCCTGCTGCTCAGAATGGCAGCTGCTGACACGAGATCCCTTAGTGTCACGGACAAGTGCAGAGCAGGAACCTCAGCAGGTGGATGTATTCTATGGTGGATGGAGATCAGAATGACAGCTCAAGGTAATGGAGGCTACAGCACCGATCAATCGGATCCATCAATGACACTTAAAGGTCAGAGGTCACCTTCTTAGTCAGATGACCTTTCTCGGTTTGGTTTGTCTTTTTTCAGATCTGCAAGCTAGTGTCTACGTTAATAAGACATTTCGAAGATTAACCACGGGAGAAGACAGATGTGCACCGACAAACTTTTAACATAGGATGTATGGTTCTGTATTTTTAAAAACAAACTTAGTAAACCTTTGTACTTAATGTCCTGTTTGCAACATTGCACACTAAGCAGTGTTGTGTTAGACTCAAGTATTTTTTAGGTGTTTGTAGTCTGAAGAGCACAAAAACGTGAAATTAAAAATTCACCACATGAAACCATTTCTATTTATCTATATCTGTTTTAAAATTAGTTAAGATTCCAAGATGTTTTTCGTCATTCAGTACAAAATAAAAATCTAACATCATAGATTGTGATTGAGTACCGAGTAGTAAATATTGAGTGAACAAATGCTTGCCTCTTTGCAATATGCTGACTTACAGTACCATTTAAATATTTAGGGTTTTTAAAATGTTTTTATATGTTTTTGAAAGAATAACTGTATGCTGACCAAGGCATTAATACGCTAAAAAATAGTATAATAACAAAATGTGACATATCATTACAATTAACAATTTTGTTAAATATATGTAGTTTACATATATTTCTATTTTAATATATATTTTATTGCTGTTATGGCAAATCTGAATTTCCAGAAGCCATTACTCCAGTCTTCAAATGTCAGATGATTCTTCAGAATCCATTGCTATTTAATGCTAAAAAATCATATTTTTAGTTGTGCTGCTTAATATTTTGGTGGTACAGTAACAGTGATACATTTTTTCATGAGCTATAAGTTCATTAGAACCATGTTCACTTGAAGTAGAAATGTTTTGTAAATGCCAGGTTCTATTACAAAAAAACCTAGATGCAGTCTGATGGCTATACTTAACACAAACTGACGATCACAGCGTTAACTACTCAACACAAGCTGATTGGTTTATGTTACATTTGCTGGTTAGCATTAACTATAGCAGTTCCTCTGCAAACCCTCCACCTTCCCCAGCTCCACTTGTACAGATCTTATTTTATACAGTTGGTACAGAAAGTATTCAGACCCCCTTAAATTGTTCACTCTTTGTAATATTGCAGCCATTTGCTAAAATCATTTAAGTTTATTTTTGTCCTCATTAATGTACACACAGCACCCCATATTGACAGAAAAACACAGAATTGTTGACATTTTTGCAGATTT
>JAUMHE010000044.1:8519468-8530963 GCA_032359235.1 Enteromius mattozi | reverse complement strand
CAATGATATAACTCTCTAGACTGTTTGCCAGCATGTGCTCTGACTCTAAAATACTAATAATTGCCAGTGAAAACATCTTGAGAACATCTATAAATCTTCTAGATCGGCATCATAAACTGAATTCTACACATATAATATAACTATTTAAAGCAGTGCTGGAGAATCCCATGTGAGTAGTGATGGCTGCTGGTGGAAATCCTGTTAGACTGATCGGAGCAACTCTTCTACAGAGCCTCGAGGGTTCAACACTCTGTGATGAGAACATCACTCTGAGCAAAGTGCGGTTGGTTGGACCTTCACGCCTTGTAGAGGACGCAGATACACTGACTACTATCTCACCACCCAAGACTCGTCAGCAGAACTGTCAGACTGAAACACAGCAGCGGTGGAAAACGTTTACAATTTAAAAGGGGTCATGAAATCTCAAAATGTCCTTGATATTTACCCATATAAGAGGTTACGCTACAATAAAACAGTGCAAGTTTCCTTAAAGCTAACTCTCCAGTTTAAAAGATCAGTTTGCACCTTTGAAACGGTCTAATTTGCAGTGCAGTGAAGTTGTTAATCACATTGGTGGGCATTTCATTATGCTTCTGAAAGAGGTAACAAATGTAACAAATATTTGAACTTTTTTGACACAGAAAATCCAGAAACATAACACATCGATATAAAAACGCAGATCTTGAGGCTTTTTAAGAGCTAGCTCAACTTAATTCATAGTTAAAAATAAATCAATAAGCCACAAGAAGTCACACACTGGGTCCCAAATAGCATACTTGTGCACTATTCTATGAAGTTTTGTAGCATAAATAGAGTAGAAAAATAGAGAAAATTCCGAAGAGCAAATTTGCACTTCAAATACCCAGATGATGCACTCAAATAACTGAAAAGATGAAGTGTTGGACACTTCACGCACTTCACGGTCGCAGCTTTCTTACAGATCGGAAGAGGAGGGGCTATCAGGCACTAAGGTTGGATGAGCAATTGGTGGACAACACTCTAAAATTGTACAAATGCAAGTCGATTTTTTTTCTATTAGATTTTTTTTCACCATTATATCTACATACAAGCTGTGTCCCAAATAGTTTGGCTTTGTTTTACATCTGCTACACGTCATATGCTATTGACTGGGAAACATTTTTAATTTCCAGTTAGTAAAAAAACTTTAGTATTCCATTTGGAATGATACTAAGTACACAACTATGGTTTATAGTGAATTTATAAACCCCTTAGCTGTTCTAAATTGCTTTCATAAAACGGTTATTTCATTTATGTAGTAAGGCTAAAACAGAGCAAAAAAAATGCAATGGTATGAATAAAAAGGTCTTTTATTATTAAAAATGATTCTTCCGCCAAACAATGTAGTTCCTCAGAAACTGGTTGCTGAGCAACTTACAAATGTAAACAAAGGTGTGTGTAATTTACAGCAGCTTTAAAATCAGACTCAAGGTCCAGAACTATCCGTTTTATAATGTTATATACTATATATTACATTATAAAACGGATAATTCAAGTATATGCCATATATGCCATTTTCCATTCTACTCATTTCAAATCCAAATTACAGTTCTATATCCTGTTTGCTAGCTTAAATTAATTAGTTCTTAATTGGTTTTTGAATTCTGCACAACCTGAAACCTCAGATCCTCCCTGTTGTTGCCCCCTGCCTCTTTCATCTCTCTCTCCGCCCCTCCAATTAACCAAGTACCCCTTTTCCTCCTTGTCATCTCCCTCAAATTTTCAGCCCCACCCTCGTTTCCTTTCGTCTTCCTTCAGTGGCATTCTGAAGGTGTTTGAACCCCTCTGAGGCCGTCCCGCTATGATGTTCTCCGACTGCTTATTTGAAGTCATTTCGAATTCATACGTGTGTCACAGAAAAACATAAAAGAGTTGCACAGAAGGGGCTCAGAGGTGCTGAAACAATTCAGTTGTAATGAAGCCAGCTCTCGTGGGAGAGGAGGACATTCGGCACATTGAACCCTCAAATTACTTTCGAGAGAGAGAGAGAATTATGAGAAGGTAGGAGTCGTGCTTCATTTGTATCAGATGGTATTAGTGCTGTACATTAATTACGGGAGAAGAACTGGCTGGAATTGAGTGTCAGTGGTCCTGCCCTGGCCAGACCTCTCCGTGTGAAGGGAGCTGGACTTTCTCTTATGACTGTGGAGACGTAATTTCAGTTCTGGCTTTCAGGTTCACCCCAAATGGCTCAGTCAAGAGCACAGACTGCCTTGGGGCTCCGCACACTAATTATCTTTATCTAACGGTTCCTTGCTGATAAGTGAGCGTCATTGTGCCGATTCAGGATACTTCGAATTCATTTGTTTGTGGGACAAAGCCTATTATTTTCTCATGCCCATTGGCATCGCCTGCAAATATAAACTGAAGGTGAAACAGGTGACCGGATGACTCTCTCCATATGCTACACTTAAACGTGACCTTCTGTCAATTTAAGTTTCTTTCACAGGATCTGAATATTTAGATATGCTGTATTTAACAGCGACTTTCTGGCAGCACATTAGTGCTAAAGTGCCTCAAGGACAGATCACTAGATATTGTGTGTTTGATGGATTTTAAAATGAGCATCTTATGCAGAAAAGATTTTTTAAAAAACTGTATTACTATTTTTGTAAAATGACCTATTTTTAGTTATTATTTAAGCTTCTATTATTTGATTTTACATCAAATGTCTATATTAATAAGAAACGGAGTGTGTGCAGTTTACATTGTACTACAAAAGCATTATCAAGTTATGTTTCCCACTTTTCATTAAAAATGTTCAGTATAAAACAGCACTTTTTTGACAGGCCTTAACCATGTTTTGTTTATTCAAGTACAGTTTTTACCAGCTTTATTATGACATCTTTGCATGAAAAAAAACACGGGTATGTTTATGACACTGGGTGCTGCATAACTGCAATTGTTTATTCAGGACTAAACGTATATTTTAAAACAAAGTTTGCCCTGTAGACAACTGGCCTAAGTTAAAAAAAAAAAAAAAAGAAAGCCTCTAGGGTTTAATTTAGAGGAAAGGAGGAATATTTGAATACTGAATTAATGAAATGCACAATTTTACAGTTTACTGCTAGATTGGATAGACAGGCCAAAGAAAAGAGAAGAAAGAATGGGATCAGAAAAATGACAGGGTCCATTTAGCCCTTCATCCTCACTGCAGCACCAAGATTCATTAAAGGTGAAGTGTGTGATTTTGTTAGCATACTACACTTTCTCCTAATTCACTTACTATGCAAAGACAACCGTATGTAAATCAAAGAGTGTAAAACCTGTGGTGCTGTCGAAACACTGCTCTGTTTTTGTAACCATCATGATCAGCCCAGCAACAACATCTGCTCGGCCAATGGCATGAGTCTGGAGCGAGATCATTAGTTTGAGCAACCAATAGCAGATGGGGGAATGTTTGCTTGCTTGAAAATATTCATTATTTTTGTAATGGCATTGGGTGATGCTAATGGTGCAGAAATTATATACTTTGACTTTAAACAACACAAGAAGGTACAATAATCATTGATGTTCAGGATTCATCCACTACAAGCGCTCGTAAACTTCAAAACGCTTAAAATGCTAACACAGCTGAGAGAACAAAACCTTCAGTATGCCATATTTCCATCCCAGCAGGTAATTAAACTTAAGGATATGACAATAATCAGGTTGTAAAGCACCTGTTTCTCCTAGAAATGGTATCAATCCATAACGGGGCTAATTTGATTCAGCACATGAAATGTGCATGATGGACGGAGGAATAAGACCTCCAGGTTTTAATGCAATTTTCCAGACCATCAACTTGTTCGCTCGGTGCTGTGGCCTTTGCGTGGAGCAGCTGCAGGCAGGAGGATGGAAGCTGACTCCTTTCCCACTGCTGACTCAGGATATGGAAGCCTACAACACATCATCGGCCAGCTCTGGTCCAAAAAACGGAGATGGAAAGAAGATGAGACACAGTTTGATGGGTT
This sequence comes from Enteromius mattozi, assembly GCA_032359235.1. Classification (NCBI taxonomy): domain Eukaryota; kingdom Metazoa; phylum Chordata; class Actinopteri; order Cypriniformes; family Cyprinidae; genus Enteromius; species Enteromius mattozi. The sequence continues at coordinate 8,526,992 of JAUMHE010000044.1, read as the reverse complement.
AATGTGGCCCTGTGCACCATCTGGTTGCTCTTTCATTTTTGTCATCCAAAGACGTAGAGCTGGGCCATTGAAAAATACAATGAAAGAAATGGTCATGATTTGCTTAAAGGAACAGTTCACCCAAAATTGAAAAGCGTCACCGTTTATTTAACCTCATATCGATCCAATTCCTTATGACTTTCTACTGTAAAAAATAAAGAAATAAACTTTACATAGGTGGCCTTACATTAAAAATAAGCACAATGTACATAGTGTGTTTATGTTGTATTGCCAAACACTTTTGCTGCTACTGAAGTGGGATATGGGTATGGTTGGGGACAGGTTTGGTGATATGGGTAGGTTTAAGGGTGAGTTAAAGTGTAAAGGATGGGTTAGCAGTATAAATATAATTGTAATTACATGCAAAAAAAAAGAGCATACAATAAGTATGTACAAATAATTAATTTAAATGTAAGTACATAGTAGTTATGGACACTTAACATGAAGTGGGATTTTTTAAAAAATTTTTTTTATACTTTTAGAATTTTATAATTAAGCAAATGATGCATTAAATTAATCAAAACTGCTTTTCTTCAGCAGCAAATCAGCATATTTGAATGATTTGATCTGAAGGATCATGTGACACTAAAGACTAGAGTAATGATGCTAAAAATTCTGCTTCACTATCACAGGAATAAAATTACAGTTATTTTAAGGGTTTTCTCATATTTCACAATCATATTGTTTTTACTGTATTTTTGATCTAATAGAATAACAAATATAAAAGTCTTATGAAAACAACATAACATATAGTTTTAAAACAACATTAGGTTGCGTAAATGACAGAATTGCATTTGTGAACTGTCCCTTTAAAATTTCTGCTTTCTTCTGACCATTTAAACTAAATCATGTCTCAGAAAGAAATTGGGAGTGTTACGACATACTTTTCTGTTATTGTTATATATATTGTATTCATTTGTCTTTCTTTTATTGGTTTCTTAGATGGTTTAAAAAAGATGAATGTACTCTACTCTAAAGGATGATATGTGGTGGTTGCCAAACCGTTGGACGTGCAGTAAATACGTGCAGTGCACAGTAAAGTGGTCATTAGAGTGGAACCTCGTACAGCACAGAAATACTGGACACAATCACCTTAAATATGGCCCCAAAAAGCCTGAGACTGAATAAGTTCCATAAGGAATCCCTCTTAGGTAAACATGACACAGCAAAACACAAAGCAAGGGCATTGTGCTGCCGCCATGGAAACCTTTTACGAAGCCACATTATTACCAAGTGAACTCATAATGGGTTCTGGGCATAACATCTGGTTATTTGGAGCCAAGCATATTGCTAGCATGCTCTTCACCCCCACAGAGATTAACCTCAAATCACCATCACGACAAATAACAGCATCAAACAGACATCGTGTTCATGAGAAAACTTGAGAAAATGTCATTGCAGGCTAGATGACAATAGAAATGCTGTTACAAGTGGCAATTTGGGTACTCGGTTTGATGAGAATGAAACTGTGTGACAGGAAAAAAAGAGTTTTGAGAACAAATAAAAGACAACAATAGATATTTCCAAAAACTAGTGAGCTGACCCAATGTTTACTAAAGTTACTATAGATGGCTTCTGCATTTTAGGATCATGAAACATTGAGCTATGCCCTAAATAGGCATCATCTACTGAAGTATCTTGGAGACTTGTGAGACTTGACTATATTTTCAGTACAGGCAACATGTGTAGTATGTATTTGAGGTAAAAATATTCTACGTAATAAAATGATTGGTTCACTTCCAGAATAAACACTTCCTAATAATTTTAATCTCTCTGATGTTATCCAAGATGTTTGTGTCTTTCTTTCTTCAGCCGAAAAGAGATTAAGGTTTTTGAAGAAAACATTACAGGAGTTTTCTCCATATAGTGGACTTCAATGGGGATCAGCGGGTTGAAGGTCCAAATTGCAGAAATAACCTTTCAATTAATTTCAGTATAATATTCTAAATAATATTTCCTTTCCCCTACATCTATTAATTTGTCACTGAGCATATCACAGTGCATTCTGAGATTGTATTGTATGCAAAATATACATGCAGTGCCACCCTAGAATCTGGCCAAAATAACTTATCTTACGTTGACTTATCTATGTTTTGGAAAAAGAGCAAATGGTTTATTTTCTTAAGCCAAATATGCAATTACCAGAATGTTCCAGACCAAAAAAAAAGCCTTTAAAAAGGACTGACAGTCACTAAATCTGACTGAATTAGTACAGATCTTTTCTTTTCTGCATTCTGCATTCTTGTGGAAAAGATCAAGGTACTTCGATACAGAAAACTGTTTTCTCTACAGAATCCAACACATCCAACTCCATTAACAATTATTTACCCGTGACATCCAGTAATGCAATGAAAAATGTTCTTTGTCCACATTATTCAAGAAAGTGCATCTATTGGAAAAAATACCTCCCAAGCAACACAAACTATAGATTCTTCCAAATTTTTAATTTAAGCGGACTTGATCCTCTGCAGAGGTTTTCTTGTTATCTGTTTGTAAGTGAGCTGTGGGATGTTGTACAACCTCACAGCCCTCTCCCCATCTGTCATGTCAATGCTAAATAGAGTTGACGGTTTCAGAGCTATGACTTGAAGAGCCGAGGACGCATTAACATAAGAGCCCACAGGTAAACTAATTCATGACTTTATATTTGAAATTCTGCAGCGCTCACCTTTTTTCCCCATGACAAAATTCAAATATCAGATACATGAGCCATTTTTGGCAGCCTGGCTTCCATCATGAAAATATATGCACATTCAAGCAATATCAAGAGCAAGAGCGCCGTTTTACTGAACAATAATATGGCGCCCAAAGTGGGGTGCCCAATGTTCAGAACAACAGCATGATTGCGAAAGTGATATTTAGATTAAACAGAGATTTGTGTATCTTTTTTTGGCAATGGAAATAGTATCAAAATCAAAACAACAGGTATGCACCCCTCACGTTCCTCTGGTCTGGAACGTTGCAAAGTCAGATAATCAAACTCGAGGACCAGAACTAGCTGCTGTAAAAATGGATTTGAGACAATATGGAAAAAAGAGAATGCCATCACTCTTGCTCATTGTTCCATTTAACTTTACTCGATTCCATTTCCTTTCCGGTGGAAAGTAAAAGGCAGCTAAACAAGAGCTTGAAAATGCCAACACCTTGAGCACAATGTATGATCTATTTCACTTTAATTCAAGAAATAAGCGAAAAGACCGTTTCCCCGAGCACAGGAAATATGAATAGCAAATGACAGCAGCGAGTGGAGGAATGAGGCGAAAGCTTCGGGGAGGGGATGAGGGGGGATGTTGGATGGAGAAATGGAATCAATCACGCAGAGAATTCGGCGGCAGCGAGGACATTGGGCCTGTCAGAATATTCCCGCTCCTGCGTGTGTGATCTATCCGCAGCGACGTAGTGACTGTGGAGTGGAGACCGGAATGGGAAATTGGATGGAGGTGGATAGAAACATTGAGAGCTGTCCTGCCAGATGGCTGTTTTGGAAAATAAGGTTGTTTTTTTCCCCCCTCGCTTTTTGAGATGAAATCATTTGACATGGCATAATTCCGGAGGGCAGCGACCGAGAGGGAGAAGAGATAGTGACTGAAAGTCGAGAGATATGGAACAGCAACAAGAACATCGGCACAGATGCACAGTGTTTGTTATGAAGCTCCTTGTAAAGATGATTTCAGCATCGCCGGTTAGGATTCAGAACATGTTACTGAACCTTATTGCCCTTAAAGTGCTGAGGAAGAAACAAGCAGTGACTAACACATTTTGATAACGGCTGCGCAAGAAACTTTTGAATTTGCATTTTTATTGCCGTTGCTTATTGATGTTTTTAACATTTAGACAGGCTGTGAGGAGGGGAAGGTCTTCAAAGCCGAGAGGAGCCAGATGAATTCGGAATTCGCCGTGTTCATGCTATTCATTAAGTCCGAAATGTTTTTTGAAATGTGCCGGCCACAGTCTTCCATCTGTGGGAAATCATCTTGGTAATTTCCTTCAGTGGGCCCCTAACAGGGCACCTTGGCCAGCCCACCTCCTCCTCGCCTCCACCGCCCCGCAGCCATCCCCAGGTTCCTCTCCTCCTGCAGAGGTGTGAGTCAGCCAGCCCCCCTCGCAGACTGCAGCTGTTCCACTGCCTCCTCGCTTCCCCAGGAGACCCTGGTCGCCGTTCCTGCCCAGCTGAGCTCACGCTATTACCTCCACAGGCATTTTGTATACTCGCATAACTAACACGCTGCTCTCGCTCTCATGCGCGCTCTCGCATTACCAAACACCTAATGAAAGAGGCACGGAGAATCAAAGAACTGTTCGAAATGCCTGGTTTCTGAGCACTCGCAAAACAGTTCAGCTGCATTAAGCCACAGTCATGAAATCACTGGAGGCCATCGAGTCTCGCTGTTGGTTGTTGGTGGGCTGATGGCTGCTAGTAAGCATGTACTTGTCTGCTGAATCTTAAATATTTCTTAGGATTTTTCTGTTGTAACTTTTTCAGAAACCTGAAACCTTATTTCCAGGATTTAATGGGATGTAGTCAAAACTTTAGTTATTTTACACAATTTTTGCACATTATTTATTCAGAAATCACAAACCCCCTTAAATTTATATCACTAGAAGTCAATGAGTCTTTTTGTTAGATGTTCCAACTAAACTACAGAAACTTAAATAATTCAAGTTACAGGTTTCCAGCGTGGACTCAGATGTCTGGAGCCCACTGTAGTTAATTTTTAATAAAAGCAGATAAGATTGCATACGATTGCAAAATTGCACTGGTTTCCCCAACTGTCACACAATATTCACTTAAAACTTAATTAAAATTTAATACAAACAAAAATGTGCAGAATCTTAATTAGCTCTTCTATATGTATGTTTTCTAATTTAGACATTATTTGACTGAGGGATATAAAACCTTTAAAATATCTAAAACTTTTCAGGATCAAATAGAATAGATTCAGTTATTTCTACCATTTTCATATTATTTGCTCACAAGTCACAAGACCCCTGGAAAATGATTTCACTCATCAGTGGGTCTTTTTGTTGTTGTGTGCTATAGGCATTTCTTCTCAAGTACAGAATCTTAAATAATTCCACTTCAAGTATGTTACAGATTTTTCAGGTGGTCTCAGGCACTTACTTTCAAATACAGAACTGTAAACAATTCAACGTCTGAACCCTACTTAATTTACATTTTTCTATTAAAATCACACTGGTTTTGTGCCACATAATATTTACTTAAAAAACACTGAGACAAAAGCATTGCAGAATGGAATGGTCATTTCCATGTTCAAATGAAGAATATTTTCTGTTGTATCAAGCTCTATCAGAAAGTGGATCACCTTAGCTTCAACCTGATGCACACAAATAAAAAATTGTGACTGAACAGGCAGAACTAAAATGTCCATTCTAAACAGTTAGGATAGGGGTAATTTTGTGTTAACTTCATGTCAATTACAGTAAACTAAATTTAATCTAAATCAAATTTTATTGCTCTGCTAAGAAGTTTAAGTTTCAAATCTTATTTATCTTGACATCTTCCCGAGAGATCAGTTAAGCTTGTGTGACAGGCTCTTTAAAGTCTGTAAATAATTCTTTTGAGTTTTCCTCAAAAGCGCTAGTTTGCAAAACTCTTTTCTTCGAAAACAGTTATTCGACTCCATACCAGATGACAGCATCTAATCAATCTTGACACTCTTACGCTCCTACAGAAATACAGTTCATTGGCTCCTCACACTGTGTTTCCTTTGACTTCCTTTAAATGCTTAGTTGCAGTAATTCAAAGTCCTCAGTTCACATTCTCTAAATAAATGTTGGTTTTAGTTATTTACTTAACCACAAAACATCTCACCAGCTTCTTTCTGATCATTTGTAAGCAACTAGGATTGATTTTTTTGTTTGTTAGTTCTTAGTTTTTTAGATAATATATATTACGTGAAATATATATATATATATATATATATATATATATATATAAATATTCACGTTCAAAACACAAATTAAATCACTCACACTGTCATTCAATTACAAATATGAGTAGTTTTAATTGAATGATTATGAGATTCAATGGTTCAATGGGAGGAAATGAATGAATGAATGATTGAATGAATGAAGTAGGTGTATGAGGCCTCTTTAGAATAAAGTGTAAAATAAGTCGAAATCAGACTTTATGAGATTAGACTTGACTGTATAGAAATAGACTAGAAAAAAAAGAGAAAGCCCTGCTTTTTATATTAGTAGTTTTTAAAAAAAATATATGATATTTCTGATATATGGGTCTGTCATTTGGATATAGTACAATATAGATGATAAAATGGTATGAGCACAAAGACAGCAAAAACTTTCTGACTGACTTTTTGTCAAAGTAGATGTTTTACATATTCAGCATTGCTGAGGACAAGCCATCTAATGCCAGTGCTCTTTTCTGACAAATGCATGAGCGAAAGTCCTTTCAAGGTAAAAAAGACAAGCTATGATGACGTGCCAAACAAGATGAAAGAGCTGGCCTTTAATGCCACTAGATGGCACTTTCCACACTTCACACAAAGCGTCCTTTTTCTCACACCTCTCTATCTCATGTCATCACTGAGATCACTGTAGGCATTATACAGCTATTACTACTGCATCTCATGCCTGAGAGAGAGAGTACTCGACGGCCGAGACGCCAAAATGCATTCCATCTTCTAATTCACATCTGCAGAACACTGCCTGCGAATCCATTCAGCTAAAAACCTGTAGTGCCGTACCAAACCCTTTCAAGAGCACATAAAAAAGCATGCTACATGAATAAATGATAGTTCGACAAAGCATGTTTCCTCAGAGTGTAACATGAGTTTGATGTGGAGGCTGAGAGCTTGTTCAGTTATAAAGCAATTATGCTTCTAAGGCATTCTGCATAAATACACTTTACCTTTTCAACTATTTAGTCTTACTGGAACATCTTAAAGGGATATTTCACCCAAAAATTAAAATTCTGTCATTATTTATTCACCTTCATGTGATTTAAAACCCATTGGACTTTCATTCGCCTTCAGAACACAAATGAAAAGAAAAGAAAAAGAAAAAAATAACTATCATGTCAATCCTTTGAAAGTCTAATAATAAAAACTGCAACTCGGGCATCAAACAAATACAACTGAGCTTCTGTTTATCATATGTGTAAACTCAAAGTACATATACTGTATGTGCATTAAATATGTTCATTACATAAAGGGGCAGACTCTCTTTAGAGCAATAAGTATTAAGATTATCTTCTTCTTTTGTTTTTTTTTACATTTAAAAACCTAAATATGTTGACTAAATGGACTTGATGACAAAATTAATATTCTGTCTAGGCCCTCATGCCACTGCAAATTTTGGTTCATTTTTTTTAAGCTAAGATTCACAAAAGAACAGGTTGCAATTTTTTTTACAGTATGTGCGCTTACTGTCACGATAATCAGCAGGAAGAGGCGTTCGGGTTCAAATGCGAACATGGGTTTATTCAGGCTCGTGGTCAATATT
>JAUMHE010000044.1:8494179-8515768 GCA_032359235.1 Enteromius mattozi | reverse complement strand
ATATGAAGCTGGATATGTGTGATGCTAACATTCAAAAGCATCAGTTTTCAAATATCCCAGCATATTAATATTGTTTTCAAGTCACATGATATTCTTTAAGTAAAATTAGGCTTTATTAATCGAAACTCTGTAAATGTGTGTGAAAAGGAATAAAAGGTGTCCGAGTTTTACTGCCTCTAGTGTTCATTTCTTTTGGAAACTGAACTGATATGTGCTTATTTGTACATATTTGGTGTCTCGCTAAAAAGTGCACCAAGATGATACCAGGTAGAATGTACCTCTTCAAGCATTATCAAAATTGACCAAAATATTAATTAAGCAAACATCAAACTTCAGAGTGATGTTAGATTCTGAGGTTTTTGTGGAATCCAGCAGGCACCGATTCTGTCCAGGCCTTAACAAGAGGACACAGATGAGAGCTCAGTGTCTATGGAAGAGCTCCATGTGCTCATCAGCATCGGCAGTGAGAGAAGTCACACTCGCTGTAATGAACATGTGACAGCTGCCTCTCAGCTTCGACTCACATTTATTTTCTTCATCATTACCTCTCTCGGCCCGAGTGAGCCTCGATTAACAAGCAAGCTCTAATTACTCTAATTATTAATAGAGCAGTAGAAGCAGCCATTTGACTCTTACATACGGATGATCACTATCTCATAGGATCTTTATTTATCCTGTCATACTAGGGGCAATGCAATATATAGCTCTCACAAATAATAACACAGTGCAAGCTGGCCATTAGCACTGATTTTGTTGTATATTGCTGTATATTTGTATATTGTACAGTTATGCTGTATGTATATTGTACAGTTATTATTTTTCCATAAGTGTAAAAATGTATTAATGTAATATAGTGTAATTTTTAGTATTGCTCTAAATATGCTAGCTGACATAACAGATATTTATAGTTCATATATTGTACAAGACAAAGAAACTGCGTTTACACAAATCATTCAACCTGACATCATAGGTTTAAATGGACAACGTAGGCTACGTTTACACTAACCCAGATAAATTTGAAAACAGCGTTGTCGTCTAAACATGCTCCGCGTTTAAATGCTCCACACTATCGTTTTCAATTGTTTCTGAAGAGTTGATCATCCACACTGAAACGACTGAAAACCAAAATGTTCCTGTACTGCACATGCGTGAAACGTAAGATGATTCGATCAGCGTCATTTCTATCTGCTGTTTATTTACTTACATTACGTCTTTTTTGAAGAAAAGCTGTCTGGAGCATGTACAAACTGATATTAATCTTTAATAGGGCCGGGGGTTCGGTGAACCTCGAGCCCTAGCGACGATAGCCCTAGCTAGGGCGAGGCTCGAGGCCGGCTCGAACCCTGCGTGCCCCCCTGGAAGGAGCGAACGGAGGAGAAGGGGAGGTGGAGAAGGGGAGGTGGAGGGGATGTAAAGCGAGATACTGATGGGAAGAAAACTGGTTTATTTATAGTGGAATTAGTGGCCTGGTCAGCTAACTATGGAGGCGGTAATGATTAGCTGATTGTTAGCAGCTGGGTTGCATTTCGACCGCGCTTTCTCTCGAAATTGGTTTGCAACTTCATTTAATGTCATTGATTGAATACAATAAAATCTGAAATCCAAAATTATTTCAGTTTCAACTTTTTATTCCTTTTCACAAAAAAATATGATTTGCAAGTCCACTTTTTTCGACTAATAAAACCCAATTTTCACATATTATGTTATGAAAAAAAAATAAATAAATGCATACATGCTGCGAGACTTGAAAACGTATGCATTTGAGGTTAGCGTCACCTATCCAGCTTCATATGCATGAGTTTTCTAATTCAGTAGGTTTGCTCGGTAGTTCACGCGAAGCTCACAACTCCAGAGTTTTTAAATAAAGTGACAGGCATAACCGTAGTGTAAATGTAATCTAAATCATCCTGGTTAGGTATGTCAAAGTTACCCTTGGTTGTGAATACTGTATGTTTCCTCCTCAATGACTGTTTGAAGCCTTTAAAGCTAGTTGTGCAGAAAAACTTCTTAATATACCTATAGGCAATACTGAAACTCTGCAAAGAATATTTAAAAGTATAAGCACAACTGTAGGCAATGTGTTATCATCAGTATGGAGCACAGTTCATGGGGCCGTATACTTGGCCATGTCGTGCCTCCAGCTCATCCGCCGGTGCACTGTTCATTTGGACCATTTGGAAATGGCTGTTGCTGGGGAACCGGCCCACGTGAAAGCTCTGGGCTCTACGATGGATGACTTCCCTCTCCACAAAGTGTGTTATTAATTCCTGAATGCAATGCAGTAGAATATAAATAACAGCTTTGCTCTGTGATCAACTCTAAATTATGGCCATTTTAGACAGGCCTTTGTTAAACCACAAAAAAAGATCTCAGATCTACTACAGTAATCCATTCAAATAAGTCTAACGATCAAGTTATTAGACATTCAACAGTAAAGTGTGATGGAAACACGGCTACTGGAATGGTTTAACAGCTACATCATGGCTGTTTTTCCCACAGGGGAAAAATACAAGCAAGACATACAAGAAAAGAATACTTACAAATCCTTTTAGACAATAATTAAGTTGACATATATGTGGACTTCTTGGTCTGCTTTGATGGAGAGGTTTTGTTGCTGCCATTTTTGGTTGTTTTTGAAAGAAAAAAATATATAGACTACAAGAACCATTAATGGTCAGCACTGCTTGTTGATAAAATGTTTCTCCCTCCTTTCTCTCTGACAGGTGAAAAGGATTGATGCATCAAGTCACTAAGTAAAAGATACATGAGTTTACTTTATGAAGACACCTCAAATAAATCAGAAGGTCATGGCCACGCCTCAGTGCCCTCTGTAAATACACATTCATGTGTGGAGCACTCTAGTTATAGCAGTACTCACAGGCAGCTGGTGTCAGAAGCATGTGACACTATGGACTCTTTCTCTCACTATACACTTAATAATAAAGCTTCTTTATTGCCATCTTTGGTTCCATTAAGAAAGAGTTAACACTAGAATTCAGAGTCATTTTGACCATTTTTGAATTTCACAAATATAATAACTTTGTTGAGTTAAAACTCTAATGTTATTTCATTAAAATTATAAAACACATGAGAGTTGTATTCAATTTTGCTACTTTTTTAACATTCCCCACCCCCCTCCTACCCCCCACTGTTGCCTAGCAGCTTTTGTTCGAGTTGTTATTTATTCTATTGTTAAGCTAAAATTCCTGTTCGAAAAAAAAATAAAAAATAGCAGAATGGACAACTTCAATTTCGACAACTGCTTCCATTCAATCTGTCACAGTTCAAGGTATGTTAGGCTGAAGGAAGGAAGAATATAGCCTGGCTGTTATCAATAATAGCCTACTTCAGTGTTATAATAAAATAGCTATTATTATTATTATTATGATTATTATGCTAGTTTAATGCTATAGCAAATGCATATAAGCTCATTTTTTGGTGACAGTGACAGTGATGTTTATTATTATTATTATTATTTATTATCATAACAGATTATGATTCCACTGGTGGCTGCATAGAATTGTTTTCGAGTCATGTGAACCAAACATTACCAATAACTCCAGAGCAGTTTAAAAAAACAAATTTATTAAAAAAAAGATTTATGTGATCTTTTTTTTTTTTTTATTCACAACATATTTAATCTACTAAACTATTCAGCTTTAGTTCATATTTGTTGGCATTTAGACTTTCAAACATTTTTACTGTGGAAAAATCTTTACTCTTCCACTTGCTGGACACAAAGTAACACATTCAAGAGCAGTCCAGAAGCTTTTACACAATTATATATTACAAAACATTTTTTAGGGGGATGATGTCATGAAATATGACAGCAAACATTCAAAGCTTCATTGTAAAACCTTGACAGAAAGCTTTAAAAGTAAATATGACTTGACAAAATGACATTCAGTTCAGACAGAACAGTATTAACAGTCAGAATGACCGCCAATAGAGTAGCTATAGAATTTCGGTGATGCATGGCACCTTTCCATTGCACAAAAGTTTTATATATCTGAAAAAGCTTTTTAGATGATTTCTTCACACACACACAAAAAAGTTATTTTAAGAACTGTTCGCTGAATGGTTCTTGTATGCAGTCTCTCTAATAAACCCTTTTGGTAAAAAAAAATAAGCATGAGGAAAAAATTAACTTTGACGTTATATGCATGAAATATTTATCATATCAATCTTATTTATTAGCCACACTGTGGTGAATAATTACAGAAAAATACTTTTCAAAGTAAAAATGACAGTTGTCTCATAAAATTAAATCTAGTATATTTAAAATACCTTAGACCATACTCTATCCCCACAAAGAGTCTGACAACAGCCAGTGTCTCACTGGATTATTACAGAAATGAATATTTACAAATGTAATCAGATATCTCCAACTGACGCACTACAACAAAAGACAGTCCAGGGACTGTCGCTAAAAGATAATGCTCTATTATGTTGGAAATATGCCCTACACCAAATTCAACCCTAAACCTACCCAACAGTGTTAAATGTAAAACTGATATGAAAAGGCATTTGTTGATGCAACTGTGCCTTTTCAATTTTCTTTTACACAGATTTGAACTGTTTTGTTGAACTGTAGTTACACAGGATTTGAACAGGAGCTCCTCTCCTCTTGAGTTACTGAACAAACCTACCGTCTATGAAAACTCATATGAAGCTGGATATGTGTGATGCTAACACTTAAAAGCATCAGTTTTCAAATATCCCAGCATATTAATATTGTTTTGAAGTCATAACATGATATTCTTCAAGTAATTGTGAGAAAATGACACTTTAGCAATGGAAACTCTATAAATTTGTGTGAAAAGGAATAAAAGGTGTCTGAGTTTTACTCTAGTGTTCATTTTTTAACTTCAGTGATATGTACTTGATGGTACATTTTTCGTGTTTTGCTAAAAAGCGCACCATGGTATGCTTATGCTATGAGACAAGGTAGGTTTTTTAAAGTATACTGGGGAAAACGTATACTGAATTTAACATGGCAATACAGTACGTGTACAGATTTGGGTAAAAGGTTTGCTGAACTGCTTTATAATTTATGGTGAAAGGGGCATTCCAGAAGTTCACGCATTAACCATGATACTGGATTATACAGTAGTTCTTTTAATGATTTCATAATGTCTGAATCATTGTTACCACACTGTAAAGTTCTGGCAACCACAGTGGTGAGTTTATTATAGAATTAAACAGCAAACACATTACAGTTCACCTTCCATCACAGGGGTTCTTTGGGAGACTTGTTTCAAATAGGCTCTCTTGCAGTAGAAGAAGTTGAAATTGCATACGAGCTGATAAGCTATCACGTCCGCCGCTGGTTTTGAAGATGCAATTGGCTTTTATTAATCCTCTCTGCTTTCAGCTAGCATTGCAGTGAGTTTTCTAAATGTAAGTCATTAGAGATGAACAATTGCTTTAAGCTGATGCAGCACGTCGTACCTCTTTTTTATGCCCCATATAGATGAAATGATTGTATGGCAGAGCTAATGGCCATGGCTGTGGGAGGGATGCCTCTTCTCAGCTGGAAATAAAAATGATGACATTTAGGAAATGCGACCAACTGATTCGTTGAGAAGAATAACATTAGCGGCGCAGCAGAAATATATTTACCTATTCCGGAGGAGATGTTAAGCTTCAGCGGTTTTGAAAAGTCACACAACACGCAAACACTGATGAACTCTTTATGTTCCATGTAGCTCCACTCCAAAAACATTGTTTGTGCATAGAAAGTAGAATGATGTGATGTGAAACAGTCTGGAGTTTCGCCTACTCGATGAGAAAGCGAGAGTGAGCGAGGGCCCAAGAGGCAAAGAAGAATATTGATGAATACTGGGGTTCAGAATTACTCAGGAGAAATGCATCTAGAGAGCTAGAAAGCTTCAGAGGAGATGTCTATTAAAGCAATAAGCCACAAGAGGCCGTGTGTTAGAATGATTTTACCACAGGGTGTTTTTGGGTATGATGTGAAGCCCCTTAGCCGTGGTAAAAATCACTGTAGCATATGGCCTTGAGTGAATTACTGCAGCAACAGCAATATGAAGAAAAGCCAGCCATGCTTGCTATGTGCTTAAATAATCCACAAAATCTAAATAAATGATTTATCCCCCAAGCAATATAGTTCATTAGAAGAACTGCAGGGTATTCCAAGAAATGTAGCATAAAACGTAGGTAACATAGGTGTCTTTAAAATCGAATGTTTGAATAATTTATTTAACCAATTCGTTCTAAAATGCTGATTCATTTAAGACAAAAATTGTCATTGAATTATTAATTTAACTCATTTGTTAAAAAACAAAGAAGTGACTGTTGTTTAAGTGAGTTATTGACTTTATTGTCATTCAACCGATTCGATCAAAAACAATGAATTCAGAATCAAAACACCACTACTGTGATTTGCTCTGTGCTGAGCAAAAACAAAGTGACTGGCTATATTGTGTCTAAAAATGTAATTTACTCAATATTAACTATTTGTTTATTGGCCTGTTTTATATCACACAGTCATACTGCCTCCTTCCAACCCAATTTCACGGCAATTCGTATGTATTTTACAAGTTGCCAATTTCTATGATTTTGTACGAATGACCTAACCTAACCCCAGCCATAAACCTACCTGTCACTGGGTATTAGACAAATCGCACAAAAATGTACGAGTGAGGCCGTACGAATTAGTACGAATTAGCACGAATTTGGCACCTCGTACGAATACATACAAATTGGTTGTGAGACTGTGTTGCTCCTTAGTTGTAACATAGTTGTAACATGAGATAGATAGACAGACAGATAGATAGATAGATATATAGATAACAGTTTACACATTATTCCCTTGTGCACATGGAATAGCAAGAAATAGATGTGAATCCCTTTTGTTTAGAGATAAAAACATTATGTATCACCATATTCATGAAGGAGGAGGAGGCAGCCCAGTCTATGAGACATCAGTACAGCAGCCCACACATCGTTCAGGAGGTTGATGGTCTTCGGGAGAGCTAATGTGTCCCAGTGCCAGATAATAATGTTCAGTTTATATTGTTCATGGGTGTAGAATTCATAAATTATTGAATGCATGACCATATCATTCATTTTCACCGCTAGACAATATTATGTATATTTGGAATCAACCCGGGGCTCTATAAACAAGATTCCAGACAGACAGTATATGTCGAATATCTGCCTCAGAAATTCCCCTCACAAATGCCTTGCATTATAAGGGAAAACTGTCAGTCAAATCAAGCTGTCTGACTTAACAATGCAACCTCTGAAGGCTCTCTCCCATCAGACAGTCTGGTCCTCCGGGTACTGAAGTATCCCACAAAGTCTCACACAAAAAGCTGTCGATTGCATAGCAGGGTTTAAAATCTGTTCACTGGTGAAATACTCCTTCACCATTTGATTTCAACTGATTATCACTTTTGAGGTTTTTTTCCCTCTAATTTGCTAATGTGTAAAAACACAGAGAGGCAAATTCACTAAATACTTGCAATACTTAGTATGCAGGATTTCAGTGCAAAGATTTCACAAACTTCACAAATTCAGGCGTTGAATAGTTTCGATTATGGTCTATAGACAGTAGTCTAACTGTACTGTACATATATAAACACTACATCAGCAAAAATGTTATGATGCATATAGTGGATATGTACAATACCTAAAAAAATAAATTTTAAGGAAACACAATGAAGATTTTTGAAATAATATATCCTCTTTCTTTCTTTAAAATTAATTTCTCTGCTAAACAGTCTTTAAATGGCAGGAAGAACAGAGCACATCAAAGACAGAAAATATTCAGATGTAACCCCCTTTGTAATCATTAACATTAATAATTTAATTTACTCGTTGACTCGTAAATTTTTTAATGAAATTATGTAACGCTGTGTTATTTTTTATTTATTAATCTTTTAAAGAAACACAGGCCAATTGACTGAGCTTAACTTGCTCTGAACTCAGAATATTCCTTCAAGTATTTGCATTGCGCTCGTTCATTTACATGCTTAATGAATTGTCTCGCAGCCCAAGAAAGGATAAGCAGTATAGAGAAAGGATGGCTGTTAATGAATTGGTGCATATTTGGAGGATTGTCTGCACTCAGTTCTCTCCCCTGTGAAGACAAACACAGTAAAGCAGCATCTAATCTCTTTGGCATTGCCCCACTGACAGTCTGGGTTGCATCAGCCAGTGTGAACAAGAATGAATGCACCAAGACTCAACGGACAGATTCACGCAAGAAATCAACACACGTGGCTGCTGCTGTCAGTGAATAGCCTCGGAGGCAAAACGGTGCAAGTGCATGGTGTCTAGAGGAATATCCATAAGAACTAAGCAAATTAAACAGCCTTGGCCATTCACTATGATCAAATATTAAAGCTCTTTCATATTTGCCACTTAATGTGATTTATAAGAACACATCAAAGGATCGGCCCGTTCTTACTAAAATTAAGTTGTCATAACGGTTTCTGTAGACGTCCACGTCATCGATCTCTAGACGAGGGCAGAGGCTGTCAGCTGTAGATCCAGACTGAGATGATAATTAAAGCGTAACTGACGATGATTAAAACATGAATGAAAATAGATCTGAGACTTTCAGCGTCCTCTATGTGGCTTTGGAATACCATATTATGGCACTCGCTTATTTTTTAAATGCATTTATCTTTCTAGAGGCCCTGAAAGGTGCAATGATCAAGCCTTTATCTTTTGGAAAATCATTCATTTTTAAACAGCTTGACACATTATATCCAGGTGTGTCTACTTAATTTTTCTTTTTGAAGCTTTTGTCAAATCTTGTTTAAAGTTAGTATCATCGATTGTTCTTTTGCAGTACCATTCTAAAACAATGAAATGATTGTGCGTGTCAATTTCGTCGCATTAATTTGGAATGATTAGTGGTATTAATTCAATTAAGTTCCTTTCCTATTTGTACTTTTTGTAAAAATGAACTTTCCGACTATCGGAGCAACTGAAACATGAAGTACCACCAAAATATAAAGCAGTCAACACGATAAAACAGAACTGCAGTAGTCTCCAGACAGGTTTTTCAAAGCTGAACTAATTTTAACTTGACACAGCGTCTTAAAAAACATGAAGTGAGTGGTGAAAAACAGCATGATGTGCCCCAACGGCCATGTTTGTATATAGGCAAACAATTAAAATTAGTCCAAGTACATATCCTATGTGAACAACCTTGGAATAAACAACAAACTCGGTCGCAAAGTTTATTGCTGTGCATATAAGTTGACTGAGAGACTGATATTTAGTGATACAGAAATAAAACAAACAGCAGACTGCCTCCAAATCACTTTCATTTGAAGGTTTGTCAAGGCAAACGCTGATTTATGCAATTAATTAGCTTGTTTATTCAGCACATCGTGTAACTGACTTCATTTTATCAGCTGATAGAACTAGAACTGAAGCAGAAACTAACTCAAATCATCTGTTGACACACTTCAAATGTGGGTATACATTCATTCAGTGTCTGAAAGCTTCTACAGATATAGGAGCGATAACTGAATGTGAAGTCTTAACGCTCAGAGTGGCGATTTAAAAAGGGGCAGATCCAATCAGAGAGGAGGACACTGGGGCTTTAGAGCAGCCTCTCGCCGTGCCACTATTCAGGTCATGGAGGCTTTCCAAAGAGGACTTACCCTGGTTAAACTGTCTAGTGATCACATGCATGTCTGAGATCCACCATCAGTAGCTGGCCTGTCCCTGCGGGAGGAAAGGAGAAACTAATTAGAAGCTAATTTTCACATTTACATTTACACAGGAGAGACGTCACTTTGCACATTAGAATGTGTAAGAGCAATGACTTCGCCTTAGACATCAAAACAAAAACGCAAAAAAAGCGAGATGGACTTTCATTATGCAAAGCCATTTACTAACCTTTTTAAACTGACACGAAATAAATTAATAATAATAATCAAGCAGCCATGAAAGTCCTAGCCTATTAGCGCTACATCTTCTGACTCGCCTAAAAAGAAGCACATGGGACAAATAATATTACATAGCGGCTCTTTTCAACGCTTTGACTTTTTTCATGATGAGTGGTTTACCCATGGATAATTCCTCTATTTATATCTTGCAATACTTCATGCCTTTGGAAATTAATATTCACTGCTCAAAAGATGCAATGATATGCTATGCAAATAAGATGACACTAATGAGTTAGCGATTATTAACACTCCATTAATTCAGTACGTCTTTTTCTGTGAGCTCCATGCATATCTACACAGAGTGCTAATGAATGTTCGACACAGCAATGTAAAAATTCCAACAAAAAGACGATTCACTATGGAAAAGAAAAAAAAACTGTCTACAGGGGTAAGGTTAGAGTTTTAGATTTCAGGTATATTTAAACAGATTGAGAAAGTAGCCTGAGCACAAGTGCAGTTTAAGTACAGCTTCAAGAAAGCTTTGAAAAACCTGACATAAATTGCAAATAAAAAATTAGAAATACTGCCTTAGCATAACTAAAAAATAAATAAGCATTACACAAAACATAAATATATATATACATATATACTGATTAGGAAAGCATTTATATATAATAGCATTATAAATGTTTCTGAAATAACTCATTACTGTATTTGGCATTACTGTATTTGATACAGTAGATATATATGATTTTAACATGGAAATGTAAATATTCTTCATAGGCTATGACACTATTGATATATGATTGATATATGAAGAATATGGGCCGTACCAGAGGAGTAATACTGTACATGACTGTACGAATGTTTGTTGAGCAGTCTGACAGCTTGGTTTTTTTAATGGGAATGTTTTGCCTGATGGGGGTCTCAGGCATCTGCTTGAGGGGAGCAGCTGAAACCAGTTGTGCTCTGAATGAGCTGGGTGCGTTTCAGTATGTGTTAAAAGTGCAGCAAGGATTCAGCTGAGGGGAGATCAGTGCCTGTGACCTTTGAGGCTTTAGTGAGGATGTGTTTATTTTATTTATTTTGGTTGGTTAGGAAGTCATCACTGCCATTCCACACACTGATGGGCAATGTCACAATCCTTTACATAATAGCAGAGTAAAGTTGGACAAGAAGGTGCAGACGGACTCCGTCTGAGGATGTCGATTTGATTTGCCTCTCTGATGAGGAGGTCTGTTTTGAGTTGCCATTTTAAAATGCTGTAAATATGAGTACCCTGGAATTTAAATAAGTCTGTAATCATGAGCTTTCACCCTGTTTGGCTGAGAAGACTTGAACTAGTGTTTTGAATCAGAATTTAAATCTTAATGTGATGTCAGTCTGAATGACAAATAAAATGAAGATGAATTCGTATAATATTAAAGCCATTTAATGAGAGCACGTTTATTATAACACCTAAGTAAACTTTTAAAAAGAGAACCTTGCAATAATGTCACATTTTAAATCAATGTTTTAATCTTTTGCCATGCTTTAAGCCCCATTCAGACTATACAATTTTAGCCTGATTTTGCCACCATCTGCTTAACCAACAAAAATATAAAATATAATCTATATATCTAAATGGGGCTTTAAAGCACACTAAAGCACATGTAAAGTACTTGAATATAATTTTAACTGTAGCATGTTATTCAGTAATACAGTTAACATTTTAAATGTAGTAAATTGGAACTTCATTATAAAAGCGTAACTACAAATATCAGAAATCAGAAAGATCAGGCCCTTCCTAACACAGCATGCTGCACAACTTCTTGCCCAGGCCCTTGTCATTTCTAGGCTGGACTACTGCAATGCTCTTCTGGCTGGACTTCCTGTGAGCACAATCAAACCTCTACAAATGGTTCAGGATGCAGCAGCTTGATTGGTCTTCAACAAGCCCATGTCACACCTCTCTTTATCTAATTTCACTGGCTCGCGGGTGCAGCTCGCATCAAATTCAAGAAATTGATGCTTGCTTATAGAACAGCCACAGACTCAGCACACTGCTACTTCTACTCACTATTACAAATCTACATCCCCTCTAGAAGACTCAGAATGTGTGCATGATCGACGCATCGTGGTACCATCACAGAGAGGCTCAAAATCAGTCTCCAGAATGTTCTTGTTCACTGTTCCTGACTGGTGGTATGATCTTAATTGTTTAATGAACATTATTTTATTTATTAATTTGTTTTTACTATTTCTTAATATCAAGTCACTAACAAGCATAACAAAAGCTGTTTACCCTGCTTCTTATTAGGACTTTATTCTTAATAGCTAACTATTACTGGAACTTCACAAATTGTTATTAAAACTGGAACTTATTAGATTTGAAGGTCTAGCTCTATCATAAGTGGTTGTTATTAGCCAACAGCTTTTATTGTTGTTACACGATACAATCACTTACAATAATAATCACCATTATGATCACTTACTGTAAATACCCAAAAACAATCCTTTTAAAGCATTCCTGATTCATATTACATGATTAATTAACTTTTGCTAATATCAAGCCTGCTTGCATTCACACATTTAGCTGTTTTTTTTTAGGACTAAAAGAGATTTACAGGATTTTAAGAATACTAATACCTTTTTTCAAATAAATAAAAAGGTTTCCCATGGACATCTCCAGCACTGCAACTGTCAATAAAGCAGGGAATTGTTGATGTGGTATAATTAGCTGGTCAGGGCATCATTTGCATTCCCCTGAAAGAGGTCTCAGGCAGCTGTCATACAGCAAAAGCCTGTGAAACCCCGAAAGCGGCGGAACCCAGAGCTCTGCAGAGACGTGGTTCATGGATTTGGGTGCTATTCTTTTAGTTACTCATCATAATGACTCCATTTAGCTGGTCAATGACCCATTTAATGGCACAGAGCAGGCTTTGGAAGCACTGCGTCCTTGGCAGGGCAGATTTTGCAGCTGCCCTGGCGTATGCTACCTTTAACCCAAACTGTGGCCCCTCTCAACAACCCCAGCATCCCTGCCATTTCCTTTATGCAGGAACCAAGAGGAGCTCCAAATGCGACTTCTGAACATGTCAACAGCCACAAACTGCATGAAATATAAGGTGTAGTATAATTAATTAACGGACAGCTTATATAAAAAATATGAATATTTTAATTAGAATTTTGAAAAATCATAAAATTTTCAGGGTTTTTTTCAGGTTTTTGTTTTGTTTTGACCAGCAGTGTAGTCATTTACCCACTGCATGCAGAATAAGTATCTGCTTTAATTCTAAAAAACAATATCATTTTCTAAAATGGACTATATTAACCCCATCTGGCACTCTTTTCATTTCCTGTCTTATAATGCTTCAATTTGAGAAAATTCAATGTGGAAAACCACTGCCTTAACAAATTAAAGTGTATCATGAACAATTTCAAAGCTTTTTGCAAACCTCTTTGGCCAATTAAATTAAAAGAGTGATTCATTCTTGAACCCGGCATCATCCACTCTTAACAGCTGATAGAAAACACTTAAAAAGCCCACTTTAGACATTCTACTAGCTATAAGTAACTTTGTAACTACATCTCAACTAGTTCTCCTTAATCTCAGCTGCATGTCTACTAACTCTCAGAGGAGACTGTTAGGGTAGGTTTAGGGTTGGTAGAATAAGTTGTATAAGTCAGTATGTAGTATGTTGTGGATCCATCAAAATCAAGAAGATATTAAGCAAACAGTCTACTAGTACTCTAATGACTGCTAGTTGACATGTAGTTGCAAAGTTACTTACTGTTAGTAGAATGTCTAAAGTGGACTATCCAAATAAAGTGTTACCAAAAAACATATAGAAAATATATTAAATGCTCACCTTGTGTGCACAAATGGCTATGTTTGGATTGCATTTATCAGCACAAACTGATCTGACACAGGTTCATTTTGCAATGCAACTACAACTCAGTGCTGATGAGAGTCATCTCAGAGATTTGACATACCAGTAGTTCTTTGGTCTCTGGGTTAAGAAATCTGTGAAGGTGTTCTCTTGCACATGCAGGTCAATTCAGGACCAATTCACACTTGAATCCGATACTAGAATTAAGTACTAATACTTGGAGTGTGAACATAGCCATTGTGACAAGACCCTGACCTACATGTGATGTAAGCATGGATGTGCCGGTGCCCACAGGAGATCAGACCCCATATGGTCCTGAGGAGCATATCACCGGCACACTAACCACGAGCTCCACAGCGGCCCGGGCATCCTACTGCCGCTCAGCTCTGATTGATAGCCTCTGCTCAGCTGCTGACAAGTGAAGGAGGCTACACATGGGTATGTGGGCAAAAATAGCCCCGCCATGATCCTCTTTAGCTTTGCCGCAGCTGCTTCAGACAAAAAAAAAAAAACAACAACAACATGTTCAGTGAACGTCTTCAGAGACCTGGTCTTTTGAAATGCAAAATTGGAGCACCCTCGGGTTAAATATGTGAACCGATCGCCTTCATTAGAAGACTAAGAATGTGTTTACTGCTCACAAAATATTAATATTACTAATAGAAATGTTTTTTTTTATGGGCATGTTATCGAATACGCAAACTCCACAGAGCTAAGAAACATTTATGACTTGTATCACTGACGCCAACTGTAATAAAGCACGGAAACCTGTTAAAGGGATTTTCCCTGGTGAAGAAGAACTACTCACAGACTTTTGGATCATTTCAATATAATCTCATTATCCTCGGCATCCTGGTGCTCCTGACCTTTGGAACGGTTCCTACGGTCTGGAACTCCATGGGTAGATGCAAAATGACGTGTTTTATATTAAGAAACTGCACTGGTCTAATGCCCTCTTTAGCACTTGCTTTCTGCATCAGAGCAGTTTTGGATATAAAGTGACTTTTTTCCTCTATTCATCCTCACAGGTACAAACAGGGCCTTGTTCCAAGGCAAAAAGAGCAAGGGACTAAAGAAGAATGGAGCAGTGTAGGAACCAAAAGAGAAAAAGAGAGAGAAAAAAATATGAAGGACGTATTTGTTTGGAGCGAAATGACAAGGCCTTTTTATTGTCAGTGTGTGTCAGTCTATTTGTTCCCAAAAGGAGTCAGGCAAACCCAAACAACAGAGAGGAAATATACTGTCAGCTGGGCTTTATTGACTTCACTGCTCGTTCCAGTCATGCTGAACTCTGCATGTGGTTATTATGAAATATACAGAACGTCTGTTTGCATGTGCAACACTAAACCAACTGAAAAAAGGGAAGAGATATTAATTATCTTGCTCTCAGTGTAAATTCCAGTATAAAATAACGTTTCCTGTACAAACAAAAGCACAGAAAACATCTACGTGTGCAGGGAAGTAGAAATGGTACACATGGCTCATTTGAGTATTGTTATGAAGATCATTGTATCTATAGAACTCTCTGCTTAATTCATTATACATGTTATTGACCTCTGAACTTTATATAGCAACACAGAAGAACTCGCTTAGAGCTACTTATGGATTATTCACACGTTTTTGTTTTTATACATAAATTCCAAATATATTTTCTAGGCATTCTTGTCTTTTCAGTATCTCACACATGAGATCTTCCATTCCTTCTTCTCTTTATTTTCATTCCACTGCTCTGTCTTTGAATGCAAAAAAAATATGTTCTGTGTGAATGGCCCCTTAATACCAAATAAATAAATAAATAAAACAGCCAGAGAGAGAAAGAAATGGATTAGACATAATAATCTGAAATTGGTATACTTAGTAGTTAATTAAAGCATGTTATATTGTAGCTAAATATATTTGCTAACCAGTTTATCCACCTCATTTTTAATGTGCAAGTTATTTCTAGTGAATGTGTGAGATGTTTGATTCATTAGCTAGTTAAAGTGCCCCTATTATGCCATTTTTGGGAGTCTCCTACAATAAGTTTACATGCACGCAAGGTGAAAAAAACATTTTTGTTTTCTCAAAATATGCATTATCACCTCATTTCCCAGCGATTAGAAGAAGTTCTAAGATTCAGTCTCTCTAAACCCCTCCTTTCCGTGAGCCTGTTCTGATTGGTCAGATGGCCCAGCCTGTTGTGATTGGTCTACCATGTACAGTGCATCGAAAATGATAGGCCCATTGCCATTCTGTATTTTAAACACTCGATGGAAATATAAGCATCTATTATTTATCATACTTACAGCATGTGATTCAGTGGAGCCTCTGGTCCAGATAAACTGGCTACTGCATCTTTCAGGATCAAGTGTTTTGTGTATACTGCGATGAAAATTATGTGTTTGTGGGTGGGGTCAAGTTGATCGCAGCCGGCCAATTTAGAACATAGGTGGGAATTATGCAAATGTGTTACCACTGAAGTGGGATTGGAATTACTACCAACTCGTTTAGGCTGTATAGAATCGATTCTTTTGGGAGACAATAACTTTATTTATTGCACAACTTTGTAGATTATTTACATTCACATACAGCTATTACACACTGCATGAAAGGCAATATTGGAAATGGCACAATAGGGGCACTTTAAATAACTAGAAGAGGAACAAAGTGCAGTAAACTTTAAAACCTTTTGCCCTCTCTGGCCAGGCTGGTCTTAGCTGGTTTAGGCTGGGAGACCAGCTGGAAAGACCAGCTAAAACCAGCCTGACCAGTCTAGCCCAGACCAGCTACTTCCATCTTAAACCAGCTAAGACCAGACAGTCTTTCATGAATGAAATCAACTAGGCTGGTTTTAGCTGGGGGGGCGGTTTTAGCAGGGAAAAACCAGTGTGCTTATGAGTAGTAGCAGTAATAAGTGTAACATTTTGTTTAGTGGAAGCTTTGGTACATTCACCTTACACATGGTCATGCCTTTAAAACTACAGTAGCTTGGTTTGCAGATGAATAATAATTTATAAATTTATTTTGCTTTTCTACACTGTGAAGGATTATTTTTAATGTCAATGCACAGTAGCTATTTATTTTTTAAGTGCTTCTTCAATAAGAGCAATAAAATGTACATTCTGTCAGTTACTGTTGTGTAATAAACCGTTCAAAATGAAAGCCCTAGAATTATTCCTCATTCCATCACCACTCAACTTCTGAAGTTTTGAAAGTATAAATATTTAACTTAATATTTTTTTAATAAAAAATATAATAAATTAAACAGATTTCAAATAAAAAAGAACCAGTAACAGTATTGGCTTAATAAGGGTGAAAAGCGAGTGAATCCATGGCCGCTAGGGCCAAAGCAGAGAGAATAATCAAAGAAGGGTTGTGACTTTGAAGCCTCGCAGCGTGTGCAAGTGTCAGAGGATGATGGGAGGGGGTTGGATTGAAAGAAGGCCGTTGGCGAGGACTGATGGGGCTTCCTCTAGCGACTGCCCCTAATGCTGATTTTCAGGTTATTTTAAGATGGAAAAGTCACGCGGCTCATCTCTTGAGTATTTCTGAGAATCCCTTTAATGCACCGGGGTGGTACCTACTGATGCACGAGCCCGCGTTTGAGCAAGCTTCTTGAGTGACGGATGGCTTAAGACAACCTCCACGCTGCAGATCTGCAGGGAGAACGCCACCGAAAGAGAGGCTAAAAGAAGCAATTTGTACATGACAGTGATCGAGTAACACTGGAAATATTTTGACCATATAATAAATGTGACTTTAATTGGAAAGGAGAAAAAGGCATTGTGATATTGTGTTGTCACTCAGAGAGATATCAATCCCACACTCATGGGATCACACGCACAAAAGCCATCAAGAGAATTATAATAAAAGACGGTCTGATTACACAGCACGCTTCCTCATGTTGTGGACTGGCAGCAGCAGGAGCCGGAGACGAAGAAAAACACCGAAGAGACCTCTGTAAACGTGATTTCACATCTGAGCGACTCTGTCTCTGTTAGGCCCGGAGGAAGAAAAGCAAAAGCCACACTGTCGGTTTCCCCCTAGTGAGATGAGGAGAGAGTAAAGCTTGAACTGTTTGACCTCCAAATAGCCAGAAAACACTCAGACCAAAAAATAAAAGCATAAAATCTGCCATTTGCTACAAAACTGCCTTTCTAAATTGATTTTTACCAGGCAGGGCCGATGGGATGCCTTTGCATACCCTCAGTGTTGGCACAAATTCAACACAAGTTCAGTCATGGCAACATCTGCTGGGCATTTTTACATAGAGAAATCTTAGCATAAAAGACTAGCACTATTCACACTAAATCTATGATTATTACACGTGAGATTTATCACAGCAACAACGACATCACGTTTTTCTATAAATTTTGAAGAAAAAAAAAAAAAGTTAATTAAAGAATCAGAGTTAAGATTAACTATATTTTAACATTTTAAATATTTAAGTTATTTATTTGTGTGTGTAGGTGTGTTTGTTTATGCAGAACTATTTTTGTGAAAAAATGAGAGACTAAATAATTTAATAAAAATAACATTTCTGAATTTTTGTCATTTGTTTGGTAAAATTTAATTCTTTAAATAGAACATATGTAATTACAATATTAAAATCTAAAAAATAATACACACACACATACATTATATATATATATATATATATATATATATATATCTGCACTAATATATAGTAATATTTAATTAAAATGTTTTATTTTCATATTTTATTTTATTTTGTTTTGAATTTGAAAGTTTTATTAGTGATTGTTTTTTTGACACCATTTTTGAAAGAAAGAAAGAAAGAAAGAAAATTTTACAATCATTCTACAAAACGTGTATTTCCTCACTGATGGTATGGAATAGTTATTGTGATAAATCAACATTAAATAATACTGAAAACAAAAAGTGTTTTTTTTTTTTCAACTTTGCCATACACAAACCTTCAATTAAACAACACATGGAGCAAATCTAAAAGTACGACTGATCACTTTACATTTTGCTCAGAAATGCTCTTCCTGTCTAAAGGTTCCTGTGCGATTCTTGGCCAGAATAAGCTGCAATGTGGACCAGACCTCTTGCCGGGGTCTGGTTCCGCGAGAGTAAGATCATTACATCATGCATTGGCCCAGAGTCATAATCATCCATCTATATGAGTTTAGGAATTACTGTTGAAAATGAAACCTGACTACACACAGCAGTGCTCATATGTTCTAATAAGAGAGAGGAGGAATGTTTTAGCACGGTGCAATCTGTCTCAAAATACCAATGATGTCTGACATCATGCTCTGGATATTCTAATTGGCCTCAGAGAGCCGGACGGAGCAGCAGCGTAATTGTGATGTATCATGCAGGATATACAGCCATATGCTGCAATGGATTTCCTCTCTTGTTATTTGTAGTTCATCAGATACAAAATACGGAGGCAGACCTACTGAGGCCAAGTATTACTCACAGCAGATGTACACATTTGATTATTGAAAATGGCATCTTAAGGGGGGCTATTTCCAGGTTTTCCAAATCCACAATGCTAATTAATTCATCACAGCTTATAAAGAATACAGATGGCATTTGACCTATCTCTGGCATTTCGATCGATCGCCAAACACCTGAGAAATCATTTGAAATTGCATAAAATGCAGATATTATCAAAAAAAAAAACAAATCTGCTCAGGGTGGAGCAAAAATTTTAAATAAATAAATAATAAAAATGCATCTGCTCTGGTATTTTGTAATATAAACAAGATAATTTCAAAGAGAAACAAGAAAGTCTGAAGATCATTTCTGCTGTAAGAGACTAAATAGCCTGGAGTACACATGAGAATAAATGAAAAGAGTGATTATATCAACACCTGCACTAACTGCTTCTTTAAGTCAGCTTTTATTGTTACACTTTGTTACCCAAAGCAATTTTCAAATAGGTTTTCCTTTTGTATCCCTTCCCAGCCTGTTTTAGATTTTCAGGTGTCATCAATCTGTGTTGCAAATTACTTTTTAGCTGCACTGCACAGTTTTATTTAAGTTTCCAACCGCATTAACTTCCAGTCCGGAACAAAATGTAATATCCAGACACGTGAATCATCTGTAAGTTTGTCATTCTGTGAGGTTCTCCATTATGTAAAGTTAACGCCTCCGTCTGTCAATATTACAAATGTCAAACTCAACGCACTTAAAACTTAAAAGATGTACACTTAGCATCTGCCCTATAAAAGCACATTACAGTTTCTCAACGGCAGACATCACGTTCTTTTGTCAAAGCCACTTTAATGAAGTGCAAGATGTGCACGTCTGTGTAAAGAAAGAGCAAGCGTTGTGTTTTGGAATGCATTATCACGGCTCGTCTCGGCGGTTTTGTGGTGCACCTTGCTCGAGGGAAATCATTCATTTATCAGGCTGCTTTTATGGGGACGATTTGCGTCGGAATTGTAATATATTCCAAAAGGATGGCCCGAATTACAGCTTTGTGGAAATGAGATTAATGTACGACCCTCCTATTCTTGCTCTCGCGGATTATACAACAACGAAGCTCTTATAGAGCTAACTAAAGCGCTGTAATGACTTTTGTGCTTAATCTATAGAAGATATCTTGACTGACACAGACAGTAATTAGTTATTATACGGAGTATGTAGGGTGGAAGGATGAACAGGCCCATTCATCATAAGCGTTTCTTGGCTTCAGCTTTGGGTTCTGGCTGTGAGCATCGTCTTTTCAGAGCATATAGAGCTATGAAATGTATTGAGCTCATGATAAATAAGTAATCTTGGATTGTTTTCTGGAGCATGGCATAGCAAGACTCAATGTATAACATATAAAGAGAAACGGAGGATGGTTCACTTGACATGACCACAAGGACGTGAATTCAGCCAGCTCTGTAAGCACGCTTTAATCCACTAGTAATGCATGCACTGTTAATAAGATGGCGTGTGCTAAAAAGAGACACTCATAAAAACAGGACTTGAAAGATCAACAGTTTTCCTAATAAATGTGTGAGCACACACAGTTTGCTGATATATCTATTTTTGGATCAAAACAACTCTTGATGTTCAGCTTTAGCTATTAATTAAACATGGACTTGTATCATATTTTTGTGTTTATTGTGCTACGTTGAAGATTAATTTCCTCCGTAATCTCCCTTGCAGTGCTGAAAGAGAGAAGTGCAGCACTTTGGAGTCTAATCAGGAAATAAGAGACAAAAGTGGAACTAATTATCCGAGTCCTCGAGGAACCCGCTTTGCTCTGGGAGTTTAGGTTTCTCACGACTCAAGTAGCCAAGAACAATGAACTTACTACTGTAGTAGCCAAAAATAGACACCCTTTTTTAAACCTGTTTGTATACATTTGTATAAATTTAGCTGCTGAGATGAAAATTAAAGAAAATAAATATTTTAACTAAAATGAAATGTACTGTATCATAAAAATACCTTACATTTAAAATATTTCAATATAAATACTGACATATTTTAAAATGTAATGTATTTCTGTGATAGCAAAGATGAATTTACAGCATCATTACTACACTCTTCAGAGTCACACAGTCCATCAGAAGTCATTGTTTGCTACTTTAGAAATATTTCTTAGTATCATCAATGTTAAAAAAAAATACTTATTTTAAATACACATTTACATTGTTTGTAAAAACGAAAGTAAAAAAAACAAAAAAACAAAAGCATGACTTATGGTGCTCCAGAAGGCAACACAATGTGTTAAGAGGTAGGGGATAAAATTTAGAATTTAAAATATATATATATATTTTTTTTTTTTTTTTTTTATTAATTAATTATTTTATTTTTTAAAGCAGGTTCACACTGAGCACATGTGACAGACGTGACAGAGTCTGGAGACGCCGTGGAGAACGTTCTGCTGCCTGC
>JAUMHE010000044.1:8482274-8493713 GCA_032359235.1 Enteromius mattozi | reverse complement strand
ACAAACACTAAACACCATCATGGTGAGACTCATTAAACTGAAATATGCAATAAACATTAATTTAACAACATTACAAGTAATATACAACCTTAATAAACATAACTGATAAGAAACATAGAAACATAGTTATTTCAAAGAAAAAACATCCAATTCAAACTAAAGTTTAAACGCAATGCAGGGAATTCTGGGAATGTTTTTACGTTTTGTTCCCTGTAAATTTTACAGGAATTTACCATAAACCATTTCACAGGTTTTTACCGTTAAAATCACGGCTATTTTTTACGGTGTATGTAAACCTTTGACCACAACTAGAGTTCTTGATCAAGTTACAGCCAAAAACCTTTACTCACATCTGATGTTTCGCAGATATTCATTTTGGCATCTGTACTTATTTAAATGCATTGTTTACTCTATATTCTTAAGCATGTCTCAGCTTAGGTAGCACTTATATTATCAGAGAAACTTTCCGCCCTTCTTCCAACATAAAGCTACCAGTCAATAGAAGCATTGCGCCTCAGCCTTCGACTGAGGATGGAGGGTTTGAAATCCTTAATGCGTCTGTTCGTGTTGCACGGCTCTGGATCAATCGCTGTGATAATCTCTGGCTGGGAATAAAATGAAGGCCTGCGGCGTGTCCAATCAGTCGGCGAGTCCTGCCAGGAATAGATGTGGGATAAGTATTGTCATCAGGGCCATTAGTGAGGCTGGACTCTAATTCAGCTGAGGTAATTCCACAGACAATGAGGAAGACCACTGGATCTCTATTGAATAACACTGTGCTGCTGAGTCCATCTTTTTACGTGATAAGATCTAAACATCCCTACTCTATCTGCTTCTAGTGCACAATGCTCAACTTCGGAGAACAATAAAAGCGTCTTTTAGCCAACCAGAATGAATTAGCGCTGACATTTCATAATATCAACTTCCGCACAAAATGATACTGAGTGGAGCAAACGCACATTTCAAACATTTTTCTTCATTCAGCTGACAAACGGGGCATACCGCCACCAACAAAAGACTACTTTGTCATGCCATTGATAAATTTATGATTAACACCGCAGTTCATCTTGTCAATCAAATGCAATTCATGAGGGTGTTTTCTGAAAGGGAGGATCGTGAAACGTGTAGGGTTCTAGTCTGTAAAGAGACTGAACAAGGATGTGACAGAAGACAGACTTCACCTGTTTTTTTAATTAAAGTGATAGTTCTCCCAATAATTAATATTCTGTCATCATTTACACACCTTTATGTTGTATCAGACCTTATGAATTTTTCCTCTGTGTAACATAAATGAAGTTAATTTGAGAAATGGTTTAGAATTTTGTATTTGTACTTTTATTTATTTGTTTAAACAAAACAAATATATATATATATATTTTTTATATAGATATTATAAATATATTATTTTATTTTTATTTTATTATTTTGGTTCATACAATGGAAGTCAATGTTGACTGACTAAAACAGTTTGACTACTAAAATTCTTCATAATAAAAATCATATAGGTTAGGAGAAATTAAAATATTAACATGAATTTTACTTACCAATATAGCTATTAAATAATATAAAACTATTAATAATAAAATACACTTTCCAACTGACTTTCATTGTATGGACAAAACAGCTTAAACATTTTTTTAAATATATTCTTGTGTTCTGCAAGATAAAAATTTAGAACGGCATGATGAAAATTAAGACTGAATGTTTAATAAATCTTTAAATTGTTGGCAGCCACTGGATGGGGATAGGATGCCTACAAATCACGTTTCTCATACAGATGCCCTCTAATGTTTATCATGCTTGTCAGCGAGGAGCAAACAATGGGATGCAGTCCAAATCTGTAAACAAACAAGTGTAGATTGCAAATTAAAAGCATTTATTGGAAGCATCCTGCATGACGGGAAGTTTAAACAGGTTGAACAGTCCTTCAGAGCAGCCTGCTTCCATGAAAACCTATAAAAACCAAGTTTTGACATGTGCGGGGTCATCCTCAGTAGCTCACCTAAGACTTGTTCATGGGGAGAGGACATGGCCCTGGCCGGGTTTACAGCCACGGCCCATCATCAGACTCGTGTTCAGCAAGGAGCCAGCTTTCGCTCTGCCCTGCAGGAGGCATGATGGGAGAGAAACTGCCAAGCAAGTCATTTTGGCGTGTGCTTAACAAGCTCACTCTCACCTTCAATAATGTGTGCCGTACAGGCTGTTGCCCCGTAAGCGCACCAGGAAGCTCTCTCCCATGCTCCATCTCTAAGGTTACGGGTCTGAGAGCCAAGCGTGAGAGAGCACTATCTCTCAGCTCTTTCATGCTTTAATTCCTGCCCATTTAAAACATTCCCCATTGATAAATGTGGAAAATCAATTTGCTGGTGTTGAATCTCATCCGCTGGGTGCTCATTAAACCCCTTGTGAGCCTGTTTCCGTCAGAGCATGTTGTGCCTGTGCAGCTAAATGGCTGATGGAAGCCTCAGTAATCACACATGGCCACATATCACGCTCTTACATGGGCCACTATCTGCTTTTTACACCGTAAAAGATCATATTCATGATGGCATTGTTAAAAAAACCTGCTTTTTCAGTCAGGAGAATTAAAGTTTCAGAAAGAGTCAGTAAACAATGATCTTGTGTGAAAGACTTTCACAGTCAACAATTAACACTCAGCAAATATGGTTCCTTTAGGTGAAGTGTGTAATTTCTAACTAAAATAAGCAAAAAATGGTAGTTTGTGGGACTTTGACAGTTAAGCAACTGTTGTTCTGAATAAGAATAATACAAAGCTGCAAATACTGTATAATAGCCACCTTAAAACAGATTGTTGCTTTTTTTGCCAGTTATATATGAGCAAATTTCTTTTCAGTGATGTTTCAGCTTCTATAAATTTTAAGTATCTGTTAAGTTCATTTTGTCAATGTTTTGTAGTAAACTAAATCAGTGGTTCTCAGCCTTAGTGGAAGAAGCCCTTAGGGTCCTTAAGGGGCCTTAGCAAACTTCAAGGAGGGCAGACCTTAAGTTTAAGTATTTAAATGAACAAATTACTATCAGTAAATAAAAAATGATACACTCTGTATTAATATGAAGGACTAATCTGTTTTGATTTTTTACAGATCTTTAACCCATTGCTTGAATTTTGCATTGCATCATGTTTTACGGTTGAAGGAAATGTCTGTAGTTTTAATGGAAATGTGTTGGTAATTTTCTGCTAGGACATTATCAGATTTTCTATTACAGTGTACTTTACTCAAAAATGCTTAAAAAAAAAAAGAAAGTTATGAAAACTTCAATAATTCATTTATTTTTACCCCTCTTAAGAACAAGTTCTTACTGATGAACATACAGTTCTTGAAATTTCTGAAATCACAAAATAATTTGCAGTTGATTAATTATATATTTTTAGCTTTAGTTTATATTTTAAATTTTTAGTTCATAAAAAGGCCCAAAAACAAGCAGCTATGTCATAATTGTAGCAGTAATACTGGAAATACCTGTATGGGGTGCATGGGTCTTCAGTCAAAAAGGTTGAAAACTATTGCTGTAGATGGCCTCAAAGCTAATAGACACAGACTAACAGCAGAAATGGATTTCATGAGCTCTTTAATACTGTCCTATAAAGGCAAAACAAAGTAACTACACCAACAATAAAAGTAGGTGGGAACAAGAAAGTTTCAAAAGTTTTTAGATTGAATTTTGATTGATTTGATTTCAATTTTCACACTCCATTTTCTCTGAATCTCAGCACAGCTGAGCCAAAAGCGCTAGTCACAGGTCACGTCACAGTCGAAGACACTCAACTTTGGCCATAACTCACAACAAAATGTGAAGTTAGTGTATTTAGCTTTTGCACAGCAGAATAATCTAAAATAAAAATACAGGTGCAAGGAATCATAATGAAAGCCTTGGTCATCCAGGTACAATCTTATTTCCTTGAGCAAACATGAAGATCCCTTTAGCTTTGCATCTTGTCCTTGGAGGGCATGCGATCTGGCACCTAAATAAAATATGTTACTTAAAAAAGCAGAAAACACCCAAGTCTGATGGAATTCCTCAATCGATATCGAGATAATTGCATGCAGGTCTCATGCAGTCTGTTTTGGCCGTTTACTTGGAGAACACTCAATAATGGAAAGATTCACTTGCGGAGTGTTTGCACTCAGGGCATTAGTCAACGTCTGGGTATTGATGGGTCTTGCCACAGTTGATTCATTAAAGGGACTTAGAGGAACTAGTAATGCACTTGTGGATCAGATAAAGCCACAATGCTGACACACAGCCAAACATTCAGCAACAGAGAGCTCAGCAAGGCGGTCTGCCATCAGATATGCATGCCGCACATACAGCACTGTTAATAAAAGCACTGCTGCAGACCTCACAGACTGCGTCTGTTCATATAAAACAGACCTGAACAGACACATCCCGCTCAAAATCAACTTGAATCGTGAGACCTATTTCAATGCAAATTGAAGTTCGGCTCTGTTTAAACTAATAATCCAAAACCCAATGATTTATATACCGTGGAAGACACTGTTTACTAAGAACTTGTCATGAGATTTTATGCTCTTCACTTTACTGTGGGCGCATTTTAAAGACAAATAGCAAAGTGCATGTTAAACAGAATTTAAAGCAATACTTCATTCAGTAAAAATCATTTACATTGTATCAAATTTATGAATTTATGTGCAAAACATAGGGTTTGAAGAATATCATAGACAAACGAATGAGGCTGTCAAGCTCAAATATGACAAAACAACACCGTAGATATATCATAAAAATAGTCCATAAGACTTGTGCACTATTGGTGAAATTTACTTTATTCATTGAATATCTCAATATCTCTTTAATGAGAGGTGGAATGAGTCATTCTTTTGAATCAGACATTTTAAATGGATCTGTTTATGTAGTTCACAAAACTGGACTCAATGATTTGTCCAAGAATCAGACTGATTTGACTGATTTGGAGACAAATGGACCATTTTAATGATGCTTTTAAGGTATTTTGTAGCCTAAAAATCTACAGTACCAACTGAACAACGAATACATTTCTCATTTTGCATTCCACACAGTCACACATGTTTGAAACAAACTGCATAAAAGTTAGTATATTATGCTAATTTACCATCTCTTAAAACCTTTACATTTCCTGCAGGTTTTTTTTAAACGCATAATTCACTACAGAATGATGATTCCTAGATAATAATTTATGTATTCCTGGCACACTGAATCTCACCAGTGCATTTTGTGTTTGACTTAATAAACCGTAATTGCTGGCAGCAATCAGTCTATTACGCTACTTCCTCTCATTCGAATCATTTAAATCACTTGAAATGGATTGTGGCACAATGAATATAATTTTTCAGACTTTCAAAAGAAGGATGAGCAATTAACGCTTGTCGATTAAGCCAATATCAGGCAGAATGCATCTCAAGAGTGACTGAAGACAAATGGAAACACTCCCTCCGAGGTGATATCTTTAAACGAATAACCTGACATGATTAAACTTGATCAATTAAATATTTCTGAGTGGAAAATTGGACCCATTTTCAAAGGCATTACCATCAAAGCGAAGGCTGTAAATAGCATAAACAATAGCAAAAGTGCTGCTAGCAATCTGTAATGCCACTCTGAAGTACGATTAAACAGGTAGGTGATTAAAATCGTATGATATTCGCTTTTCGAACTTGTCTAAAAGAATAAAAAACATAATTAGAAAGAGACTAAATGAGCCTAGAAACATCAGCCGAGAAACCACATTACTTCTCAGCAGCATAGCTTGTCCTCCAACAAATAGCACTACTCTATATTTGCTTGTTGACAGCACATTCACTGCTGCCCTCCCGCTTCGCGCTCTTCTCCCACCGTAATGTTTACGTGTGTCTACACTGGGTCCTCCTCATTAGAAAAGGGCGACTATGCCAAGAGAGGCGGCACCCAAGCAGGGACTCCCGCCGTGTCAATCACATCCACTGCTCTGACTGTCTTACGGCAACGACGTGCCAATCAATGCTTCATGACAGATTGATGAGCGGAGGCTCTCGGCTAGCAATACCGTTTGGAGGAGTCCAAGGCCCAATCCATTCCCCAGATGAGATTTAGCCAAGTATTATCAAAGTGATTCATTACATGAATCTAAACAGCGAGAATTACTCTGACTGAATGAACAGCCATCAGCCAAAGTCACATAAAATGGCTTACTCATTTACCATGTTGGTTATGTGATGTGGTGAGGAGCGCTGAAACACGGTGCATCTGTGAGTGTGAATGAAAGAGGCTTATTTCACAGCAAATGTGCTTTTCTTCAAAGCTGGAAGGACAGCTGTTGCACAGAGTCACATGCGTAATATCCATCCATTCATCCAAAAAAACAAAACACTAGCTTATCAGAAAGACATTCAGCCATTCAGTCGTACCTTTTCAGTTCTTAAAGACAATGATCAAACACTGGCATGTATACAAATATTTATTTTATTATTATTATTTATTTTTTACCAAGCATTGCATCAATAATAAAATTGCAGCTGCAGCTGAAACCAATAATTATTTAATATGTGCACATCATTAAACATTTTTGGTTGATAAATATTGTATTTTGCATTATTTTTTATCATTTTGATTTTTTATTATTATTATTCATAAAGATTTTTATTCCAAAAATTATGTTCGTTTGATAAATGAATAAATGAATAAATAAATATCATAATAAATAAAAAAGCATATTACACTGAAGACTAGAGTAATGATGCTGAGAATACATTTTTGCATCCCAGGAGTAAATTGCATTTTTAAACATATTCTAATAAAAACAGTATTTTACATTTAAATAAAAAAACTGTAAAATTGTAAAACAAATAATAATAATAACAATAAAAAATTGGCCAAATAAAGTTAAAAACAGGGGAAATTATTAAATATTAAATTTTAACCAATATATTTAATATCTATAACCCAATATATTTTGCGTTCCTATCTGTTTATTTCATCCTTTCTTTTTTTTTTTCTTGTTGCATTTTCTCGCACACATGCATTTTGTTCGTCTTTGTGTGCAAATGTTCACTGAAACGGTATAACAAGACTAATGACACAATAAAAGCATGATTTTTGCTCCCTCTCAGGCATCCTGTGCCGAGCCCCGCATGTAAAAGTTGTTTACAACACCATTTAGCAATTTCTACACTACAAAGCTCATCTGTTAAATTACTGTTAAATGCATAAAAACACCCCGGTCTTGCAGGCTGGAGTAAACATCTATCCTGAACCTAGAGTATTTCAGGGATACTTACAGCAGCACAAAAGTGCAGCTCAGATGCGTATAGTTTGAACACAACATTTGTGGGATTCGTCACGAAGCCTCCCCCTCAGAAAATTAATTATTTACTCTAGCAAGTCATATCAAATGGAACTTAAAAGGTATTTGTCTTTGCTTTTGAGTAATCCAAATGTTTTCCTTTGCACAGGATGTATTATTTATCGAGCCCTTGCATGCTGTGGCAGAGATTGCGTGCACCTGAATGCGACTCGAAGTACGGCACTCAATGCTTGCGCGTTTGCGCTGCTCGACATCACACTTGCGCTCAGGGTGACAGATAGCTCGTCTCTCCAACACTTCATAAAACCACCACAGACTTGGAGCTGCTTCAGATGCATGCAGTGGAGTTACTGTGTGTGGTTGCTGTGAAATATGGCGCTAAGTCTCTGGCACTATAGCTTTAGATAAGGCTTGAGTGCCGGCCAGACTGCTTGTGATGCAAGATCACAGTGAAGGATCTGTCTCTCTTTCACTCTGTTTCATTCCCTCTCGGTCCAGCTCTAAAGATTTAATACCACTATTGATTTCTCCACTTTAAGAGAGAGCCCTTTCAAATGGCATCAGCAAATGAACTTAGAAACTTTGTCCTCCAGCGTGCCTTTGAACTCTGGGACTTGATGAAGAGGTGCTGCTCATTGTACATGGAATTACTAGGACTTTCAATCGATGCAAAATTTAACCTAATTAACTACAGGATATGCTGATTAATTCATCAAATTAATTACACAGTGTTGTAGTCGAGACCAGCTGATTCAAGTTCATCGAGTGAAGACTGAGAGAAGAAAAAGACTGCTGAGTCTGAATGAAGACCAAAAACATATGATTATGAGTCCTAGACCAAGACCCTGAAAATATTAGATTTGACTATCGGTCAAAAGTTTGGAGTAATTCATATTTTTTTAATATACATTTTAAAAAAATGATTACTAAGGCTGCAATTGTTTGATCACAAATACAGTAAAAACACTGTGAAATATTATTACAATTTCAAATTGGATATTGTGATGTTATCAAAAGTGACAGTAAAGACATTTTTAAAGTTACAAAAAAATTATATTTAAAAAAAAAAGATTTTCATAAAAACATTAATCAGCAAAAACAACACTAATCAACACTGATAAGTTAATTAAGTACAAATAATAAATGAAAATAACTGAACATCAAATTATCATATTAGAATGACTTTTTAAGATCATCACAGGAATAAATAACACTAAAATTAGTGCTGTCAAACAATTAATTGCGAATCCAAAATAAAAGTGTTTGTTTACTATGCTTATTTATGTATATATAAATATACACACATACAGTATATATTTTCTAAATATTTGCACTTATATTTTTATTATTACACTTTGTAATATATATAAATATATTTAATATATATAAACATAACACATTTTTCCTAAATATATGCATGCATGTGATTGTATTTATATATACAAACACATAATATGTAAACAAAACTAGTTTTAGATGCAATTAATCATGATTATTTGTTTGACAGCACTAAAATATATTCAAATAGATAACAGTTATTTTAAATTATAATTATATTTCACATTAAAGTAATTTATTGCATTTTAAACCAATAAACAAATCTTAAAAAAATTATAATTCTGTCATTACAGATCACAAGTTTGGAACGACATGAGGGTGAGTAATTAATGACAGAGTTGTCATTTTTGGGTGAACTGTCCCTTTAAATATTTCAACCTGCAGTGCATCTATATACTTTGAAGGATTTTTCGTCTCTCTCTCTCTCTCTCTCTCTCTCTCTACACACACATACACACATATATATATATATTGTGACGAAAAAGCCCTCAAAGTACAATAACTCAAAGAGATTACCGTAGCAGATGAGCAAGTACTATAAACTACAAAAAGTGGTTTTTAAATATCTTTATAGTGACCTACTGTACAATCCACGGCAATACATTTGACACATTTACACATCACAGTTACAGTTAGTGTTTTTACAAGTGTTTACTTTTCTGTTTGTTATGTAACAGTCTGTATGTTCAGTTTCTCCAACACAACTTGTAAACTCTGCATGCCAGACCAAACTCAGTAGAACTGCCGCTGTGATGGAGGTGGTGGTTTCACCTATGAGTGACCTCTCTCTGGGCATCCCCAAGCTGACACACTCACACACACAAACACAGGCATACATCTTGTTTGGACTGACTCCCAGATCAATTTGCATCATGCAGGGACAGATCTTATGTTGCAGACAGACACCCTGGCTAATGTTATCCCCTAGACAAACTACAGTACTGGTGTAATATTTTACTACCCGGGCCTCTCGCGCCATATCATTATCTCCAGTCAACTGTCAGCTGCCATGGGGAGAAGAAATAATGTTCATTTTATCTATTTATTCATTCATTTGTTTGTTTTTTTTGTTTTTTTGTTTGTTTGTTTGTGTAAACTGTTAATATTTTCAGTAATAACACTTCAGTAGTCTTTATCTGAAGATTTTGTGACAGGACTGTGGTAAAGTACATAATATAAATGTAGTAGTTATTTTTTATATATATATATATATATATATATATATATAAATAAGATATGAAGGTCATTTTTAGTAGATGTACAAAGTCTGTTTACTTATATTTCTTGCTTTCCGCTTTGGTATTCAGACTTTCAAATATTTAAAATATGGCTAAAGTGTCAAATTTTTACTGGGTTTTTTTTTTTCTTCTAAAACCATAAAATCTCATCATCTAATTGACATATTCTGTCACATAGCTCTATTCAGTAATGAATATGCTTGACTTTTTACTGTTTGCCTTGAAAATGTCTCACTTGGTGGGAGCTCGACAGTGATTTGTCACTATACTGGCACCGGGTGGCTTTTGCCAACTTCATTAGAACAATGAATCCGCAAGCGGCCTATTCCAGTAGGAGCCAGCAGGACGCTTGCACGCACAAATGGATCGCTTGCCTAATGAGTGCCCGTTCAGTGTCTTTCACTTAATTAGTTTCCCATGCCTTCAGTCAGTAAATAAGTCTAAAATGTACACACCAGACTAATGACGCTCGAAATCTCCCCTTCAAGTGATCTTTGTTGATGCTTGCTTGAAAAGGACTGCTGCTGTTCTCCTAAACTTGTAAAACGAATGCATCACTCAGTTAAAATATCATTTTAACAGTCTTATAATATTGCTTATGGCACTTCCCCAATAAATCTGGCATTTTGATGGCTTTGCCATGCACCGTGATTGTCCTCCCCTGCCTCTCTGTGTGTTGCGGGTCGCTTTCTTTTTATTAGGCTCAGTAGTATGTATGTGATGTAACGCAGGGGAGCCTTTGGAGAACAACAAAGGACATCTCTCTTTTCAACTGATAAGTCCTACGGCAACATCACGGTATGAATGAAGAAAAGATTTGTCAGCTCAGCCATTTCTTCCAAAACAAAGACATTCGAACTCTCAAAGTCACAGCGGTTTCTTCTTCTTTTAGTCACACCTGCCAGGCATCACGAGTAACACTCTAATCATGCTGTTGATTCGAAATGTAATTAGTTGCACAGTACACAAGATCTTAAGAGAAA
This sequence comes from Enteromius mattozi, assembly GCA_032359235.1. Lineage (NCBI taxonomy): Eukaryota > Metazoa > Chordata > Actinopteri > Cypriniformes > Cyprinidae > Enteromius > Enteromius mattozi. The sequence goes on along the minus strand of JAUMHE010000044.1, from coordinate 8,482,860 downwards.
ATAGCTAATTACCTATTTGTTTGGGTGTTCGTTTAAAGAGGCTCGGATAATTGGCTGTTCACACAGACAAAGCGTTTGGGAGTGACAACTGTATTTACTAACAGGTGTGGCTCTCAAATGATCCTTTTCAACACTTTCGCTAGCCGTGAATAATGCCTGTAACCACTGCCAAAGAAAACTCTGCTTAAATACACACCTCGGGTCTTTAGCGACCCGGGATATCATTCTTTACCCTCTCCCTCTGTCAACTTTCTTAGTATTTCTCAATCTATTCTTTATAAACCATATACCAAACACAAAATAGTTAAAGTGCCCCTATAATGGATATTTGAAGATGACCTTTCATGCAGTGTGTAACATCCTGCAAAGTTTTAAATCTGAAAGTAAACCAGTTCCAAGCTGTTTCATGTTGAAGTCAAAATGAAACATTAGCATATAACCCACCCACTTGTTGGTCTTTTCACATTGGTCTGAATAAAAATGCATTAAAAAGCTCACAAACACTGCTTTAAAGTGAAAGTGAAGTGACTTGTGGCCAGGTATGGTGACCCATACTTGGAATTTGTGCTCTGCATTTAACCCATCC
>JAUMHE010000044.1:8450013-8482120 GCA_032359235.1 Enteromius mattozi | reverse complement strand
TATTATATTATATTATATTATATTATATTATATGTTTTTTTAAAGGTAGAAAACACATATTATGTGATATTATAAAATTATATAAGATAATTTGATGTTATATTATAAAATCTATTCTATCACTACAGATTTTATATTATATTCGTAATTTTAAATATGTAGACATCACATACATATAATTGTTCTCCATAACTTGCACCCACATACTGAAAGAAAATCTTTGCCACAGCTGTAACCATAACAACAGTGACTGAAGTAAATATCTAAGATGGCGACGTCCATAACGCTGGTACGTCTTATCACAATTGACAGCATGTTATTTAATAAATGAGTCCAATCATAAGTTCATCCATCAAATCTTAATTAACCGCCAGCAGTTTTGAATTGCAAAGCGCATCATTTGGAGCGTGCCCAGACCGTAAAACTGACGGCTGCAGCTCTGGTGGAAAACACCGGCTGCTTCTAAAAGCTTCAGTCGAGACACAACCTCGTCTCACCCTCAAAACGAGTCCTGAAAATTTAAGGAAGTCAGTTCGGTTACATAAAGGCTATGTCACTCTGGGTTAGAACCAAACTATGTGCAAAAGTAACTGTATTTAGCCCTGCTCAAACAGGACTGACATTGTATTCAGCTGCTGTGTGAACACAGAGCCACATCCGGGCTCGGTTTGACAGGTAAAACTTAGACGGTGCCAATGAGAGAATATTATTTCTCTCTCTTTCTCTCTGTCCTGTCTGTTAGATCTCCTGCCTTTCGAATCTATTAAGCTGCTGGGATGTAAGACAGCAAATTATCGTTGCATGTCAAGCTACTGATACACGCCACCTGACATACGTCCATCAGCGTAATGCCCTCAAAGAGCGATCGCGACTACCCCGAGATCTTCTGCTCCAAATGTGATTGACTGTAGCCCCGCTGCGACTCCAGTCTTGATGGGCGACGTGCATCCAGCAGTTGTTGAATCATGCATGGATGGAAGGTGCCCAGACTGCGAGGCGACTGAGTTATGGTCTTATTTGTGTTCAGCCCCCCTCCCTCCTCTTCCTCTCTTCTCTCAGTGTAAACAGCATAGGGCACAAACCCTACTGTGACAACTGTGCCACACAGTCAGACAGGAAGTCCTTTACAAGCGCACTGACACAAGTCTGTGCCAGCAGGGGCGAGCGCGGGGTGTTTGCTAACAGCACAGAGCTCATCTCCCAGCAGCCGTCGCTACTTTATGCTGTACTGTGTAAATCACACAAACCTCACACATCATCAGCGCATGCCCTCATATTATCATCTATAACACCGAGGAAACCATTCCAGTGATGCATTCTAGATATACGAATCAATATCTAATTTAAAAGAACTGATGCTGGTACATGACTGTAATTTCCTCGCTGCTCGCTTTTTCAAGATGCCTCACAGTGTATTGAAATGCCAGTCAAGTAGTGATATTTCGTATTGAAAATTTAGTTTAAAGAAAGTAAATTATTACAAAATAAATAATTACAAATTAATAATATTAATTCAAATATTTAAATAATTAAAATGAAATTAAATAGTATTATTAATATAAAACTATTCATCTAAATTATATTATTACATAAAAACTGAAGAATTGTTTTATTATTTTATTAAGATGTCCCCTGATCTGTGTATACATTTTGTTGTAGAAATTCAATCTTAAAGTATTACTTTATTTTTGCAGTTTGAACAAGCAGAAAGCATCACGCTGCACTTCATAAAAAAGTATGGGTGAATTTCTTTCATTCGAAAACACAGTACTGTGAAAAATACTGCATTCATAGTACGAGATAATATAAGAACAGTAATAAAACAGCCAGATGCATGAGTCTGTAAGTGTATATCGGCCAACAATTAAAATAAAAAAAGGCCACATGACAAAATCTCAAAAACACATTAATTTATGGTACAATAATATGGCAGAATGGGTTTGCTTTTAAATAAAAAAGCCAATCGCCTGTAGTTAAAGTCATGGTATCACTGAAGTTCTGGTATCAGTGTTGTGAAATGCTCATTTGGGACTGCTCATGCACGCTGGCTGGACCTGCCTGAAATAAAAAAACATTTATGGGACAGTTTATGTCAGATTTTATTGCTGATTTTAAATATGTTATTTAAATGTAAATTTGGTCAGTGGTTTTCGAGATTTCAGTAGCTGCCCTCTGAAGTAGACAGGAGTTGGACTTGTATGAGTAAAATAGTAATAAGTAAAATTACTAAAAGGGAATTTGATTGAATTTTGTGTGAACATCTATCTCAGACATTATATTATTTTAACAACGTCCTTACTACCTAGCTGGCCCTTTCCTCTGCTGTCTATGCAGGGTCAGAAAGCCCTGGATTTTATCAGAAATATCTTAATTTGTGTTTCAAAGATGAATAAAGGTCTTACAGGTTTGGAAAATACAATATAAATAAAATAAAATATATATGTATTTATTTTTTTTTAAATGCTGGTAACAATTACAGTTTTGGCTCCCATTGACTTTTATTATATGTAGAAAAATGCAATTAAAGTCGATGGCACCTGAAAGTGTTTTGTCACCAACATCCTTGAGAGTAAATAAATGATGACAGAATTGAAATTTTTGAGTGGACCATCCCTATAATATAGGGTACTGTCAATATTGTTCAGCATGAATTCATGTTCATAAGGTATAAACTACACATAAGCTAAATTATAAAACTTAAAATGTTAAAAATGTGTGTAAATGAAAAATGTAGGTATACAAGCAATTACCATTAATCAATAAATGCTGTTCTCATGTTAGCTATTGCAAATACTAATGACTCGAACTAACAAATTGAACTATACAGTGTTGCAGATATAACTTCAATTAATTCAATTTAGAAAATGACATATCACAAATAAATTAGAGCTTGCTTGACAGCCCTACTGCAACTACACAGGAGAAATGACATTTCCCCCATCACATGTGCATTTATAAAGAGTCATGACTGACACAGAGGAGTCACCGTTCATGACAGCTTTTAATAGAACAGCACAAGTACATCACAGCGAGACCCGGCAGATGTATGTCACGCATGAAGAGAGGAGCAGCAGCAGCCTCAGGGATGCGGTTCAAGCCTCGTAGGTAAGTGCAAAAGGTTCTGTCGCCTCTGATCAGATAACGGCAGCTGCTGAGGCCTCTGGCTCTGTTCTCAGACCTGCGCTGATCCTCTTTTCCTCCTGAACTTCCAATACGAACCCTGCACTTCAAGCATGACAAATAATGGATTACGGGGATTAGAGGTAGACGAACATGAGAAGAGCCATATGTTTTAAACCTCTTCCTGACCTAGATGTATGTGCATGCGAAGGACAGATAAAGCTGCATGTTGCGATGATACGGCGAACCAAGAGAGGGTGGCGCTTGAGATTGGCCACGCTCCGACGTGAGGCTAGAATTCATTTACGAAAGATAATTGTACATTTCCGGAGGGAAAGGAAGAGGCAGTGAAAGGCAATAAAAGAATGAGTCGACATCGCCATGCACAAATGGCGCTAATGAGGACGGTGATCAGGACTAAATGAATCCAATTAAGAAGTTGTTATTCTCAGACCTCATGAATCTCTGTGTATTCCTCGGGGATTTACGGTCACCCCGCGAAGGAAACATGGACAATCTGACCAGCCCTCTCGGTTCTAATAGAAACATGTGGTCGTGCTTCTCTAGGATGGTCTTGAGCACTAAAGGAGGCAACAAAGCGAAATGTCTAAGGCCGCCAGGCCCCTGGGATTGGCGGTAGGAAAACGATGGGATTACCCAGGGATTAAGCAACGATAAGTACGGAAACAAAACCCCTTTAAGAAGACACTTTAATTTTACTGTGCCAAGTTTGAAAACAGACAATAAAGCTCTTCAGTGCAACCCCTGCGGGAATGAATGGCTTATAAATGGAGAATAATAGCAGAAGAAGTGGCCACTGCAGGACTCTGATGAGCAGGAAGACGAGAGGAGGAAGAACAATAGCACTTGTGACTCTTCACCTCCTGACTGAATGTGAATTACAGCGACAAGGCACTTCCTGCCATCGGCCTCCAGTGTCACATGCATGTTCATTCTCTTCCAGAGCCAATTCATTGTTATGAAATCGGAAATGTGGCGCTGGTCACTAAGGGATTGTCTTGAATGAGAAAACCATGACACAAGTAGGCTAGCAGCTAAATCTTAAAGAACTGTAGAAATAGATTAGCTGTTTTAAGAGGAAGTGCATTTCATGTTCCACTAGCTTGAGCACACAAAATAACACTTGTAAACTTGGTTTGTAAGGTTGCAAAACAGACAGTCTGGCCATAAAATGCATGCCATAGTTTGAGGCAATGTTGGGCTGGTCAGGATGCTCATATGCTAATGCTATAGCAGTGCCACAAATCTTTTCTTAGAAATCTTCTGAAGTCTTTTCCCAACATGGACAGAATTTTCGGTCATTTATGAAATAACACTTCCCTGCCATCGACAGAAGTTTCTGTTGTTCTGTGTTTTCACTGGTAGGAGGTGCTATCTTCTGAAAGAGTATTGAACGTCTGGATCAAAACACGGTGAAGAAGAAGCAGAAATAAGGGTTCGCAGGTGTGAGCAGATGCATAGGTAAAGTAATATGATTATCAAACATTAATCACTATGTAAATCAAAACTGCATAACGTTGCCGAATGGGATGTCAATCCAAGAAGCGGAAGCACAAGCACGTCATGATTTTGCCAACTTATTTTGTTGACCCTGGAACATTTAAATTCCGAAATATATACACCTAAACCTATCCTTACCCATGAGTAATGCCTAAAATCAGAGGAAATGATAGACGACTGACATTTATGTACAAGCACCAAACACTGATTGTAAGCATAAACTGTTTCTTTAAATCTGATTGTTTAATCAAAATGTTGTCCCAGGGTCAACAAAGATTTTCAACCAACAAAATATTTAAGGGGCCATGAACCATTTTGTGAAAATGATCCAATATATATATATATATATATAAACACGCTGGTGGGGAAAGAGTTAAAAAATGGCTTATTCATAGTTGCCTGTGTATGTGGAGAAAGCATTTTAACATCAAAGAGATTGCACACTTCAGCTTTAATGGCAAATCAGCTGAGTTTAAATAGTAGTTCAGCTCTGAAAGTCTATTCCACCGCCTGTTGATTCTGGACTGGATGATCCTTTGATAGAGCTCCAGATGGTGAGAGTGTGAACATGCAATGGGACGAGGGAGACGAATTCTTCCTGATGCCGCTAGGCTTCCTTTTACACCTCTCAGTGTAGGTGTTCATAATAGCCAGAAAATAGTAATGGACTCGGTCATTTTTACAACTGGCTGTAGGGCCCTTCTGTTTGAGGTGGAGCGGTTCACAGCAGACAGTAATGCAGCAGGTCAGGATACACAGCAAGCAAACATCTTTGAAGTTTGGGGTTGGAATTATCTTTTTGTGGTTTTTAATGTGTCCATTTATTATAAATACAACAAAACAGTAATATTGTGAAATATTATTCCATTTCAAAATGGCTGTTGTCTATTTTTATATGCTTTTAAAATGTAATTTATTCCTATGATGTCAAAACTGAATTTTCAGCATCAATACTCCTGTCTTCAGTGTCACATGATCCTTCAGAAATTATACTAATATGATTTGCTTCTCAAGAAACGTTTGCTCTACTTAATATGTCCTTTTTTAAATCTGTTTTCTTATAATATCTTTAATTTTCAGTAGAATTTTTTGTAACATTGAAAAATCTTCACTGTCACTTTTGCTCAGTTTAATGCGTCCTTAATGAATAAAAGTACTTGTTTTTACAAACAAATATATGCCACCCCCCACAATTATGGGGGACAAATGTTTGTTTTAAGTATAAATTGTACTAAAACTTATATTTTCTCAAGTTTATTTAGTTAGTTTTAAGGATATTTCTACTGTGAAACAAGAAAAAAAATATATTTTTCCCCCAGCGCAAGGATGCTGGTAATGAGGGATTCTGTGGAGAAGATGAGGATTTGGGGAAGCAGTGGTTGGAAAGAGACAGCCGAGTGCACAAGGTGGAGAGAAACGGGGAAAACAACAGGCATGGAGCTATAGTTAGTCGAACGGTTCGAGACCCTTGGTGATTTGTGAGTCTAAAGGCCCCACAGCTGCAGGTGTGTCACTCTAAAGGAGGGTCAACCGGGTGTAACTCACACAGCTACAGAGAGGCTTATCTTAATTCTGAAGGCTAGAAAATCTAAGATCCCATTCACGCGTAGTCCCTCTAATCAATGTGGACAGGTAATTCAGATGAGAGCAGGAGAGAGCTTACTGCTTTCTGCTCAGCGCTGCTGCATGGCAACTGCAAGCCACACAAACCCCCCTACACACACACACACACCTATACCCACAGCAATTTAATCAAACACACTTAGAGTAGGCAATAACAACAGGTATTATGTAACATAATCATTCACATGAGCCAGGGCTGAGATTACTAATAACATGAAGTGATGAGCAGAACTGTGTTTAAATACCCCTATATTCACTCCCTAATTGTTCTAACCTGCCAGAGATCTTCGCAAGAGAAACCCCTGAGAAAACATACCCACAGCTCTTTGGCATGTAGAGCGGGAAAGCAAGAATGACTAAAATGAACTGAAAGCATTTGGGAAGGATTCGTAAATGAATTCCTCCAAAAGAAAAGACAACAAGCGTATTTGTTTCTGGCTTTGGGCGCACACAGTCGAATGCCATTAGATGAGTCATGTGCGTACAGTATCTCTCCATTACGGTCATCAGTTGTGGACCAAGCAGGTGGTTTACTGTAGTGTGTAACGCAGCATGCAGGCCACCTGCTGCATCGGCTGAGTCTCAATGCATAGTTCCCCGATCAGCTTTAATAAATACATTCCTGACAAAAGTACAATGTCAGCATTTTTTTAATGTAGATTTTTATTTAGCAAGGAAGCATTACATTTACCAAAAGTGACAAATGTTTTGTAAGAATACAAATGTCGTTAAAATAAATGCTATTCTGTTGAACTTTCTAATTATCAAGTAATTCAGATTTAAAAAGTATAACAGTACAATTGATAACATTGATAATAATGTGACACTGAAGACTGGAGTAATGATGCTTCATCAATAAAGAAATACATTCTATTTTAGAATCTATACTAATAGAAAATTGTTATTTTTAATTATTACACAACTTCATGGAATACTCGATTCTGATTGGTCAGTCGCCACATTGCAAGGTTTATTATTCACCGATAACAACCGGTAAAACTAATAACACAGGCTCATCCGGGTACTACGAATCATCTTGACCATTATTAATTATATCACTCTTGTCGATGACAGTTTGTAGACCTTGTGGCTTAAATCAATTAACCACGAGTTAAAATGAAGGACTTCAACATTAATTTCAACATGTATGGAAAAAAGTTTTCAGCAGTGGATAGAAGATGACTCAACTGACTCCCCGGTTAAAACAAAAAAAACAGCTACAAGACACAAAGTTTAGTGTCTATCTATTTACTTTTGTGGCAAGAAGGCCTGAAATAAGCAGGCCTTCTTATTTCTCCGCTTTCCTCCGCTTCGCGTCGGGCTGCCGATAAGCCTGTCGGGCTTTATTCTACGATAACAACCTGCTGGCTGTACATTATCCCTTACTGGTTATAATATTCCACAATATCACTGTTTTTATTCTATTTTTGGTCAAATAAGTGCAGCCTTGGTAATCATTAAGAGACTTAGTTCAGTGGATGAAACACACAAAAATGCAATTAAGAGGTTTTCAACTATGTTTTAAATAGAAAACCTATATAAATAGAGAAAACAAGCATTTCTGTAACTGAACTTTGACTCAAAGCCTCAGTTACTGAGAAACAGTCGTGGTGACAGCTTACATTCCTCTGTGATAACAAGCTCTAGTCTTCCCTACAACATGCTAAAAGAAAGAAAGAAACCAATGGTTTGAGAAGATCAGCAACGGTTGCTTCTATATCTCACTACAAAACATGCCGCTGAGAAATATAACAGGCGCAAATGTCTTAAATTCTTAAGCAGCTCTCAAAAATGCTTCTGTTCCTCTTTGCACCAAAACTTCAAATTACAGCATGTAAAAATTGTAAAATCCAATGAGCCATGGCACTGTTAAATATCCCCAGGCTCAGTAAAGCAGAAATAAAGCAGAGAGGAAGCAGTTTACTGATTTCCACAGACAGTCTTCTGACTTTCCCTTTGATATACCATGCTTTCCAAAACTCCTAGCAGGGGTCATAGGACATCTGTCTGCACGCTGTCATGTAAAGCAACGTTTTGACTTTTACTTCATTATTCAGTATCAGCAAAGGCGGCTGGTTCTCCAGGCAATTGAGCTTCCATTCAAGCTTGTTTTTTCCCCATGATCCAAACAGACCAAGCAAGAAGAGATCAACTCCAGAGGTCATAGCAATCTGCATTTTATTGTCTTACACACTAAGCGTTAATGTTACCTCTGAGCACAGCGGAGATCTGCTACAGCATGAGCTGTTCAGAGCCTGAGAGGAGTGAACACAGATGCAATCCAGCGCAAACATGGGCATGACAGAGCAGCGGTAACCTCAGGGCCCACTGCCAGCGTCTTACACTAGAACTATGCACCTGCTGCCAAAATGTGTTGTCCACACACACATATACAAGCAGGATATACACCGGCAAGCACGTGGAACCACAGAAATATCTGTCTGGCTTTCTTTTATTTTCAAAAACACAAACAGATGTGCTTTGCAGAACGAAGATAATGTAATACGACAGACACAGATTTTTAAATGCACCTAAAGGTCTGCACCAAATCCAGATTTTGGGCACAAAAAATGCACGAAAAAACTGCTGTAAAGAGTGCCCCTTATATATCATGTTTGAATTAGCAAAGGCAGCATTGTCTGTTTCTAAGACAGCACGTGTGTGTGATATTTCATTTGTGAAACTGTTCAATAAACAAGTTTATATTTTTGGTCTGCCATGCAGTGAAAACAAAGCTTTTGATGTAACACCGAGCAACACATAATCACCAAAATTAATGTTGTCTCACAGCACAAGAAGTGGCATGGAAACAACGCGAGGTCACGTGTGCAAGACCGGAGTTCTCATGATTATTGTTAAAAAATGGTAGCATGCAAGAAGCTTGCCATACAAATTGCATGTGCGCTCATTTGCAGCGAAAAGAAGAAAAAGAAAAGAAGATTATGGAGGAGGAAATACCATCTATACCTTCGTAACTCCTCCCCCAACCCCAGTTGCATAAAAGGTTAAGACTGGTCACAGTTTTTTGTAAATTCAGTTACATAAAAATGTATATTAGTTTAAGTCTAATCCAAAAAAATAAAACAGATTACTCTTGGCTGACTCTTGGTCAGACTAGACTAGTCTTAACATGAAGGCTAAGTTTATGCAACTGGCCCCAGATCGCGTCTTTGATAGATCACACTGTGTGATTGTCGCTCATATGAACGAGCACAGTCGTGCTCGTAAAATCGTGCAGTCTGAACTCGGCATAAGTAAATTCTGCACCTTGTTTTTGAGTACAGTATGGTGTTTTGTTGGGTATATGGTTTAGTGTCTCACTTATTAATTTCTCAATTAATAAGCTTTTTGTTAAGTTCTATTGTTGCCACTTGTGCATTTATTACATTAAACAGAGTAATGATACAAGGACAATGGAAGGAGAAAGGGAACAATGTCAGGAAATGACCTCAAGCCAGTCCTCAAACTTGAGTAGCCCAAAGTGCTTCTGCACCATATGTCAGATATGTCTACAAAAGAGTATGGCTCTGACATGATTAAGCTCTTTTGAACAAAATTAATTTCAAACGACTTAAAAAAAAACCATTCAGCTCCTGACCTAAAATGTAAACTGTATAGAGCCATTTACAAATCTCCACCACAAAAAAATGTACTACAAACCAGATTGGTTTGAAACAGCGTGTTCGCAAATATTCTACACTTCCGTATTTCGCAGTTGCACTGAATTGTTTTCTCTCCCACTGGGCGTATGCACCCTTGTCAATATGAGACGTAATGTTATGAATTAACATTTCCATTAAGTGTATTAATGATGCCCTGGTGAGAGCAGCGTACTGTATCGATTTCCATTTCAAAACTAAACAAAAAAAAATGTTCTAAATAAAAGCAAGCAGTAAAATCAAAAGTGAAAGCTCTAAATACCTCCATTCTTACATACAGAATTTGTTCATGAAAGATTTCTTCATTTACTTCAGCCTGACTCTGGCATCACACAGGCCATATTTCAATCCAGAGAGAATAATGTTTCTCAGATGAATTTATGATTAAATGGTGACAGTCCGATGGGAGAGCGAACAAGAAAGCATGGAGGGAAACTTCAAGCAGTGAGTGAGTGATAAAAGGTTTATATGTCACTCAACGCAGCTTAATTTTCTGCCCAGCTGATTTGGTGTAAACAGAGGTGATATGAGAGAGAGCACTTCCTTCAGAAAGCATCCTTCCGCTTCTTCTTCACAGGTTAGAGGGAGGAGCTTCTGGCCCATCTCCTCAGGGAACCTCTGACAGAAAGGTTTCTGCATATTTAACCAGGCCTGTGCTCCGCTGATGAGATGAATCCTGCTTTCGCCATGCTCTTTTCAGCACATTCCCTCCCTGGGATGCACCACTTCATGTTGGGATACAGAAAGGCCAAGTCAAGAAAGCATGTTTGTGTTTTTTATATATATTTAATGTGATGAAACCAGCAATGGCTCCACCAAGGCTCATAATGTTGGAGGTTTCTGGAGCAATGTGAGTAATGAGAGGTGAAAGACACAACCGCTCTAATTAAAAGTACACAGGAAAAAAGCACAAACCACCAGAGATAAGAATTTAAGCGTGAAAATACGATCAGACAGTTAGGGATACAGTTGTTTGGATAAAATAATAAAAAAAAAAAAATCCCCTTTCCACTATTCCCCACTGTTTTGAGTGTGGGTAATGTAGATTTCTATGGTGGTCAGAAGAGATTAGAGTTTTTAATCAGACACAGATCTTATTGGAATATCAAATAGAATTAATTGGATTTTCTGCCTTTTATAACATGATTAATGTGCCCAGCCCTTGTGGTTGCAAGCAGCTGGGTGCCTTAAGAGGCTCGTCGCTTTACTGTATTTTCTCTGCATGCTTCACTCTCACGAGTGGAGAGGAGCAATAAAAGTCAGACTCATAACAAATAAGGTTGACAGCGTATGAACTGAGTGGGTTGATTAATTCAAAGGTCATAAGTCATAGCTAATCTGGTGAATTGTGTAATGTTAATCAAATAAGATTGGGTTTGGTTTGCCTCGGGAAGGAGAGCACTTCTGTTATTGCCTGGCCGATTACCTGAGCGCATCCTTGGAGGGATTCATAGATTCGGTTATTACATTTAGGAAATTCGAATGAATGAAGGAAGGAGGTTTGTTGGGGATGGGGAGGACAGACAAGGCAATGAATTTCTTACTGTGAAGGTAACAGAGTAAGCAAACGAAACTGTGTTTACTTCACTGTGTGTACTTTCTACAATGATGATACAAAATATAGCTTGGAAAAAAACATAAAAAATACATAAATAAAATAAACATTACAATGTAATATATGATTATTTTAATTAATTTTTTTTTATAAATATCTATGAAAATAAGGACAGAAAAAAATATGTTAGAATGAGTATGATGAATGGGTATGTAATACTGATTTGAAGTTACGCATTACATAAACATTAAATATTAATCATTTATTTCTAAATTAAATGAATATCAGTTCAACAGACCGTTAAAATTACATTACTGAATGATATTTATCACTGGATTCTGTGAAAAAGGCAAAGTACTCTAAGGTGGGAGAGGTACTTTAAAAATGGGACACCTATTTGTACCCTATTTGAAGAAAACGCCTTTTTTTGCAAAAAAAGAAGAATTACTTTTTCAGCAAGCACAAAATGTTGAGGCTAACATTTGAGAAAACTAGAAACAAATATGGAGAATTAGAGCAGTGATTCACAAAATTACATTTGAAAAGCCTTTTAAGAAAGACTACACTTTTGGCCAAGACATAGCCTTCCCATTTCAGGCTGATACTAACTTTTTTTATCTTTACATTTTTTGACTCCAGAAAAAATACAAATGGAAAGTTAGAGCATCAGAGCGCCTCTATCTTTTCATTATTTGCACATTTCATTGATTGGCCTTAATAAGCATGCATGTTAAATATTGCATTACTAATCGATCTACACTTTAAAAGCCTCATTTGAGAATGGCTCGATCATTTAGTATTCATGAAAACACTTTTCAGTTTATTTCACAGGACATAAAGAGCCTTTTTCTAACAATCGGCTTTCACCAAAACAACAACAACAAAAGACATGAAATTAACCTGGAACATCCTGCTTTAACTTTATCTGATATATCTATAATACTGGAGTGTGCCTCTCTGCACAGCTTTAAAACTACAGGATGTTGTACCAGCATGTACAGTTCCTCCACGGCTCTGTAAAAGCGATAGGGATCAGGTGGAAGTAAATACCCACAGCACTGCCTGATCGGGTTCTACTTTTCCCTGCTTTTCTACTCAAGCAGAGCCCAGAGGAGATGTTCTCACGTCTTTAACTCTCTTACTGCTTTCTGGCTCAGGTGGTCCAGCGCTGAAGTGAGAAGCTGTAATTGGCACGCAGTGCTTCCGTGAATATCCATATTTATCTTCAGGATAACACCTCACGCGCAATGCAATTTCCAGTCCCACGGTGAGAAAGTGCTTTTCCTGCGCTCTCTCTCTCTGTGTGTGTATCTACAGTATCTCTCTCTCCCTTCTAATCTTTTCCCGCCTTCACAATAGGTAATCAGCAGGTCATTCTGATTGGCTCAGAAAGCCGGCGCTGTTTAATGAGAAGCAGAGGGCATGTGGGTAAGAAGACAACAGGTGGAGCATCAGTCTCACGCGCTGCAGCTGGGGAGGCACCTCTGTTTCTACCAGCTGTCGGGCCTGGATGATAATCATTAAAACCGCAGGCCTGCAAATCATCTTCATACAACACAAGCAAGGCTGCCGTGAAGGACTTGTGTATTATTGCCTCATTTGGCGGGAACGTTTTGACACGAAAACGAGGGATGGGTTTTGATCATTTTGCGGCATGCCAACGTAATTACCGAAATCCACCTGGACTTTGGCTAAGCATGTGAACAGACGGGGGAAGAAAAGATGGCTGAATGAATGTCACACTGTAATCTGAATTGGGATGCCGTAAAAAGGCTTTCTTTAAGCTTGGCATGCAGTGAGGTCGAATTTATTGCTAAGGGCACACAAATATACTGAGACTAAATTGATTTAATTCAGTAGGTGGTGCTGTGTGAAGTTGTTGCCCTGAAAGCCCAATGCTATGTCCACCTTCATTAGGCTGCAATCCATCATCGTCCGATTGGCCGCTTTTGCGGAAATGACTAGGCAGAGGTCTACATGGCTGGGACCATTCAAGGCAAAACAACAAGTGACAAACACAAACACTTTTTAAAAGGCTGCAAAATAATCTGTAGCTCTCTGCTGTTCTATTTCACCTTTTCCCCCTAAATGGGTCTAAGAAAAGACCAAAGGAAAGAAAAATCGCCAGCGAGATCTCTTTAATACCCCAATTGTTTCTACCAGACAACAATGAGATTAAATCGAGAAGAAACGCTCAAGCCTCCCTCTCGTAAGATTTTTCTCCCGATTTTTCTCACGCAGTTCTCCTCTGGAGTTTCACAAGAGATAGCAACAATGTCACCATGATTAGATTTGCCGAGATATAAACTCCAACATCTTTCATCAAATTCTTCCAAGATCAAATTATCTGAGCTGTGTTATCTGCTTCATTTTGTAGTGCTATACTCTTACTCTGTCAAATGCGCCTCGTTTGTTTCTCAGAGCCTAACAACAAAGATGGCATGGGGACAATATGAGAGAGTTGTGATTAATTTTTTTTTAATCAGGAGTGCTTCAGAAAACCACTGTCATTTAACACAGTCTGCTGCTGCATTAACAAATACTTGAATCTCAAATAGTCAAAAAGCTGGTGGAAATGTGTGCTGTGGTCAGATGAGTTAACATTTCAGGTGGTTTTGGGGGGAAAACGGACATCAAATTCTCAATCCCAAAGACTAGACTTTCACCAGCAACAGATGCAAAAGCAAACGTCTGTCATGGTATATGGGTGCATCAGAGCAAACGCAATGGGTGACTGGCATATGTGCGAAGGTAACATTGACATGGAGGCATATGTTGGGATTGTATAGAGACACATACTGCCATCAAGATGACATCTGTCATGGGAAGTCCACTGTTATTAGATGAAGACAATGTCAGGTCTCATTCTGCATGTGCTACAACAGCGTGGTTTCACAGACACATGTGGATGTGACTGACTGGCCAGCAGATCTGTCTCCTATTGAAAATGTATGTCCCATCATGAAAAGAAGAATAATGATAATAATGACTACAGACTGATGAGCAGCTGAAGTCTTGTACGAAGCTCACCTTCATAGCATTTCCAAACCCTTAAGATCTGTGTTCATCTTTGAAAGTAAAATAAAGATATTTAATGAAATTCCAGAGCTTTCTGAACCACCATTAACCTTTTTTTTATGTTCTGAAGATGAATAAAGGTCTTATGGGTTTGGAACGACCTGATGGTAAGTAATTAATGACAGAATTTTACATTTTGGGTAAACTATCCCTTTAACAATTAGTATCCTACATTTTCAAACAATAAAACATTGTAATTAAAAGGACAACTGATGTGACAGAGTGTTAAATAGGCCTCTGTCCCAACATTTTTGGAGTCTGTTGTAGCCATTAAAATCTAAATTTGTTAATCTTTACCAAATACAATTAAGCTGGTCAGTGAAAATATTGTAAATTGTAAATCTAAATCTGTTCTTTGCACTTTTTTAATAAAATACAGGTTGAAGAGAATGGACAAATCAGATTCTTGTCTTTGATTCGAATTTAGAATTCTGACTTTTTTTGGAATTGGGGTAGAAGATAGGTAGGTAGGTAGGAAGACAGACAGATATATAGACAGATAGATAGATAGATCTGAGCCAACGATGATGCTTAAATGAAACAGAACTGTGATTTCAGTTGAGTCTCCTGAGTTGTGACGGAGCAGCCCGTGAGCAATTACATCTTCCTCTGGGACGTCCTTGGATGGACTCTTCAATAAAGTCTGTGCTTACTAAATGACCCAATCATTAATGCAATTAAGATGTCTGCCTCCAATTCAAGAGTCCCTGAGTGTCTGTAAAAATCTGGATGTGATACTGAAGCAGATTGTCACACCAGCAGGCTTATATCAAGCCACCAGCTCATTACTGAACCAATATGGAGCTTAAATCTTTCAAGAATAATGTAGTCATATCCAGGTGCACGTGAACCTTGAATGAATAAAATTAACGTTAATGGAGGTCTGAGCAAACAGAGGTCCTATCCACTGTGTGGTGAGAAAGTCTAATTGGAACGTTAGCATACAGCGTAGCCAACAAACTGTGTGAATATTGGCACATTTTTAATAAGTAGATGCTAGTACTGTATGTTTTCCGGCAACTTCAGAGACAGTTTCTATGGTAACTGTGCTCTTTTTCTCTGCACTGTGAGAGAATATCAGTTGATTTCCCAACGATTTCTAATGAAAGTAATGGTCTTTAATCATATGACCTCTTAAGTAGGCATCAGATAAATGATAGAAAACAATCCCCAGCCCTTAATTATGGACAGATGCTTGCTGTGAGGTAAGTACAATGTCTGTGCCAGCCAAAAGTGAAATTTATGGTCCATCATGGCAGAAATGCTTAGAGGCCCTTAAAATCTGATGCATTAAAACCCATCTTGGCAGCTGGTGCAATCTGCAGTCAATAGAATTTAAAAGACATTTTAATTAATTATCTTCTGAACTTTGAACAACCATATGAGTCCTTAATAGTATTCGAGAAAAAAAAAACAAGAAAACAAAACAAAAACAGGGATCGGTGTTGCACATTATGGTCATAGAAATCGTGCCCTTTTGGCTTTGTCATGTTCTGGTGCTCTTTGGTTGATATAACATGTATTAACAGTGGCAGGTCCTTTTGATCGCCTAGTCACATGCAGCATCAAATATACTCCAGATGTCTGATAGAGAACTCTACAGTCTCCATTGAAATTGTTCCTCTCTGTTAAATATCAAAGCTATTTCACTGAACCAGGAAATGGACAGATGGTGGCAAGCGTCTAATTGAAAATGTTTCCTCAAACTCTAAGCATTCCAACAGTGCTGATGCTGTTCTTAACGGGTTTTTTTCTTCTTCTTCTCTTTTTAAGAAGTACCATTGACAAGTTACAAGGAATGTGGGTCTGTCAATTTAAAATGAAATAGAGAAAAAAGAAAGAAAGAAAGAAACTCCTCTTTTTTTGCAAAAAAGAAAAAAAAAACTATATATGTACATACACACTTTTCTTATCAAAATCTTAAACTTTAGTTCACTAATATCGATACATTTTTAGGGAATCACTTCAAATGGCATTTTTATGAACAACAGCAAAAACAAGCAAAATGCTAATCAGTAAAGAGGTGCATTTAATTGGTTGCATATAAGAATTGTATTTTAATATTTGTGAATAAGACCCACATGTTCATCTATCTGACCAACATTACACATTTATTCATATGCCACCATCTTAGTATTTGCAGTTCAAGTTTTGTGTAAATGCCCCCAATGGCAACCGACAAAAGAACACAACATGATGTATCAAAAGGATGGAAAATATTTGATATCTGCTGTTAAATGTCGCTGTTTGCACAGTTCATGCTACCGGTGTGCTTGAATAAGGACCGGTGACCTGCTCGACTCTATTCTTTGTGATGTTGTCAGAGAAAAACATTCTCCCGCGCACTTCTCACCACGAACAAGATAAGTCTGTCAGAAATAAAAGAAGGTGCTCTCTCTGTATGTGATACGGCTCTACACATGGATAAATTGCCCCACAGATTCAATTGGGAGACTGATGGGGGGGGGGGGTGGAAACTGGAAGAGTGGACTGTTTGAATTGTCATGTGGGCATGAAGTATTATTTACTGTGATGAACAAGCCACACAGTCAGATTATAAATGAGCTTTTCCCCAGGAGAGGGTGAACAGTGACACACTTGACACAAAGACAGACGTGGTGTTTGCTTTCGCAGCTCTTTCCTCCTCTATAGCCATATGTACTGCGCAACGCGATGAATGATATCACCTTTGTTTCCCATTTCATTTCCTCAGAGACATCCTCTGATTTTTGTCAGTTTTACAGAATACCCCAATCTGTTTGAATTGTCTTCGGTGAGCAGATGAAGACATTAATCAGTTCTGCAAGTATGAGACAGTTTAAGGTTTGTTTTTTCTTTTTTCTTTTCTTCCAGAGGCCAGAAGCATTCTCTACCAGATGGTAGTTTGGCTGTTTCCATGTACCCGCACCTGTTTCTCAATTTATTTCTAGTTTCTTTCTCAACACATTTCTAATATCGCGTCCTATTCTGTCACACTAGGCAATAAGTCAAATCTTGAAACGTGACAAACAAACCCTTTCCAGTGCAACAGTTTCCAGCCGTCTTGATTTCAGAAATATCTGACGCATTCATTTTCTCCACAGAGATTTAAAACTATTGCTTAATACACAGCTCTAGTCATGAACTAAACCAACCAGCTGTGTCATGACATTATAAACTTTCATTTGAAGCAAAAAAAGTATTTGGAAAAAGGTACATGGTGTACTTCACACTTTTACAGGGCAATGAAATATGCAGCTAACAAACACTCTGTTGCATTGGACTAGACGGCCACTGCTAAGCTATTTGGTAGCATTGGCTTTCCTGATTGGTGGATCAAAGGGGTTCTCTCCTTAGGATTGTGGGTAGTGTAGTTTTTCGCGATTATTTAATACTTTGTAGCAATCACTCTGATATGTAAAATAATTTAATGTTCTAAAAATTAATTTCTTTATGAGGAAAAAAAGTTTTCTATCAACATCATCAACATTATTATAGCCATTATTATAATAATTAGCATTTATGGTAACACTTATTTTAGGGTCTCTTAGTTGCTTAACATCATGCAAAATATTAGCCATTTATTAGTAGTAATTAAGCACATATTACTGCCTTATTCTACATCCCTAATCCTACCCATTACCTAAACTTAACAACTGATTTACTAACTATTAATAAGGAGCAAATTAAGAATTTGATTGAGGGAAAAGTCATTCATTCATAGTTAACACATAAGTGTTACCGAATTTACAAATACGCACTGTATTTATACTTTATATATTTATGCTGTATTTTTTAGTACATATTTGACTACTAAATTCTCTCACAGAACCAAAAACACAAGCAGTGAACCAGCAGGTAGTTCATTCATGGACAGACTTGATAAAACATAGAAATAGAAGGAGTATTAGTGCCCTTGTATGTCACAGTGAGGGACCAGCTGAGGACAGGAAGCTCTCTCTTCCAGCCAAAAGCCTTATTAAGCATTGCACATGGAACTCCTGGACTCAGGCTTTATATTGAGAATCCACCCCTGAAAGACACTTATGCAGTGTATGTGGATTGCTGCCCAACAAAATTTGGCTTTGGAACAGAATCATTGCACAGGCCTTGTATTTCCCATGTGAACTAACTACAGTGATTGCAATATGGACATTTCATTCAATAGGAAGCAATTTTACAGTGTGTGCGCATGCGTGTGAAGTATATGCATGCATCAGCTCTGGCTTGACATGCAGAGTGATCAAGAGTATTGATCCAATGACACTGTGATGTCACCCTGACTAAAATTTAGCCATAATGCTAATAGGATTTTAGAAGCATTGCTTATTATTATCAATGACAACAGTTTTTGCTACTTATTATTTTTTCGAAAACATGCTATTAAAAAGTTTTGGGGCGAGGGAGATTTTTTTATTTTTATTTTTTTGGATCAATTTTGTGTATTGTTTTTGCATGGAAAGGGAATAGATTTTTTTAAAGAAATAAATACTTTTATTTAGGTGCACTAAAACGAATAAAAGACATTTCACACACACATAAATGTTATAGAAAAGCTTTCCCCAAATCGTTTTCCTTTAATTTTAATTGGTTCTCAAAAGCACAACTTGTCCTAGCCTTTGTTTTACGTCACATGAGCCTCATATTTTATCGACACACTGATGGTTTATGGTTATACTGACCTTGTAACCCCTAAAAGCACTGCATTCTGATTGATATCTGCACTAAATGCATATCCAACAGCCAAGCACACATGAGAGAATGAAAGAGAGAGAGAAGTCTTTGAGGAGAGTGGCTGGCTGCTCAAAAACTCAATCAATAAAAGAACCTCTGAAGTGAGCATTGACAAACCTGTTATGTATCACCAGCTTTAATGGATTCTCATGCATAGGATATTCATCAAGTCAGGGTGCAGGCCTGCAGGTATACAGCCATGCCACTCTGTATCCCGACCTCTAATTACTTCGTAGGAGGGATGACGAAGACGAAAGAGGGGTAATGTTCAATATTCCTTATACTCTCCAATGTGGAGCCTGAACACTGAAGGATTTGCCCATAATAAGAGCACCGGCAGCAAACTACACAGTCATTTCTAGGAATGGATATTAATGTAACGTTTTAAAAAAACTCGCACACCCATGAATGTATACATAATTTACACACACAATCTAGGCATAAATATATAAAGGAAAATTTGCCTAGATATTGCCTAGAGACCTTACTTCTCTATAATATACTACTATTATAATATATAGATATATCCAGTTATTTCACATATAGGTTGCACCACATGACATTTTTTAAACAAAATGAACCTCTTTTTTGGAATAATTTTAAATCAATTTTAGAAAGAAATTGTTAACAGATAACAGCATTTTGGTCAACTTCAGCTGTTTTTTTAAATGTGCTTTATAAATAAATATTGTACTGTATTGTATTGTATAACAATAAATGACCAAATAACCATTAAAAATTATACATCATAAAACTAAATAAAACAACAAAACATAAAATGTTAATTTTAAATTGAAAAGATGAAAAAAATTTAATTGTCAATTTATTATAATCTTAAATACTATAAATATTTGACTGTAATATATATATATATATATATATATATATATATATATATTTGATTGATTTGGTCCTATTAAAGTTACTTGATGGATTTATTTATATTAAAGTTGACATGAAATGGAAGTTGTGATTGCTTTTTCTTGTAACATCTATTTAAATGAAATTGCTTCTCACATTAGAAAATTACAGGAACTGACTGAAGAATCATCAAAGACATAAAACAATTAAAACAAACTTTTTAAAAAAAAAAAAAAGTTTTGTTGTTACTTCAAATAGTGTGTTGACTTAAATATAAGTTCATCCTGTGAACAAGATTATGGATGTATAAAAAAAAAAAATTTGCGCATACTGTCTAGAACACATCTAACTGTCACATTCACTCTCTGTAAAGGGACTGTATCAGCAACCATTCCAAAACACTGGTCCCACTTAATCAATGTTATCTTACTCTTTTAGATTTGAGAGCATTATTTGTGTTTAATACAGCGGTGACTGACAGTGACATCTGCTGCGTTGGAGTTGCAATCTCCAAAGCAAACTCCGCCATGGTGCTTGCAGGGTTAGAATGGGCCATACCGCTAGGTAATCGCTAGCCACGCGGTTAATGACTCACACAAGCTGCTGATTCAAGGTGAAGCTGTTAATGCCATTTGTGTGCTTTCCAAGAGATACAATCGCAACAACTGTGCAATCTTTGCTTTGCTAAATTGAAATAAAACAGCACTCAAGGGCAAAGGCTGTAAGGACATCGGTTTTCTAATTTCAGCCTTATCTGCAAGTTCCAGTCACTTATTTAACACACTGTTGAGGCCCCCGGATGCTCAATGAAACCTCCATTTTCTCCTTTCAGAACATTTGCTTCAGATTTTAATTACTTGTCAATTTCAAGCTGTCCCAAGGCTTAACACATGCTGTCAGCTTCCAGTCAGTCCCTCCCAACACGTCAATGCATTGCTGCCAAAAGGTTTTGTGTTCGGGATAAGAAGAGTAAAAGAGAACCTCAAAAACTGGCCGAGCCTTGAATCTCCATGTCACTTTATCGAAGGCCCTCGAGCATTCAGGTATAGTAAAAAACCTTTGTTTGCTACAAGACATATCTAGCTGCTAATGTGCATTGAAGCGCAAAGGGACATTGCCACAGGCTTACAACATCTCCATCAATTTAAAATCAAAAGGCTGGCGTCTCAGTGTGTAAACAAGAAACATCTATCAAAAGTACATACTTCATATCACAACGAATCAAAGCCCAATATGCCACTTCAGTCCAACAGCCTCTCAGGGGTGTTCAGGACCACGGACAGCCCCTCCTTCTCTATTCAACCTCTGCCACTTCACTTCTAGGATACTGGCATTTGAATAAAAATAGGGTCCTTCCAGTCTCATCTAGTCATGTCACATTCCTGCATCATACCAATAGGTCTATTCACATTTTTTTTATTGTAGAAAAGCATTATATATGTATAATATCAACTATGCATAGTGCTTACCTCTAAAATTCCTTCCATCTATCTATCTATCTCTCTATCTATGTTGTTTATATGTATTAAATATATAATTGTTTAAATATGTTGTTTAAATATTAAATATACAATTATAATATGAAATATAATAATAGAAATATATAAATGTGTATAAATGTGTATATACATATTAAACACAGTACACATACATATGTTATGTAAACAAAAATTAATTGTGTTTAATTGTTTGACAGGACTATATATAATATATAGATAGATATAGATAGACAGATGGAAAGATCGATAGATAGATAAAATATAGTGCTAGTGATAACTATAACTATATATATATATATATATATATATATATATATACACATACTGTATACACACACACACACATACAGTATATATAAAAAATATTTTCAATTATAATGAAACAAAAATAACAAAACCTATGCTTCCCCTATGTAAGTCCTTTTTTTTCATTCTCCTCTGTACTTTACTGGATCACGGTGCTCGTCTCTCACAATGATCGGTTCTGAACTGTCCTTATCCATTATCAACACACACTCAGTGGTGCTGTAAAAGCCTGCTACCTCACATATCAGCAACAATTGCACTTATGTTTTATGAGTCTATGTATTAAGTGAGCACATTGGGCGGCTACATAATTTATCATTCATTATGCCTTATGAGTGAGTGCTGCAGGCATAAAGGATGCTTTTTATAAAGCCAGATAATATGATATTAATATGAGCATTGCTTTTCCAACACTGCACACACGACGTGCCGTCTTTTTACCCTCATCTTGCCATCTCCATGTCTATCCATCTCTCTCTCTCTTTCTCTGTATCCGCGGCACGATGGCTCTCTCCTCCACAAAGAGCCTGGCTCAGACACCTTGCATACAAAACAGCTGACTCAATCTTCAAGCTGCATAATCAAGATAAGAGAGACGGAGAGAGAGAGAGAGAAGGGGACAGGCGTACGCATCTAACAAATGATGTTTTAGTTTTTGAACCAGCATAACTCGTCGTTGAATGTTAGGTTATGCTTAAGCACAGCTCTTGAGTAAATCCTCCTGATCACAGTCAAGAATGATTCGCCTTGGATTTTTTTTACCAAATGATTAAAGTGAGGGTGGAGATATTCAGACTGTCTGTAGCTTTCAGTGCAATTCAGTCACTCAGTCAACTATACACAGGTTGTACAGCTACTGTATATCTTTTACTAAATGATCTTTCAGCAATGGCACATACTGCACATGCACTAAAATCCGAATTAATAAAATAATAATGATCAAGTTTATTTTGATCCAAGGTTTTTAACTAGAGGTCCCTGAAAGTTAATATACATTGTTACCAAAATACAGCTTTTTTTATGCCCTGGGGTTGGCTCGGAGTCTGAATAGAGCATCCTGTGGTCTATAAAAGCTGAAAATACCTGCTTCAGATGAATAACATTCATTATTTAGGCTTCAACAATACTTTTCGACTTGTTATTAAGTCCAAAATGATTAAGTTCCTTTACATTTATAGAAATGATAACGTCTAAATATATATATTTGGTTTTTAAGAACTCAGAGAGTGATTTATAAGTCTTAAAACACAAATGCTTTCATTTATAAAAAAAAAGAAAAAAAAGAATGTTTGTTCTGCCAAACATATTTGCATGTTTTGAGGGGTATGCGTGCTTTACTTGCAATATAAGACGCCGTCGCTCCTTTTGCTGATCCAGTTCTTACTGGAATACACTGTTCTGACAGTAGCATGACAGACGAAGCTCTTTTCTTACGATGTGACCTGTGTTACTCGGATGACCTAATATGATTAGTGTCTTTCGGTGGATGAGTCCCAAAGTTAAACTGTACAGTTATGTCAGTCAAGGTGAGGAAAATCAATTGCATATCCAACTGGATGCACAGATTTCAGTTTAAAGCATGCAGCACTTACATTTCACAGATAACTGGGCATTTGCACTGAATCAAAGTCCTGTTAAATGGAGCCCGTTTGGTCATTTTTTATGTCTTCTCTTTTAAAGCTTTTTAACTTGCTAAAGCTGGTCCATATATTCATGAAATCTTTGAAAAGACATATTCCACAGTATGTCTACGTCACACGTTCAATCTTAACTCAATTATTATGTCCCTGAATAATTTAGCAGACTTCCAGAGATCATTTAATTTTGCAATCTTAACGTGCAGTTCTCAAAGAGACACTCATGCACTGATTTCATTCAACACTACACACAACTGGTAATAAACGAACTGTATTTTATATACAGTAAGCAGCGCCCGTTCATTGTTGAAATAGACTGGAAAACTTTCAGAGCTCGGCGTAAACGGACACCGTAAGCTACTATAAGCGTATTTGCCATGTACAGCTCGCACTAAAATCTACCGACTGGGGTCTGAAAGGGGCGATCAGTTGTCATTTTTACGGCTGAAGGCGAACTCTAGCGGCAAACCTAACCTTTCTGCTGTCCAGGGTCCTGAAACGTTTGGCGACATTCTGGAGATGTTAGCGAAAGCACGAGATATTAGAGCCTGTAACATCTCTAAGTGAGACGCTTTGGAGTTCAACAAGCCCTAAACTAACAGGCATGAAGTGTTCGCTTACTGAATGTAGCTTAGAATTCCATACATTACCGCACAAACGCATAACGTCAGTCAAATAATTCCAAGCAGAATGCCAAATGATTCCAAAAGAAACGCACTCACAACTCGCGTGTACGCCGAGATACACTCTCGCCTTAGTGCGAAACGAAACGAATTAATGTTCGTTTAGAGTCCGTGTAGGCTTCACTGTCAAACTCAACACATTAGACGATGCATTTAAGTTAGACAAGTCACGCCGAAGCATTTGTTGCAAATACGCGGATGTGCAAAAGCCACATGGATAACTTACATGTCTCAGGCTACACTTGCGCTCCTTTCATTCTCAAAACCAACGTTAGAAGCGACGTAGATGCGACATTCCAAAGCATTTCTCACTTACCTCTTTCGCAGAGCGAAGTAAGAGTCTCTCCGTAACCAAACCGGGGTCCCTATGTCACCATGTACCCCCTTGACATTTTCTAAGAGGCAGTAGATATCGGACGAGGGTAAAAAAAAATCACGCGCGCGCACACACACACAGACACACAAGGTTCCTCTTGGCCTCGGAATACAAAGAGCTGCAGCTCCTCACTGCGTCAAGCGCGATCCTCAAAGATCCATTAAAGAGCGAGTGATTAATTCAAGCCAGAGCCTTTATGTATTCCGCACAGACAGAGACATGGCAGAGTAGTTTTGTCTGTCATAACGCGAGCGACAGCGCCTTATAACTATTTCCAGTCATTTATTAGTTGAGTTGAGGAGCGGGACTAGAGCACTGCTCATCCACAAGTCCAGCTGGGGCAAAGTTAAATCTCATAATAAGATTGTGGGTTACTGCGAGGCTATAAATGGTGTTGGGTTCGACACTGATCGAAGAGCGCCACGTGAGAGAACTGTTTAGTGCAAAATGTGAGATGTTAACACATCATCACTGTACGCAGCAAGCATGTAAACTTGCGAGTTATTTTAGAATGTGTAAATATACTTAAAGCAGCAAGGGGAGGAAACAGCGTAGACTGTGTAGAATAAAACCTTTGGTAAACAATGCCAGTTATATTCACGCTGCTGGTCGAGGGATGAATATTTAGCCTATTTTATTCTTTTGCAAAGTTAAAGCATCTACAATACCTGTTGTGTAGGCTACTGGAAACCCGTTTTTAAAATCTCTTTTTACAGACAGTCGGTTCGCGATTCTCAAACGGCTCTCAATGTATGGAGCACCCTACTAAAACATGCACCGCTTTTCAACAGCGCCTGTTAACTCTAAAGAGACAAGCATCGCTCGATTTCAGAACGAATGACTCAGAATAAGGGCTGCTTCTTCATAGTTAATCAAAAACAGGGCAGTGCAATCGCCAAACGAGGGACTCTTGGGAGACGGTCTTGTCCAATTATCGACTGAACGACTCATATGAGCTGGTTCTTCTGGTGATTCAAAAATGCCTATGACTCACTCAATCAGGGCGGTTATTGAATTAATCTGACTCAGTTACTGAATCTAAACTGAATTACTTCCGTCGTGAATTGTTAGGCTACGTTGTACTTAAGGCTCGTGACACTTGTGTCATCAATGTACACACTGACTGATTAATATCCCAACGTTCAGATAAAAATAGATACGTTTTGTGAATGAATAAACAGGTTTTTTTAGTTAGGACCAGATGCTGAACTGCACGAAACGTCATTTAAATAGTTCAAACATATATTTTTCTATTAAATGTGTTTCTGTATATCCTGTTGTTCTATTAAATCTTGATTGTCTCATCATTTGGCAACAGACATCTGAAGGCAGTAAATGCAAGAACTGCATTATTTTTTTTTCCCTATAGAATACTATACAGAAACATAAATAAATGGAACCAATGTTGTAATAAAATCACAAAATTCCTATCCAGTGTCCACACATATTGGCAGAATTCTCCGAATATAATTTTACAGTTTCTTGCTGGAATCATGCATGGAGGGGGTAAAAAAATGTAGAAAGAAAAACAAGTCTGGCATCGATGCATATTGACTTCCTGCACTCTTGGGAATAGCACCTATCCACCATGTCCTCCAAATGCACTCAGTCACAATTTAAGGTTGGTAAACCTTTTGAGGTACGACTGACAGCCATTCTTCATACGTTGTAACCTTGACTCTCTGGAGGCAGTACTTGAAGAAGGGGGCAGGAGGGAGCTGTGGGCTGCTGCCTGAGTGTCTGGCACAGGATGGATGCATTGTGGAGGCTGAAGTTCCCCAGCTCTCTGCAGCACTCATAAAGAAGCACACAGGCACTGAGTGGGCATCCATCTGTAGAGAGGTGCTGGTGATCTGGTGCATTACCCACAGAGTGGCCGGGCTTTTGTGTGTGTGTGCCTGCTGAGGATCACCGGTCCACACAGCTGCAGGGCTGGGGCTGTCAGCGCTGACTGCTCATTAGAGTGGGCAGGCTGATTTGACGTGGCGCGGTTAAATGCTTGCTATTCCTGTTGTAGGTAGCAGTCAATCGAGGGTAAGACAAGGGGTGCAAAATGATCCCTCGGTAGGTTTTATGCAAAACTGCAAATGTCACAAAGCCTGTGTTTACCATAAATTAAGAAGTGTCTTGAGTCACGCGTGTTTTCGCCTTATTTAAATGTATATTTGCTTTCACAAATCAAGACAGCTGAAGCTATGTTTATGTTTGGAGGGTTATCAGACCTGTAATTTGTATCTGTGCTAATGATTTCCAGCTGATTAATAATGAAAGGGAGAGCTTTACTGCTAAATGCCTTCTGGTCTGCATGCTAGTAAGTGTAGGTTAATTGGATATTGTTAAGTACACATAAATTGTGCCAATGAGCAAGACTGGATTAAAAAACCATACTCTGGTGCGACGGGAATTATATTTTAATAATTATGGTCCTAGTCCTGGTTCCTTTTCATGATTCCAGTATCTTAACAGTACTAAGCAAACATTACTGGAACAGGAAGGAATTAATATTTTCAATAAATAAATAAAATTTGTTTTTTTTAAATGTCTGCACAGACTATCTTTATTATTCTTTTTAAAGCCAACATCCATTACAGTAATTGGTCTTAAAGGATTACTTCACCCCTAAATGAAAATTAGCTAAAAATGTACTCACGCTCAGGCCAAGATGCAGATGAGTTTGTTTCTTTGTCAAAACAGATTTGGAGAAATTTAGCATTACATGACTTGCTCACCAGTGGATCCTTTGCAGTGAATGGGTGCCGTCAGAATGAGAGTCAAAAACTGCTGATAAGAACATCGCAATAATCCACACGACTAGAGTCCATCAATTCATTTCTTGTAAAATGATAAGCTGCATGTTTGTAAGAAACAAATCCATTACTGAGATGTTTCAACTTTAAACCATAGCTTCTTGCCAGAAAATAAGTCCATAATCCATGATAGCTCACACAGTGAAAAAAATACCCTGTTGCTCTCTCACATCAAAATAAACAGAAATATTATTTAAGAAGTGTTTTCGTTGGTAAACAGTGCTTGCTTTCTGCATATTTCCCACCGATTCATGCAAGATGACTTTTAACTGGACAAAGTGTTATCATGAATAATTGACTTATATTTTGGCCAGAAGCTAAGATTAAAGTTTAAAGAAGCAGCAATTTAAAGTTTTAATTAAGTCCTTCAAATGGATTTGCTAAGATTACTCTGATTATTTTACGTTTTTAATCAGCTGTTTGGACTCTCATTCTGACGGCACCTATTCACTCCAGTGAAGAAAGTGATGTGATGCTAAATTTCTCCAAATCTTTTCCAATAAAGAAACAAACTCCATCTTTGACAGCCTTTTGTTGTGTGGTATGTTCTGAATTCAGTAATCTATGCCAGACTAACTTGTGTAATGGTTTTTTTTTTGTTTTTTTGTTGTTGTTTTTTTCTGCTTTTGGTGAAAGAATGCATATGGGACATGCATTAACAGAACATGATTATACAAATCCCTGAAAAATCAGTTCAATTCAGACCTATCCACTGATGGTGTTCCTATAAAGTAAGTAAAAAAAAGTAAATTTATTTCATACTAAGTACAGTTCAAATATTTAAATGTTTTAAAATAACATATTCAAAACTTCATATAAAAATGATTTACCTTTATTTGAAGTAGCCTACTACTTGTGCACAATGCTCATTTCATATTGTTATTCCTAAAATATATTTCAGTGTCACTATTGATGTGGACTGTACAATTCTTGAATAATCTATGTCTTTTAATGCAAGATATCTCATGGTGCACTGAGCGATTTTTGCCAAACGATGTTGACATTTGAAAGCACCAACACAAACACAACCCTTTTTGAAATCTCTGCCCCAAGTCAGTACACAACCATAGCAAGAAGTGAAAATGACACACAAGCATATTCAATCCTGAAATTGAAACAAAGCAAAATCAACGTAACTCACCTATCAAGAAGACAAAAAAACACAACCTCAGCGTCAGATTACAGGCCTTCCCGCTCACTGAGTTATCTCCATCTTTCTGAAAAGCTGCTCCAATATTTACGTGAGTATTCCTGCCTGATTGTAACCCTTCCTTTAAATGTTTTGTTCCTCTGATATTTTTCTCTTTTTTATTTGCCATCTCTCTATCTATAGTCGATCCGTTAATATCTGTCCTGTCCACTTAAATGGACCTTTATCGCAGCGGAATGGATTTGCCTACCGGAAGTGCCCGTCGAAGCAGTGTATCGATTCTTCCGGTTATTGGGTGATATATGGGTGAAATAATGGAAAATTAAGTGAATATAATATTGCAGTTAAAACATTGAAGAAATACTGTCTGATTATTCCTTAAAAATAAAGTTTTAATATTTCTTGTAGTAGCCTATTATGTACATTTTACTGAACAGTAGTAACCTTAACATATTTCTGACTCAATGTCCAATTAAACGGAACATTTTGACGGGTTGCCATGAATACCTTTACAGTTCTGTGTGTACATGATATGAGGATAGATTTACTCAGATGAAGCGTCCAGGTGTTCATGAAGTAAGTTTTGGAGATAATGTTTTTATGTCCTCATTTAGTGAGACGGCAGACGTTAATATCACCGAAAGCGTCTGCACCATTCATTAACAAAGAGACACGCAGAATTCATATATTTTCGGCGGTTTAATATTGACAGATACTAGTGGGAGCGGGAGTGTGCTCACTTGTGTGTGCGCGCATTGGAGGGCAACTGCGCTGTGCACAATACAGAGAGCGCAACCTAATGTAGAGACAGAACTGACATGCTGCCGTGTAAATGAGATACAGTAAATAACATAAGGCTATTTAGTTTGTTTAATAAAACAACAAGGTATAGATCTGTTCTATATAAAAGGTAACTTTAAATGACTTCTTTTACGATCTCTATAGAAAAAAATAAATTAAATTATGGCAGGGGCAACACTGATTAATATGCACAGAATCTTCCAAACTCAACAGAATTTGTAGTTGTTTTTTTTCACTACACTGTCAGTGCTCTTTAAAATGACTGCGATGCTGCATTGTGTATCGTTTTTAATCATTTGTATTAAATTTTAGACATATATTATATATAATATTTATGCCAAATTCTCAATTCAAAGTCATGCTGTGAACGCATTATACCGTGTAAGATTAACTAGCCAAAATGTTCAACATTGTTACATTTCTTTAAGGTAACGCCCACACATTAATTCATCTTCACATTCATCCCACACTCTTAACACTGCTCTTGTGAAAATTAACCAAGGTATGTGTAGTGAAAACCGTGGCAATACAAATGGAAATCAGTAAAAAAAATAAAATAAAACATGGTAACTACATATTTACCATAGTAAAACCTTGGAAAATTTTTGTAAGGGTGTTTCAAAGTCAATCACAGTCATTTAAAATATGTAAATGTATGAAATATGATCAGTTGTAGAAAAACTTGTTAATCAAAAGATGAACTTGACTGCGGCAGGTTAGTTGGGGAATAAATGTATTTATTCAGATTGCATTTGGAAGGGAAATATATTAATAGGAACATTTCAGAAGGTGATATGAGACGTAGGCCTAAACATCCTTAGTTTCAAAATGGACCTATGGAGAAGGACCTAAATTCATCCAACCCAAATCATCTGCGTTGTGTCAGGAAATTGTGAAAAGTGTTTCGTTGTTTAGAATAAAAGGAGCCATGGTACACTGCAGTAACACCAGTGAAATAAAGGAAAGGGCATTAGTTTTGACTGCATTGCAATGAGACCAGAAGTGGCGATACACTGCTTCACTTACCGAATATAGGAAGTAAGATAAAGGTCTTTGGAGCACGCTATTTTCATCATTATAAGACACGCCCCTTACTGCTGATTGGCTACAAGTGTGTTTTGGGACTCTGTCCCATGCTGTGGTCAAATGTTGTTTAGTTAAACATGTATTTTACAATCAAGTGATAGAAGGCGGCATTTTAGGGCATGCACATTACACAGTAGCTCAGCCTGAATCAGAGTTGCACTGATTGGAAATCTCGATGAGCCTATATTTCAAAGCAGAATGGCAAAACAGATGAATCTGACTGATTGAACGTGATGCCAATCTGGAAAGAAGAAGATGCACATAGACAATCTGCAAATTGCCCATTCACCTACAATCAGTCTACAAAGCATGAATGTGGGATTTTATTATGTTTGCGCTGAGCTGTCTAAACTGAGGCTAAATATTTTAAGTAGCTGTCAATATTATAGAGAGCAGACTCTAATGTCCATAAATGGGTTTTGGGGAGAGGAGAAGACAGTCTGTGAGGTGAGTTATTGGTTGTGATTTATTCAAATCCTCCATTTATTTGCTAAGCCTATTAGATGGCGAGGAGAAAGAGGAGGCTAGTTATAATTCTGAAGAGGAAATGTTTAGTGGCAGTCGATATAATGGAGCATCTGCCACCCCTGAATATGGCAGATCCATCTTAACATCTGGACTATGGACAGATGCCTGCAGCAGTTCTCCTTTTGTTTGGGCAATGTCAGAAAGATGAGACACTATTAGGTCCAGGTTTTTTCAAATGCATGATTTAAGTGTCGTAGTAGCAGTGGCAGGCCATTTGTTTAAGTGGTTCAACATTTTTCCTTCACAGCAGATGTGGATGACTGCCGTTAGTGGTGTGAAGTGCTCATTGATTACAGATTTTCATGCCATATGGGCCCTCCATTATGTTTCTTTGTAGGGCAATTGCTAATATTTCCATACGTCGCCACTGGAAAATGGGACTTTCGATTTGAACGGGAAAGCAAAATGTAATTGTTATTATTCTATTTCTTTTTTAATTCTCTGGTATTATTGTCAAAATTGCATTATGCATTTCCATGTATAGAGGATTACCGTGTTTAAAATATGAGACCCAAAATGACTTTCCACGAATGAATGGTAAATTCTACAGACTGGTTTGTTTAGACTGTGAGTGCTTCGTGTGTGTCTCATATGTGTATTTATATGGATGCACATTTTCCCTTTGGAATTAAGCAAAATGAAAAAAAGTAAATTGCATTTTTTTATTTCACAATTCCAACTTTGGGATAAAATGCCAGAACTGTGACATATTCTAAAAATTTTAATAATTAGATTAGATGTAATAATTTGAATCTTCATCTACAGTATACTCACATTTCTGTTAAGAAAAGTCAGAACTGGGATATACTGTATACTGAAATAAGTTTATAACTCGCAACTGCAAAATATATACTGTAGGCCCACAATTCTGACTGTATTCTCACATTTGTGCATTTTCAGCCTTTTCTTCTCAGTATTGTGTTAACATCTTGCAATTGCGAGCTTATATCTCACGATTCTGAATTGTGGAATTTATATCTTACAATTGCACACCTGAGTTGAAATGTAAACTTTGAAATTGAAGTAAAGTTTATATCTCACAATTCAAACTTCTCAAATTCACATTTATTTATCTCAATTTGGAGGTTATATCTTATAATACAA
>JAUMHE010000044.1:8422136-8436909 GCA_032359235.1 Enteromius mattozi | reverse complement strand
CGATAAAATCCGATACTGTTTTTTTTGGTCAATATCGGACCTATTTCCGATATCAATATCGGATCGGGACACCCCTAACCTAAACAGCATACAATAACTCTTGATCATTCAGCTAATACTAGCATACTTGTGGCAAACCACAGTAAATAACATAATTTAAGGTGCTGTACATACTGCTAAACAGATGTCAACATAAAGTGTCTAATGTCAATGTTTAATTCAAGAGACATGGAGGTCCCATTTTTTATTCTGTTTTTTACCTCACAAAAACATTTCACTGCATCTTGACCCAGATAAAAAAATGTTTGCTGTACTTAAAATATTACTTAGCTTAAAATGCAGTATTTACAGCGTGGCTTTTAAAGAGCTGAGTGATTGAATTGCAGAGTCTTTGTGAAAACTAAAGAGGCCTGCAGCAAAAACAACAACGCTTGGAAATCTCAGCAAAGTTGGTGGTTGGCATGTTTGCTGCACATTTGTAAATTTCTGTGATGTACCGGTTATGTTAGCTGTTAGAACAGATTTCATGTGGCGTATTTAATACAGTATGATGCACAAATCAAAGGTAAAGTAGTTTATTTGTCTCCCGCCTGGAAAAGAAACAGTATATCGCTTTCATGAAGAATGACTCCTGCGTCAGGGACAAAAAATACAAACAATTAGCAATAAATACTGACAAAGCTGC
Organism: Enteromius mattozi; assembly: GCA_032359235.1. Lineage (NCBI taxonomy): Eukaryota > Metazoa > Chordata > Actinopteri > Cypriniformes > Cyprinidae > Enteromius > Enteromius mattozi. Next base: position 8,436,224 of record JAUMHE010000044.1, on the reverse strand, counting down.
AATGATGGGCTGTGTACAGATAATGAGGTATCTTGCAGTGAAAAATGACTAAGAGTCATTCTTTTTATGTGGTGCTTTTTTCACCCCTACGGAAAATTATTTTATATCATCTAAAACATGGACTAAAGAACTTTCTCCCAAAATTATTTATTGGTCCCATATTAAGTGTCCCTAATACCTGTGTACTTACAGTACATAGTAACTAGGTGTGTCCATAGTATGCAACCACAGTATAAGTACACATTGGCACATAGTATCTACAGCTACTTAACTCAAAACTACAATTTTGAATTACACTTTATTTTGATAGTCCACTTTAGCCATTACACTAACTATAAGTAACTTTGTAACTACATGTCAACTACTTCTCATTAGTTAGTCTCCGGGGGGTGGAGATGTGTAGGTTTAGGTATGTAAAGTGGGAGGAGCTGGATCTGGAGTTGGTGGAGTTGGTGCACCTCTGTAATACCAGTGTAGTTACATGGTAACTCCTCAGGAACTGCCCACTTAATATAAAGTGTAACATTCTGGACACTAACCACAATTTATATGTAAAGCATAACTTACACTGTAAGAAAATCCTGTAGAAATTACAGTATTAATAGTAGCTGGACGCCAGTAACTTACAGTAGATTTAAATTTATGTTATTCAAGGGCAATAGTCTGTTCAAAGATAAATGAACATTAAACATTAAAAAGTCTTTATCTTTACGTGAAAAAAATAAATATAATAAAAGCCTCATGCAAAGCATTTCTGGGAACCAATATCAGGAAAAAAAACTTTTTAATGTTTAATGTTCATTTATCTTTGAACAAACTGCTGCCAATAAATTTGATAAATATCAATTTACAGTAAGTTACTGGCATCCAGCTGCATAATTACAGCAAATCTTGTTACAGTGTACTCTATAGTAATTACATGGTAAATCCATAGGAATTGTCTACTTAATATGAAGTGTTTTACCTAGAAAGTAATGTTAGTCCTGTTAAACACCTTATTATTATACCGTTTAGTGGGTTGTTACATAGTTACACAAAATTAGAACTGTAGATACTATGTACCAATGTGTACTTGCACTGTGGTTACATAACAACATAATATGTACACATCTAGTTAATATGTAAGTACACAATATAAGGTGCACAATATAAAGTGGGAGCGATTTTTTTTATATTTATTTTCATGCAGACTGATTTACCCAATTCTCTACTTTAGTTAATGAAGTTCTGTCAGAGTAAATATCTATTAACAATTTTACAATTTGTAATTATCTACCCCCTTTAACGAAACCGGAGTGTCTCTTTATAATAAGTGCAAATAACTTTGTTAAGATTCTATTTACACTATGTAAAAAAAGTGTTTTTAGTGAAAAACATTTATTTCATCATGAGATTTTCTCCACATTTCAAGTGTTTTACTTCAATTATAGGTTAGAATTTTGTAAATTTTTTGAATGAAAGATCAAAAGGATAAACAATGCAGATTTATTTTCACAGCCACCTTTGCTCAGATTTACCAAGGGTGCCAATATTAGTGGAGGGCACTGTATATATATATATATATATATATATATATATATATTTGTGTGTGTCTGTAACATTGGTTAGTAAGTCCCCTTGCACACTAACCAAAAGAAAACAAAACAAAACAGTGACTATTCTTGACTATTCTGTCCTACTATTCTGAGGAGAGCTCTGAAAATCAAGTGAGCCGGCACTGTCACTTGTGCCCAGTGTATTAGATGATACAACCCAGAACTCAGTGACTCAACCAGGTTTGTTTTCTTTACAATAAACACATCTTTCTCATGATGCAATGTTAAAAAATCATATCCAAACAACATTTTCTTCAACGTGTCATGAAGTTGAAAAGGTATTGAGAAATGACCCAGGTGATAGTCTAGCCTCAGACAGCATTAGACATTGCTGTAGGAGTTTTTTGTGGATTTTAGTGGTTTAAAGACAGGCAGACTGTTTCAGACCACACACCATTGTTTCTCACTCAGAAGCAGAGCAGACATGATTACGTGATTCCAACAGAAGTGCAGTTATTCTTCAGAGCTTTTCATGATTTCTGCCTGGAGAATGTTACCTTAATGACACGATGAGTCATTTCGTGAGATCAGCCCGTCAATCAGAAAATCTTGGAATGCAAAAAATTCATTATTAGCCAACTATATATTATCCACTGAAATGATGTGGCCAACATCAGTGAAGACTAATGTATAGCAAAATATAGACACAGAATATTTAATATGCTCTAATCTGCTTAAAGGGTTAGTTCACCCCAAAATTAAAATGCTGTCATTAATATCTCAGCCCTCATGTCGTTCCAAACCCATACTCTCTAAACTGGCGGAAGATGTACGTCAGGGGAAAAGAATGGAAGATCTAGCATTCTTCTAGCGTCGCAAAACTACAGTTGCTACACTGATGTCACATGGACTGTTTTACCAGTGTTTTTACCACGTTTCTGGACCTGGGATAATTTCAGTTGTATTGCTGTCTATGGAGGATCAGATAGCTCTCTGATATCATCAAAAATATATGAATTTGTGTTCTGAAGATGAGCAAAGGTCTTTTGGATTTGGGACGGCGTTAGGGTGAGTAATTAATGACAGAATTTTAATTTTCGGGTGAACTAACTTTAATAACCACATTGTTTAGACATGAAACACTTGAGAGAATCACTGGTGTTTAATGTAATGTAACATTTTGTAGAAAATACACTACCATTCAAAAGTTTGAAGTCAGCAAGATTTTTATTTAGCAAGGAAGCCTTAAATTGGTCAAAAGTGGTGGTAAAGACTTTTACATTGCAGCTTTTTGTTCATTAAAGATATATATCCATAAAAATATTAAGCAGCAACTGTTTTCAACACCAAAAAAATTTGTTTCTTGAGCATCAAAACAGCATATTACAAGGATTTCTGAAGGATCATGTGACACTGAAAGCTGGAGTAAAGAAGCTGTAATCAAATTAATAAATTAAATTTTAAAATGTATTCATAAACATGTTATAGTTGCTGTGCAGGAGAGAAGGGAGATCGCAGGAGAAAATCGGGCCAGCTCACCTCGGTGGTGAGCTCCAGAAATTCCTCCACATACTATTCCAATGTCCGCCCACTCTGCCGCAGACGCCAAAGCCTATCCTCAGCCATAATGGTTGGTTTGCGATCCGTTATACTGTTCTGGTCCGTGAATTCTGTTACGTGCTGTGGTTGTAGAATAAAGCTTTCATGAAGGGCATAAATGAAGAACTTTAACTTTAATGCATCAACACACATTCGACATTAACAACACGTAACAGAATTCACGGACCAGAACAGTATAACGGATCGCAAACCGACCATTATGGCTGAGGATAGGCTTTGGCATCTGTGGCAGAGTGGGCGGACATTGGAATGGTATGTGGAGGAATGTGGAGCTTGCCACCGAGGTGAGCTGGCACCTGCCGGAGATTGCGCCGCAAGAGCATCCAGTGCCGGCTCCCCGTAAGCGGATCCAGTTCCTTGCGGATTCCAGTCCACTGTTTCCAGTTCCTGCTCCAGAGTTCCGACCGGGAGAGCCGTCCCCTAACCCTGTTCATGATGTGTGGCCAGAAGAGGTGTTCCAATGCCCTGCGGATTCCAGTTTGCTGTTAACAAGCCATGTTCTGGATTTGTGGCAGGGAGAGCCATTCCAGTTCCCCGTGGATTCCAGTCCGCCGTTTCCTAGTCCTGCTCCAGAGTTTCGGCCAGGAGGACCGTTCCAGTTCCCTGCGGATTCTAGTCCGCTGTTTCCAGTTCCTGCTCCAGAGTTTCGTCAAGAAGAGCCGTTCCAGTTCCCCACGGATTCCAGTCCGCAGTTTCCAAGTTCTGCTCCAGAGTTTCGGCCAGGAGAGCCGTTCCAGTCCCCCTCTGAGTTTATGGTTCAAGAGCGCCTCCCTGAGTTTGCGCTTCAAGAGCGCCACCCTGAGTTTGCGCTTCAAGAGCGCCCCCCAGAGCTCGCGCTTTAAGAGCGCCCTCCAGAGCTCGCGCTGCAGGAGCCTGCCCCTCCTAACTACCCACCAAACTCAACCAACGCTGAGCACCCACACGGACCATGGCCCTCACAGACTGCAAACCTCCCCAAGAAAATTTTGGTGGTAGTATAGCCATGGCCGTGGTAGGAGTGGGTGGGATGGGGGTTTGGCCTCCTGTGACTCTCGATCCTCCATGGCCTCCTGAGGCTCCAGATCCGCCAGGGCCTCCCGAGGCTCCAGAACCGCTATGGCCTCCCGTGGCTGCAGATCCGCCATGCCCACCTAAGTGACTCTGCCCCTTCCAGCCTTCAGGGCGCCCACCCTCTCTCCCCTGTTGTTTTTGTTTTTGATGTTATTTGTAGGTGCGAGGTCACACCTTTCTGGGAGGGGGAGGTAAATGTTTCTGTCTGTTTTAGTTTCGTTTTCATGTCCTCCTGTGTTGGTTTCGTTTTGCCTTTCCGTATGCCCATATTTAGTAGTTCCTGTGATTATTAGTTAATTAGTCTCCTTCTGTGTGTCCCAGCTGTTTTGTATTCAGTTCATTAGTTCCATGTGTATTTATATCATGTCTGTTTAGTTTGCCCTTGTCCGTGAATCTTGTTGTTAATGTTATAATGTTGTAAGGCTGTTTTATGTTCTAATGTGTTCCTAGTTATCATTAAAAGACTTTTATGTTAAGATATCCTTGTCTCCTATAATCTCCTCCCTGCACAGCACCACACCGTAACAATACAAAAGTTATTTCAAATTTGTAATAAATTTGTAATAATATTTCACAATTGTATTGTATTTTTGATTAAACAAATGCAGTATATATAGAGAATAGAGAATCATATCAAAAGATAGAAATAACCGAATTAAAACCATTTTTTGTTGTTGAAAATACTAGTAGCCTAAGACTTTTGCACAGTACTGTGTATAAAATGAGCACTCATTTATTTTATGGGCAAAGTACTTTTTTTAAGGATGATTCCATAAGATAAATGAATTGCAAAATTAACAAATAAAATAAAAATGCTTCTACAGTCCCAAATTGGATACATAAAGGGCATATAACAGAGACACAAGATTATTGTTATGTTGTCTGTCAGTGTGTCCCTTTGTTTAGTATTATGTGGACTTTTATTATGAACGTTTGTCTTTCACTGCGTCTAATTTCCCTTGTGTTTGTGTCTTATTAGTACTTTTATTATGATGTGTCTCCCTCTGTTCCCATGCCCACTCTGTGATGTCTCCACCCAACTCGTATGTTTCCATAGTGATTAATCAGCTCCGCCCCTTGTTTATCCCTTTGTCTCCCCTTTATAAAGTGTTCTCTTGCATGTGTCCAACTGCTGAGTATTGTGAGTGTTTTCTTCCCTTACAACGCGTTCCCCTGTCTTTTGTTTCTTGTTTTCTTTGTTTGATTTGCCTGTGTACCGACCTGCGCTTTGCCTTTGGATTATTGTCTTTGTTTTGCCCCTCTTGGACTCTGTTTATCGACTGACCCTCGCTACCCTTCTGGATATCTCTGTATGCTGTTGCCTTCGCCGTCCCTGTCTGCCATTGTTTGTCCCTACCCTGTTTGACCATGCCTGTACATAAAAGCCAGCATATGGATCCGCCTTCGTCTGTCCCGTTCGTTACAGAATACTCAGCCAAACAAGGACCCAGCGGCTTTTGCCACGGACATTGGCCAGGTGTGAGTACAGCACATTTTCTGTTAGCTCTTGAGCAGGGAGATCGTTTGTTGGAGGAGTATATACGGGAGTATTTGTGCTATGGTTTTTACTCTGACTTGCCAGACTGTGCCCTAATTGACTTTTTCTGTGAGGGTGTGGGTCAGCCACTTAAATCGTGGCTGATCCGTGAGGCACCCCGGTCATCACTTGCTGAATTCCTGGACTTTGCTCTGCTGTGTGGGGGCTCTTCCTTAACCATGGGGATTGCTGAAGAGGAACATGATTGTGGCGTAGCACCAGCGTCCAAAATGGCGAATACTCCAGAGCCACAGCATCAGCATAAGATGGCTGCCCCTCCAGAGCCACAACAACAGCATAAGATGGTCACCTACACAGAGCTACAGCAACAGCGCAAGATGGCCGTCAACTCTGAACCACAGTGACAGCACAAAATGGCCGCCACTCCAGAGCCACAGCAACAGCACAAGATGATCGCCAACCCAGAGCCACAGCCCAAGATGGCCGCTAACCCAGAGCCACAGCCACAGCCCAAGATGGCCGCCAACCTAGAGCGACTGCACAAGATGGCCGCTAACCCTGAGCCACTGCACAAGATGGCCGCCAACCCAGACAAGATGGCTACCACACCAGATCCTCCAGCCTCTACGGACTTTAAGCTACAGTCTCCAGCCACCTCGGATGCTACTTCAATGTTTCCCAGCATCGAGGAAGTCATGCATGGAGACACTAGGGCTTTCCGGGGGCCTGTGAGGCTGGTGTCCAGCATGGCGGATCCCCCACTGATGTCAGTAAGGGCAGCCGGTCTCTCCAGGGTCCCAGCGCAGGCCATCACAGATGCTATACCCCTCTCCTCGTTGCTTCCTGTCATGGCCGTCACACTTATGAGTGCGTGGGCCACACACTGTGCTCCAGGGGTCCTACCTATCCACAAACCTGTGCCAGAGACCTCATTCCCAGATGAGCGTGTTCCCAAATCCACCTCCGCCGGTGGCTTCACGACCCCCAGAGGTTTTGGCAAAAGCTAAAGCCACTCTAGAGGTTCTGCCGGTGGCTGCACTGACCCCAGAGGTGTCGGAGGACGATGTAGAGTTCCCGTAGGTTCCGCCAGTGGTTGCACAACCCCCGGAGATGTCGGCACTGGCTGTAGAGTCTCCGGAGGTTCCGCTGGTGGCTGCACAGCCTCCAGGACAATCAGTTCGTGCCATTGAGTCCTTGCCTTGCCCTGCCACAGCTATGGAGGCCGTCTCTGAGCCCTGGTCATGTCTAGTTACAGCCACGGAGGCCGTTGAACCCTCGTCCTGCCCAGTTACGGCCACAAGGGTCGCCATAGAACCTACGCCTCACCCTGCTACAGCTCTGGAAGCCGCCCATGAGCTCCTGTCATGCCAAGTCACGGCCACAGAGTCCGCTGAACTCCCATCCTGCCCTGTTTCAGCCATAAGGGCTGCCATTGGCCTCTCGCCCTGCCCCGTCCAGCCATGGAGGCCGTTCTCGAACTCTCGTCCTGCTCTGCCCCAGCCACAGAGGCCATTCTCGAACTCTTGTCCTGCCCTGTTCCAGCCATGGAGGCCGTCCTTGAACTTTCATCCTGCCGTGGTCCAACCACAGAGGCCACCCTTGAATTTTGTCCTGCCCTGTTCCGACCCCGGAGACCACCAGCGACTTTGCAGCCTGCCCTGCTCCGACCTGGAAGGTGTCAGTCCTGTCTCCACTGTCTGCTCCGCCCTGGAGGGTGTCACCACCGTCTGGACCGCTGTGGCTCTTGGCTCTGTCTATACTGCTGCAGTCCCAGTCTCTGCCGCTGCTCCATGGTCCAGGCCCACCATTGCTCCATGCTTCTGCTCCTCACTTCCCCAAAGACTTGGCCCTCCGTCCCTCCCCCTGCTCCTTCTTTGCTCCACCACCCTCCAGGACCATGGTGTTGTGTGTTTGGGGGGCTCTGTTATGTTGTCTGTCAGTGTGTCCCTTTGTTTAGTGTTATGTGGACTTTTATTATGAAGGTTTGTCTCTCACTGCGTCTAGGTTCCCTTGTGTTTGTGTCTTATTAGTACTTTTATTATGACGTGTCTCCCTCTGTTCCCATGCCCACTCTGTGATGTCTCCACCCAACTTGTATGTTAGTGATGATAGTGTTTATGTTGCATTTAACTAACCACCTGAGCAGTTGAGAAGCTAGGCTTCTTGTTCAGCAGGATCTGGAGCAATTACACATACAAATTCTGCAGGATTTTCCATTTACTGTAAACAATAAAGTCTAAATAATGACAACTTAATGGCCTAGTCGTTCTTATCGATCTTCTCTTGAATGAAATTCAAAAGGCTACAACCTCCTGGGTGGAAAGCAGGCCAAGCTGTGAGGGAAATCTGGAAAGGTATAAATATAGTTTGATCTAATGCCAAATAAACAGCACAGATCGGTTCATCTTCACCAGGTGGTGAGCATAAGAGGGTTTTGTGAGTTCATATGAATGGTCATCTGACTCCACAGACCTTTGGTTCCCCTAAACATCTCAGCCTACATCTGACGTAAGTGCTCCAACAATTAAAAGCAGACCTTGAATGGATAACTCAAGGGAGTAGATGACAAAAGTGTGTCATCCTCAATGAATAAAAGGCGACGAAACACGGCTGTTTGAAACGCTTTTCATGCGAATGACTCAGCAGCAGCATGGAGCAACAGTCAATTAAAACTCCTCAAGAACAGGATGCTTTCATCAGACAGTACTTCTCGCCTGATCACATGAGGTCTAGATGGTGAAGGGTCTGTTTGTCAAATTACATGACCTTTAGGGAGAACAACTGATGAGGCGTCTTGGATGAAAGCCACTTCCCTTGATATTTTATGATCTATAGAGTCAATAGATTAACAGAAAGGCAAGAGCTCTCAATATCCAGAGTTGTCAGCACTGTTTGCTGAATGTCGAAGCGTTGGTGAAAAACAAATGCATATGAAGGCTGTTTAAAGCTGATTAGCATGGCTCTGCAAGCGAGATGCTAGGAGTGATAACTATACCATCTGACTGCAAAAAGAAAAGTAATGGTGCTCTCTAACAGAATAAAATTTCAGTCAGCTATAAAAATCTCTCACAAAAAAAGTAAAGTTGCAGTAAGTATACTTAATATAATAAATCAGTATGCTAGTAGTGTAGTGCTATTTTAACATTTTCTTAAGGCTAAGAAAATGAAGTACTTCACTATAACAGGTGGGCATTTACGTCCTACAGCTCTGAATTGTTGTGAAGTTTGGATGACTTTATGTCTACAACATGATGAGAGTACTAAAATACCTTAATTTTGGGGCTGTGAAATCTTAATTTCATTGATCTTTTGGTATAAGAAGTCTTTGTACCATAAAACATCTCATACAATGTAAAAAAAATGACCGTTATTTTAATGGTAAAAAACTGTGAAAATGCTATGGTAAAAATCTGTTAAATGGTTAATAGTAATTCCCTGCATTGCATTTTAAATTTAGTTGGAATTGGATGTTTTTTTCTTTTAAATAACTATGTTTCTTCCTAGTTTTTCTTATCAGTTATGTTTATTAGGATCATATGTTACATATAATGTTATTAAATTAATGTTTATTGCATATTTCAATTTAATCTCCATGATGGTGTTTAGTGTTTGTGTGAATGACACTGAGCACCTTATATGTTCATATTTAAAAGCTCCTTGTGATGGGCTTTGGTTCATCATATGACTTTCTCATCACCACCTGCATTTGGTGCCTATCAGTGTATTTCAAAGGTGCAAAACAGATTTCAGTACTTAAATAGGTTGGTATATTAACATTGTATCTGTTAATGAAATTACGGTATTTAACTGTAAATTTAACTTAAAACCGTAAAAACCTAAAATGTTGTTATCATATTTTTTATGGTTGAATTCCGGCAACCACAGCTGCCATTTTTATTATTGTGGGATCTGTGACATCACAGCCGAATACAGTTGCATACGAGTGGCATTAGAGCAAGACATTGACAAATGACGATCCACCTTATTTTTCCCGTAAGAGTGGGCACAGTCATTTGTATATTAATGCATCTGGTTTCCGGTCTCATCTGCTTCCAGCTATTTTTAGCTGTACAAAGCACCTCGTTTTGCTGTTTTGATGTTGCAAACTGCTTCTTATCTTATTATTTTTATGTATTATATTAATTATGAACACATTAGTATATTGCAAACAGTTTTACAGTTTTCCACACTTTGTTATTCTGTTTACACAGCAGCTAATGAAACGGAAGTCTCACACATTCACGGAAAACAGCTTACTTCTGCGTTGAAAAATAAGATGAATAGGTCACTGCAACATAAGCCCCGATAACTGGTATTCAGTCACTTGAAGTTCTCATTGGGAATGGAAGTTGTGATAGTCTTTTCTTCCCTATTGTGATGCATAGCCAAGTGAAACAGATACTTGAACAAGTAAAATTGATGAGTGGTATTTTGTAAATGAAGCAACTATATAACTCTTACTCTCATCATATATAGATAGGGCATTGATACTTTTTCATATGCAATGACATTAGCCATAGTCATAATCATAGTCATGGCTGTTTACTGTCAAGCCTTAAAAGAATCACCCTTAAAAACAGAGGGTCAGAATGAGAATGGAAAATAATAATTTTCCACTCTTTTATAAGTGAACATTAAGGAGCATATTAAAATAATAAAACTCCTGTCATGACCCCTATAAACACTGTTTTCTCTCATCAGTCTTGAGAATGCAAGTCATATCGACGCAGACAGTCTGTTTGTGTATCCTGATTCTCAAAACAAGTAATTTCCAGGTATTCCTTCAGTTTGTTGCCTTTGTTGTGGCAGCCAACAGCACAGCTTGACCCTAGGCTCATTTTTATTCTCAGTAGTACTCAAAGGTTTCTGTTTGGATAATTAAATTGCTTGTTTGAACCAGCAGAATAGGACAACAGTAAAAAAAAAAAAACTTAGCCTGTCATGCTGGTGCTCATTGGTAGATACTAAGATCACACTTTTAAACTTTTGTTGTTGTTGTTAGGATTTTTGATGTTTGATCGCTTTTTCCAGTTATTACAGACATCCTTACCTCTTTAGTTTAAACAGAAGCAAAGCTGAACATTATAGATCTGAGGTAAAATGTTAATCACCTAATTAAGAAAAAAGCATGTTAAAGCGCTAAATGTCATATAGAGCTCTTTTTTATTTACCTATTTAACTTCATACATTTAATGAATGATTACAGTACCTACTGTCCAAGCTAAAGGATACAGACACCCATAGGCTGCCAATGAATTAGTGAAAATATAGACATGCACTAATTAAATGTGTATCAGTTGAACCCAGTGTCACTTGGCAAACTGATCCGACCTTTAGAAGAGCACTTTCAGATCTACATTCCGGCTCTGAGATGCGTACATTTTAATTGACAGCGACAAACTACACTTCTGGGCATGGCTGTATAATGTCATGCTGCGAAGGCTTTCTTCTCACCCATTGGCATGATTGTATCTTTGATTTCTCTGTGTATGATTTGCGCTGCAATGTGCCGTCGCGACGTGACACGGATCACCTCCTGGGTGCTGTTGGTGAGGTGCTCTTTCACACTGGCCTTCAGCAAACATTTGCATTACCAGACAAGGCGAGTGATTAACATAAAACAGAGAATGTGGGCTGTATGAACTGGTGTTTACGTTCAAAAAAAGTGACTTAATGTATCTCCATATAATCAGAATGTTTGGAGCATCAGCGACCTGCTGAACAAACTATGCATATGTTCAAATTGGGCACGTAAAAGCATGAACACAATTTATCATTAGATACTTTTACTGAAAGATGTCTCCAAGTTTTCCATTCTAGTAGCGTTAAATACAGTAATATATGTTTGGATGTCCATATATTTGTGTATATTATATATCTGAATATGATGTGCACGCCCTTATGAAAAAGAAATTAATTCAAGTGTTCTAAAAAAAAAAAAAAGTTTACTTTTAGTCTACTTTTTATGACATTTAAATATATGACTTATATTTAGAAAGTCTAAATATATTTGAGCTATTGTTGTCCTTTTAGAATGCATGTTTTATTGGTATACAGAAGGAGGCGAAAGTACACGTCTATTGTACAAAATAAAAAAATAAAAAAACAAGTGAAGAAGAAACTAATACTACAGATGCTTCCACATAATCTAATATGATAATCAGACATAAAATAGCATCAAAACTGTGTAACGTCAGCCAATGAAGAGGCAATAATGACTGTTAAGCTTTGGCGTTTTGAGTATATCCTTCTGAATCCAATTCATAGTCTTTTTTTCAGCTTTTTGTTCAAAATGTTGTTTATTTCTTTATTTACTAAACTTATCCACATTCAAGTCTTTCTTTTGATGCTATGGATGTTCAGATATTCATATGACAAAATATACAAATTAATACCTAAATAGGGACTAGTATACTTAAATTCAACTAACAATAATTTCTAAAGTAAACTTTTTTACAGGTTATGGTATGGTATAACTTTTAAAACTTGCAAACATTTGTTTAGCACATAACCAAGCTGTATATGAGGACACTGGCCATTTTTGTGGTTTAAAACATTTCTTCTTGACTGTTTACAGCTGAAGTAGTGAGTGTTTTGCTGCAGTGACCACGCAGATGGGCTGATGGAAGAGTATAATGTGAAGTGCGCTTAAGATTGTACAGTATTTATCAGGATAGACTGGTGAGGGCACAGGTTCAGACACTGCACTCTATTGCTTCACCACACACTTTAATACAAAGCTCTGGAGCGAAAAGCAAAGTCCTTTTATGGAAAAGTTTTCAGCAAACTAGATGAAGCAATGATATACACACATTCTCAACAAAAACTGGAACCTAAACCAATTATACATATACTTGATGGTATGTGGAGTGGGCCACTCCCATACCACCGACACCTTCTTCGGATCCATGGTTACACCGGCAGAGGTGATGACGTAGCTGAGGAAGTGTACAGTGGATAGATGGAATTCACATTTCTCTTGTTTGAGGTATAGGTGATGTTGACGGAAGCGGTGCAGAACTTGGCAGACGTGCTGATGGTGCTCGGTGATGTTGGGTGAGTATATCAAGATGTCATCTATGTAGACGATGACGAACCAGGGCAGCATGTCATGGAGGATCTCATTCATGAAATTTTGAAACAAAGAGGGTGAGATTGCAAGTCCATATGGCATAACCCGGTTCTCATAGTGGCTGGTGGGAGTGATGAAAGCAGTCTTTTATACATCACCTCTGCGGATCCGGATAAGATTGTAGGTGCTCCGCAGGTCGAGCTTGCTGAAGACCTTTGTGGAGTGCATTTCATCAAGAGCAGCCGGTACGAGAGGCAGGTTGTAAGCGAACTTCACCGTCTGGCTGTTTATGGTCTGGTAGTTGATGCAAGCCCTCCGTCCTTCTTGGCCACAAAGAAGAAGCTGTATGCTGCAGGTGATGTTGAGGGAAGGATGAACCCCTGTGCTAGTGGTTCCTTGATGTATTCCTCCATAGCAGCTCTCTCCGGGATCGAGAGTGGATAGACTTTGCCCTTGGGAAGTCTGGCACCCGGCAGCAGGTCAATCGCACAATCCCATGGACGGTGAGTTGGTAATTGAGCGGCTGCAGACTTGCTGAATACATCCTGGAAATTTTTATATACGGCTGGGATGGGTGTGATATCCTTAACTTCAGGACTTTCGACGGTGGTGGATTGAACGTGAAGTGTCGGCTGGTCAGGAGGTCTCTTTTCTACGGGAATCAGACAATTGGCTTGACATCTATCACTCCACTCCAGGATTTCTCCAGTGCGCCAGTCCACATCAGGGTAGTATGTCTGCAGCCACGGTCTTCCCAGTAGCACATCGACGGTGGCTTCCGGGAGGACCAGCACCGAGAGCGACTCCACGTGAAGGCACACGTAACTCCACCTCTGGGGTGCAGTATTGCACCAATCCCTTGCCCAGCAGTTTTCCTTGGACGGTAGTGATTTGATATTGGGTATTCCCAGCAGCCCCAGAGTCAACCAGCACCTTGACTGGGAAGCAATCGGAACCATACATCAGAAGAGCATCAATGTGAGGTAGACGTAGCAGTGAGACATCGCAAGCTTTCTCGTGCAGTGAGATGGTATTCATCAGTGAGCATGGGTTCAGGAGCGGTTTCCAAATCCAGAAGGGGAGTGCATGCTGAGAGATGTTGTGCGATGCAGCCAGCCTTGTTCAGGAAGTTTTCCAGTCCCATGATGTCATATATGGCCATTTGTTGGCGAAGAGGTGTATCTTGAAGAGGCTTGAATGAGGTCTGCGAAAACATCTGCGTGGGGGTCCGTATCGCCCAAATCTCCTCCTGGAGAATTTGTTTGAGGGGCTGGTCTTCTGTCACGTCTGGTAGAATAAGCAGGCAGGTAAGT
>JAUMHE010000044.1:8398101-8413867 GCA_032359235.1 Enteromius mattozi | reverse complement strand
AGGGCACTTGAGGCATCCTGGAGGAAAGGGGCGGGTGCTCAAGCACCCTCCGCCCCCCCCCTCTGCACGTGCCTGGTTTAGAGTATGACGGTCAGTATTTTTCTGTGACTATTACAAAATTGGTAAATGCGTGATCCCCAGTGTTTCCAAAATCTGTTAAGGGGACAGGATTTATGACCTATACCGCAGCCAGCCACCAGCGTGCTATCAAGATATTTCGACTTTAAGGTTTTTTAAGGTTGTCGCATAACAAGAATTGCACTCATTCAGAACCAGCTCGTGTTTCCACTGGCAGGGAGCATACATATGTGTAGACCTAGCTGGTTCTAAAATCGAGAAACGTATGCACAGTTAGTGAATGAAGCTCATTCTTTTCAGCGCAAACACACCTCCTGTCTACATTGTAGCCTACATTTTATACGGCAGTAGTTATTTATCAATTGATGATCAAATTATGGAGAAGAGCATTAAGCAGCTATATATCCAGACATGCTGTGCAGACAAGTGCACTTTCTGCATGTTAAAGAAGAGTCGATTTAGATGCTCGATGGATCGTAATGGTGGAGTGATGCTGTAAAGTCCCAGTGAAGTATGTCAGATCGGTAGTTTGCATCCTCCACAACCCACTCAGAACCAGCCCACAAGATTGGGCATCATGCAAATTGCAGCCACCACAGATTTTGTGGATGTGTTTGCACTGTTACCTTATTTACATAATTCCTTTAGTGAATCGGGAGCTAAAACAACCCAGACAGCACGTGCGCATAGACGGCGCCATCAGTAGGCACAATTCACTCTTATTATTGAATTCCCTCCTCCGTCTCACACTTTGTGAAATAAGGGCTCCTTTCACACAGATCATTAATAAGTGAGACTCAAGCGGCAGAAGGCCAGCAGTTATGCGTATGCCCATAATGGCTTTATCAGGTTCCTTCATCTGCATACAATCACACGGTGCAGCCAGCCATTAAGAGGTGCAGGGATTAGGACAACCTGCAAGACTGATGAGGAGTCGGCACCCATCCGAACATCCAGACGGGAAATTATCAGTCAATCAGTAGAGCTGAGAATGTGACACCACTGTCTACTTATCAAAGACAACCTCTCAAAGCAGATGAAATCAACTCACTGCCATTATGGTTCTGTGATTTATTACAGCCAATATTTTGGCGTTTTGCATAACTTGAGCACACTCTGCTGGGATTGAATGAATGAATATATATCAGCCTCTGAACATTTTGCATGAAAATGCCAACACAATAGTTCTCATTATTCAATCTAGAAACAGATGGTGTGGGGCCAATTAGTTAGTGAATTTACATTATTAGTATTTGGGATTTTGCTGCTGGCCTCAGTGCAGTTTCTACTTATGCTTCTTGTTTTGCTACTCGGCAAATTTTGTTCCTACCAAGCAGGATGTCCGTACATGCATCATAAGCCCTCATCTGGGGGAGGATGATATTCTCCCTGCAGCTTGTTTTTCAAAAGCCTTCATACCTTATTTTTCAAAAGAGTTGTTTTATGGAAATGACTTAAAAAACAGAAATATTACTTGCTTTTGTGGTTGAAGGTGAATCCCGTCAAATTCTTGTCATTTGTAACAGCTGACTTTGGTCGTTTGTGGTCACAAATATTAAAAAACAAAATTAAATTAAAAGCAATGCTATGGTGTTGTGGGTGGTTGCCAATGCATTATACGTCGCTAAAATGTTCGGTGTTCTTATATTGTGTTGCTATGCAATTGCTAAGGTGTTCTGGATGCTTGCTGTGTGGTTATTAACTGGCCCAAGTCAAAAGAGCCTATTCCAAAGCATCTGTATGGTTTCTGTATTCCCCATATCCTTAAAGCTCCACTCTAGCCTGAATTTTTTTTTATCTTTGCCTGTTTTATCATTCATCAGGTCAAAATTGCAAGTCAGATTGCTTAGAAATGTAATAGCCACTTGATTTGAGGTATCATTCATGTCTGCAGCATAACCGGTGCAGGATAAGTGACATAGCAGTTTAATACTAAATGCTAGGAGATAGTTCAAATCTCTACCTTATGAGCAATACTTACAGTGATTCATGCTTCAGCCACTAGATCCAAAACACCTATTCTTCTTCTGAGATCCCTGGGTCACAGTAATTTGTAATATATCAGGTGGGATTGACGTTCGTGTCTGTCACATTTTACCTACCGTGCTAATCCAGTGACTGAGGATTCAGAGGTAAAACCCTGCTTCTTCCTGTCCATTAAACCAGATGAGTAGACTGGACAGAAAGCTTTGATTTAATGAGAAATGACACACCCAGCAACCTGGAACATGCTCTTCCTCTGGCGGCAGACAATATCCCTTCAAGAATAGCTAAATAATTACATAGTCCCCAGCTCTCTTGCTATAATTGCAAAATTAAAATTCTCTGCATGTTGGCACCTGACCTGTAGAACTGACTTCTGGCTGCTGCTTGTCAGCTTGTCTGTCCTTGAATAAAGCCACACAGAGTTGTTAAAGAAAGTTAGTGCTAAAAGATTAAACTGGTTTATTGTAGTCCTCCATCACAGTGATTCCTAAACAGAAGTATGTGTTTCAGCAGGAAAGATTTTGATTTTGTTCTATAGGTCTAACAAAGGAAACATCACAACTGTCAACAGATGAAAGCATATCTGGCAACATTTGGAATCAACGAAGGCGTACTGGAGTCGTAAGACAAAAAAGTCTGGCAAAAACTGTTCTTTTAGTTTGACTCACAGGGAATCTTAAAGACAATAAAATAAATATATTTAAACTAACCGTATTCAGATATTAAAATAGTAGTTCACTTTCAGAATGAAAATTAACCCGCATAGAAACTAAATTTCAAACAAAACAATTTTTCTCCATGTAATGGACTTCAGTGGTGGCCATATGTCAACGAGTCATTGGTTAAAGGTACAAACAGTTTTAAAGCATCTTCAAAACAGTCTACATGATCCTAACCATTAACTAACATTTACATTTAATCATTTATATCGTTTTTATCCAAAGCAATTTAAAATTGAGGATAAGAGCAACCTGATCTCACAGAATTGAGAATTGAGCTTATATTGTCTCTGTTCAGAAGTGGGTAGGTTTAGGGTAAAAGTAGGGCTAGGTGCTAAAGTATAAATATAAATGAAAGTATAAATTTAATATCAAATGAATCCGGTTATCCGTGAGTGGATCACGGCTGATGCCTGTCACTGAATTACATTGTAATCTTTTACGTGGTAGTATCACGGAATTTTCGGTGATTACATGATACTAACACGGAATTATGCGTTAACAGTTTGTGGTTATTTCACGTAATTCTGTGAGATCAGGTTGATAAGGGCCTTATCAAGCGAAACGATCTGTAATTTTCTTAAAAAAAAAAAAAAAAAAAAAATTCAATAAAGATTATCAGTTAATAAAGATTTTTTTTCACACAGTTCTTTGCACAAAATATTACGTTAGGACCTTAAAATATTTTTTTACTACAGTGCATGATTTGAAAACTAATACATTTTGATGTTGGCTTTACATAACCAGCCATATCTATGACTTTTCTGATACAGTAAACTTGCTCTGTAGCTCACCCGGGACAACACTGCATTTGCGTAGTGCTCAAGTTCTGTGAAACACAAGTCACAATAAAAGATCGTAAAGATCTTAAAGACTTATATATCTCTGCTGTGAACAAACATCTGAATACCTTCTTTTAAAAGGTAGTTTTTTCTAAAGACATTATATGACAGCTAATGTCTATATTGCAGATTAGCAAACACTCTAATAAATAAATAAATATTCCAGATGAAAAACTTCACATTGACTGTTTCCATGATGTACATTTGCTATCAGAGAACTGAATCTGTTTAAAATACAAAACCAACAGGCTACCTGTTATAGTCATTAGTCAGTATAGTCAGTTTGAAAGGTGAATCTTGAAACAATGACTTCTAGAGACTAAAGATATTGAATTGTTGTTTCTCAAAACTTACAAAACAATATTTTCGGATTGCACCAACAAATTTTAAAAGGCCAATGTGAGGGTGTTCCAATGTGAAATGCAAGTTTACCAAATGTGACTCATGCATCAAAACAATGTTACAAAAAAGGAAAGTTGCAAATAAATATAAAAAAACATCTAGGCAAGTTAAGAGTGAGGAATTCATGCAAGTTAGCATAAAAATATCACTAAGCCATTGCTGTATACCAGTCAGTACATCAAAAGTTCAAAACGTTTTCCTACAAAGATAGCGAGCTGAATATCAATTTGATATACAAGTCTCATTCTTATGTCATTTTAGCTGAATCATCTCTTTTATCTTTGACTTTGGGGGCTAATAAAGTTCCATAGCTGTGGGTGAACACTTCTAGATCCTTCATCTAAGATTCATACTCCAGAGCTTCAATGAATTTAACTCTGTATTCATCTAGCAACTCGCTGACATCACCACAGACGCAGATTTATGAAACCTCCGAAAGTAAATAAATTGTGTCTGTCATAATGACGTTGGCTATTTTTAAGGCTGTGTTATGTGAAAGTCTAAAATGTGTTACACAACTGAACCACAAAAAAGAAAAAAAATATATATCAAAGAAAAGAACAGTAGTTTGCTTCTTCCTCTTGCTGAGAATGAAAATGAAACAGATTCTCCAGGTACAGTCAGTCATTTTCAAACAATGAACAAGCCTTTCTGGAAATACAAAAGATAAGAATTGACTCCAAAATCATTCACAAGTGTTCATGTGTGGCAAGATATTTCTCATGTGCTTTCATCAATATTATATAAATATCATCAAAATACATTTTTAATAGATTCCTGAGATGAATGATTCAGAAGTCATGAAAAGAATCATACATCTTTCATTACTAATTAATTTTATATCTAAATAATGGCTCATGGCAGAAAACCTTGTCAATCTTGGAAGCTGACTCATGGTTTTGGGCACATTTCTCATATAAATCCCATTTGTACTTTGATTATATGTCACCATAAAGTGAGATAGCTGTATCATGACAGACCAGCAATTGATTGCTGCCATAATGGTTAAATTAAGAAAAGGACCTTATAACCTCACCACAAAAAGATCTTATTATTGCCACTTTAAAATTCCATGGACATTTACGCTCTTTGAGAGGGTCATAAGGTGAATGTGTCGGTGAATATGAAGCATTCTGAATGGTAATTTTATGAGCAAAATATGGACTTGAATAAGTGAAGATGATAAGCTTGTGTGCCTTTCGCATAACCACGAAAAGTACTCAGAGTAAGTAAATTTTCCCTCCAGAAAATCATTCAAATTACCCTCAAAGAGCATATCAGGAATCAGCAAACAGCAAGCGGCGGATTTATAGTCATATTTATACTGTATGTCCCACAAGTCAATTCCTTGACCGTACTGTGGCACGGCCTCAGAAAATGAACACGTAAACGGTTTGACCAATATACTTCTGAACAAGTAATGCATTTGACAAGCTCTTTTCAATGTTCCTGTCTGAAGCGAATATAAAAGGGATGAACTTAAATGAAACACGCAAAGTTTTCTCTCACACACATAAAACACATCACGGACATAGTCTACATTTGAAAAATTAAAGACATGCAAGAGCCATTTTGGGGCTTTGATTTGGGCCTGTACACGACTTCATTTAATTTCAACCGGTAAACATTAAATCCTCACTTTGAACCATGTGCTGCTTTGAGATTAGAGCTCTGCTTTCGTATTTCACGAGCAAGAGGCTGGCGTAAAATAAGCTTTGAACTTTCACCTCAGATTATGTTCAATGGCCATCCATTGAAGAGTTCAGCTTGTAGTGTAGCCATTCTGAAAACTGGATTTGTGACACAACATTGTTAACAATCATGGTTCATAAACTGCCAATAAGCACAGGCACTGGAAAAAATGCTTGAAACTTCCAGTGCTGTTGCTTTGCATGTTCTGGCTTTCCGCCGTACGATTCAGTGAACCGCTCATCTGTGTAAAAGAAATCTACTGAGGAAATGCAAGATTGCCTCTCAGTAAATCTTGTCATCTCTAGTTCTTTGGCAGATCTATAATGTTCCCCTTGATTTGGTGGAGCATCAATCCCAATTAAGGGGAGACTGAGGAACACAGCGCGGCGTGTAAACCATATACATCAGCGGCAGCATCTACTGCTACGGGATCCTTCGGCGTTCTTAAGATGCATTAAGCTTTCACTTCTGTTCTTGAGAGTGTCCCACGTAATGGATTCAGACTGTTCAAACTGTCAATATTTACTCAGTCGTAATGAATGAAATGTTTGTTTGAGATGTAATGCATTTTCTTACAGATGCTAATTGGTGGTAATGTACAATCCTCTAGTCGAAAGGGAATTTTTATTTTTGTTTCGGCTGTTTGTGATCATTTAAAACTTGAAGGATTTGATGTTAAATTTCAGTGGAGTTACTATTGGGCCAGTTTGTGTGCTTTACATAATGAATCAAATACAATAGCTCAAAAACATCTAGTAGATCATTACTCAGTCATGGCATGATTGTCTGGGCTGTAATCGAAAAGTTGGACACAGACAAAACGGTTAATTTATATATATATATATATATATATATGATTTTTTGAGGGACATTTTTAATATTAATGTTCACTGTCCTGTAAAGGCAACTGCTTTAGGGCTCTTTAAACTAAACTACTCATTGGCAAATGAAAAGAGCAGTGAAATGGTGGAATGATGCTGTTTACAATTAGATTCTGCTCCAGTGTAGCAGGGAAAGCAAAATGTCATCATTGCCCAGATCTGTAATTATTTGCTTACAGGCCTGCGATTAAGATCTGAATGCAAGCAATGATTATGGAATTTACAGAAGATATAAGTTGATGTCCATCCTATTATACAACAGTAGGTTGCGGTCTTCGAATCTGCCTTGCTGAGCAATGCTCTAAATAGTGCATATAAAGTATAACAGCACTGGGATGTTTTCTTGTTTGTTATCTTCTAGGCCAGAATACAGTGTGTGAGATATGAGTGTGCAGCAAAGCCTTATCCATGTATAAGTATTTGTTGCAATTGAAAATTGATGTCTTTATACAAAATTGGATATGGGGTTTAACAAGGTTTTAAGATATACACTACCATTCAAATGTATAGCATTTTTTTTTTTTTTTTTGCAGAAAGGATGCATCAAAATTATCAAAAGTGACAGTCAAGGTAAAAGATTTCAGTTTCACATAAATGCTTTTTTGAACATTCTATTCAGTTTTTCTGAAGAAATGAATCATGGTTTTCAACATGTTGTTTCAAAAAATGCTGGCAATATATTAAAACAGTAAAATAAAGATGTTTCGAACTTTATTCTTAAGCTAAAGTATATTTCACAATTACATATTAACCTGTATGACAATGTCCACAAAACACTGGACCCAGCTGACTTTTTGCAGGGAGTTTAATTGACAGGAGATCTGACTATCTACACTGTAAAATCTAATTAGTTGAGCTTACTTTAAAAAAGCATGCAATTGTCTTAAGTGGAGTGAAATAGAAACAGTATGTTGTACTGACAAATGCTTGCTTAGTATAGTTTACTTAAACGAGAGTTATGGTAACTAAATAAGAACTGTAGAGTGTACTTGATCCTTTACTTTAGGTTTACTCACTGACTTAGTATAGCTACTCACTGACTCCCAGAGTGCATTGCGGCAAAATAAATTATGCAATTGCTTTATTTTACAGTTGTTGTTGTTTTTATTTTTTTAATATAAATTAAATTTGCTGTCTTGTGTAAGTAGTAGCAAAACAAAAAGAGCAAATAAAATGGTTATACAATTAATAAAAATACATTTCATTTAATTGTTACCATTATGTGGTATGTGACTTCAGCATATTACCACAATAATTTAAGTATTATATCATCCAAATTTAAAGCTTCTCAAGTGGTTTATGAAAAACATTTAAAGTGTAAAAGATTGTTAATAAACACACACAGAAAAAATACACTACTAGAAAAGATTAAATAACTATATAATAAATAAATTAAAACTCTGATTTCATGTTGCATCGCTGCATTAATAGGAAGAAAATAATAATAATATAGGCAAATGTGTCCAACCAAAGGGAACACTAATCACTATTATGGTAAGTTAAAAAAAAAAAAAAAAATATATATATATATCCCTTAAACACACCTTAAACACACCAGACAGGAAAGCCAGCCCAGTCTCACAGCAATTAGTACATATTTTACGAGGTGACTAATTTGTACAAATTCGTCACTCGTATGATTTTGTATGATTTGTCTAAAACCCCAGTGACAGGTAGGTTTAGGGGTGGGGTTAGGTGTAGGTCATTCATGCAAATTCATGCTGGTCTGTTGTTTGTTCGTGTTTATTTAATTCTGTAAAGAAATGAATTGTTCAATGTGCTGCTTGAACTGAGGCACTACAGCGATCTGTCATGACACATTAAAGAGCCACAAAGCTGTTTTTATTGTTTCAATTTTTAAAAATGACAAACGGCACTTGAACTGATCATCTCTTCTTTTTTACTAGTTTTAGCATTAAATAAACACAAATGAACAGAAGGTATATTATTTCAACAACAGAAAGACATCAATACACACCATTTATCAACTTCAAGTCCATTGTCGTTTAATCTATTCAGGTCTGGTTTGTCTGTCAAACTAAATGGCACATTTTGAATTATGATTTGACAGATGACCTGTCAATTACACTACCTATGAATGGTCAATTGCCTTTCATTGTTTGGACACACACACACATACACACACACACAAATATCTCTTTCAAAATTCCAAAAAAAAAAAGGAAATTCAGTCATACAGGTTGAAACAACATAAGCGAATGATGACAGACTTTTCAGTTTTGACTTTCAATGACTTTTCCTGTAGCCCTTGTTGACTTGTCTTCACTAATCTTACTAATCAGATAAGGTTAGAGTAGCAGAGAAGGGTTTGTGAGAACGATCAAGAGCTTGGAGGATTAGTTGTTTGGTTGGTACTCCACTGAAGATGTCCAGCTCTGACATGTCCAGTTCCTCTGGGGGTACTTTCATGTTTTTTAAGTAGCCATTCTACCCGGGGTCTCCCTCATGAGTACCGCCAGCTCAACTCATTCTCTCAGCTAAACCATAGAGCTGAACTCGTGACACTTTGAGTTTAGATCAGCTTGTCCTACAAGGACAATTTTCCTTAGCGTCCCTCACTACCAGCGGCTGGATCACCAGGGAAACCGCCAGCCGCTTCCTCAGTCACTTCAAAGGCAGAGATGCCTCAATCCAACACTGATTTGTTGAAAAGAATGTGCATTTGCATAGATGCCGCGTTACTAGCAGGTGCGTGGGCGAAAATAATAATCATGAGGGGAGTGGGGGAAGGGGGATCTATTAAAAGAAACCTCCACCA
The DNA here is from genome assembly GCA_032359235.1 of Enteromius mattozi. Taxonomy (NCBI): domain Eukaryota; kingdom Metazoa; phylum Chordata; class Actinopteri; order Cypriniformes; family Cyprinidae; genus Enteromius; species Enteromius mattozi. The sequence goes on along the minus strand of JAUMHE010000044.1, from coordinate 8,404,488 downwards.
CATTCCTCCTTTCAACATGAGTTTTCAACTTTTCAGACCGGCATTCTGATAGAAAAAAACTTTGAGCAAGCCTGGATCATGAACGACAAATAACCGAAAAGCAGATCCAGACTTATTCTCAGGTGATGAGCAAGTTATTGTCAATGATTTAATATGTTTTAGGTGTTTCGCAAAAAGCAATAAAAGATATTGAAAAGAATGAAAGGTAAACCAAACATAAAAATGTGGTCTACAGCTTCAAGGGACAAGGTCAGTTTTATGTTGGCTAAACGCAGAAACAAACACTGAAAGGCATCCCACAATCCAATTTAATTATGCATTATGACAAAAAAAACAACAACTAAGTAAATTAATCTAGTTTAATTTAAACAAAAACTAAATAAATAAATAATCCATATCTGTTTCATGTTTTGTGTCATAATTAAAACATCAGGCTTTATTGGGCCGTTTAGTATGATGTAGTAAGCTTGAGAAAACCAAAATATTCAGAGGTCAAGACTGAAAAACTAGTAATTTGGTTAATGTTTTGTTTAGTTTTTTTCGCGTGCTATTTATGCTGCCATGCTATATATATGGCCAAAATTAAGATTACAAGCTTTGATTGCTAACAGTATAGCAAACTACTTGCATACTTGGTAAATACTACTAAAATGCTTATTATTATTTGCATTTAGCATTGTTTTCCCCCCAATGTCCATGACCCTATCAGAACAGACCAACAGCCCACTTAATTCTCAACATATACTGTGTAGTAAGCAGAATTTGTATGCTAACTTTCCACTCCAAAAAAGTCTATTGTATATGTAATGTGTTCCTGTATTGTTTTTTCAGGACTCCTTTTACATTTTCAACAATATGCGTTTATGAATATCTCCTCCTCTGGGTTTTGTGAGCAATCAACTTTTGAGGAGCATATTCTATATGTACTTTATTTTGTATTCAAAAAAGATTGATCTAACGCCATGAATATTTAATTATATATTCAAAGCATGCACATACAGAGTTTCATTTCTTTGGCACTGATGTTTGGTATGTGCTCTCATGTCTCAATGCGTTTTTTGTCGCTCATTACCCTGAGTACAGGAATGGGATCATTACCAAGATGCAACAGAATGATGCTCTGAATGTTAATTTGGAATCTTTGTTATCAGCCATGAGGGTCAATACTGCCGTTCCTAGAGGATTTTATCACCTTAAAGCAGATTTAGATAGCTTACTCATCATTTCATACCTTACTGGGTGTCACCACAACGAATCTACATGTCACCAACATTTTTAAAACCATCAGAGTGGGGAAAACCGAACACAGTGAATAGATCTCCTCAAGTTCACATAAGAAACGGACACCTAATGACAGTTCTTTTGTATCTTATCACTTCATGCTACACACAGGTGAAGCACTGATTTTCTGCTCATTTTAATAACACGTTGCTTCAGCTTTTCACAGAGTGAACGGTGATGTTGACAACTTAATGTGCTTCCCATAATTCTCCTAAATTGTTCTTTTGGATTACAGCCCAAGAAACCCGCCGAGGCTCATTAATGTACGTATTACATTAAAACTGGGCTTTAACCCTTTGGCACTGTTAAAGGTTATGCAACAGCTAATCATTCTAAGTGCTGTGGGTGGAGGTTATGTTGGATGTTTTCTTTCGTGAAATAACCAAAGAACAAAGAACTGTCCACTAAGGGTCATGAGATAATGTAGAGGTCTAAGATGTTTCTTCTGGTGCTTTTAAAGGAAAATGTCAGCCAAAAATGAAAATCTGCTGAAAATATTCAACCTCAGGCCTCCAAGATTTTTTTCATGCGAATGGGTGCCATTGGAATGAGAGTCAAAACAAACAATAAACATTTCATAATTGTGAAAAGCTGTGTGATTGTAAGAAATATATTTGAAATATATTATTTAAAAAAACATTGCTTCAGGTTAAAACTAATCTGGTCTCATAAAAATACGTACCTCAACGCTGCATTTTCAAAGAGAAACGTCCACTGAGTGGTGTTAAAACACAGGTTCAATACATGAACCCTGGCACATTTATTACGCTTATATAGGTAAGTATTGCTGTGTTTTATTACATTGCTTCAGGTATGCATTGTGACGGTTCAGAATTCAAATATCTGGGGACTGCCACTAAAGGTTAATGCTCTATCATGTTGGAAATATGCACTCAAAAAATCGATGTGAAAAGCAATAAATGGTGTCAGAGTTTTACTGCTTCAAGTGTCTTCTTCTTTAGGAAGCTGGAGTGATATGTACTTATTGGTACATATTTCATGTCTCGCTTAAAAGTGCACCCAGGTACGTTTATACCATGAGACCAAGTACTGAAGGAAGAAACACAAGTCTTCTAATTTTTATATTGCGTTCTCCAGTGAAAGATTCATCTTGTCTGAATCAGGTGAGAAATATGCACAGATCAAGCACTGTTTACACTAAAAACAGTTCAATAATGTCTGTGGAGAGGACAACAGACTTTTTCACTGGAATATTTATTTCTTACAAACATGCCTTAGTCATGTGGATGGAGTAGTGCAATATTTTTAGCAACTGTTTGGACTCTCATTCTAACGGCACCCATTCACTGCAGATGATTCATTAGTGAACACATGATGTAATATAAATTTCTCCAAATCTGCTGAACAAACAAACTCCTCTGCATCTTTGATGGCCTGAGGGTGAATATATTTTAAGCAAATTTTCATTTTAGGCAAACTGTTCGTTAATTTGACTCACCATGTGTGAACATATGTCACTCATCGATGGCCCTGGTTACTCTTGTTATCTGAAATACAAATGTCACCGAGCAAGACTGCAAAGCATCCTAACAACATCCACAGACAATAACAATCCCATTCAATCTGTCAAACCCGGCACCCAGAAACTGACACCTCCTGTCAAAACGCACACTGATTAATGTTGCATATAGATTATAGCCCTGAATAATGCATGTTGTCTTTAGATATGTTACAAGTGCCATAGAGAGTGTTAAACAGCAGGCCTCCATTTGTGTGGGCTGATAAATCTCTGTACATATCAGAAATCTCCCTATGTCGCATAATCCTCTGTTTTCGACTTCTTCCACACGGTTTTTGAATAAATATGTGGTTATTATAAAAAAATAATAATAATAAAGCACAGGATAAATCATAGATGCTTTAGACAGATGTCTGAAACAAAAAACAAAAAAAGACTCTGCATTAGTCAGCTGTTGAGCAAAACTCTTTATAACATGCTTTTCCAACACTGTATCAAATTTATTCATGAAATGGTACCTGGCAAACGCTTCCATGGTCATAATTATCGTCTTTTTGACATACATATTAATCAAGTGATTAATAAAGCATCAAGGTAGGTTCAACCTGATGCATAATTCCCATAAAGAATTGTAAATAATGCAATAAATATTTCAGACGTTTGATATCAGTTTTGGCTGAGCTGCATGACTGAAGCTTCAGATGATTATTGCATAACCAAAGCTTATCAGGGCAATAATTCATTCAGAAATATGCTAGCTGAAGGTGAAACGTCTGGATTAACGCTGACTCTGAGACAGGTACCGTGTTTGTTCGTGCACAGAAACCATCTTTGTTTGATTAGTAAATGGAGCTCGAGGTGCTTCAATACAGCACAATGATCATATCATGAGAGGAATTGCAGTCCCTGAAAGATGTTTACATGCCTAGGCTTTTAGTGCCACAGCACTAAGCAATTGGCTAATGGAAATGCGTTAAGTCAATCCTGAAAAGTTATAAATGCAACTATTAATTTGCCTTGCTCCTTTCAACCTGGCATTACATTTTGCATCTTATCCGAGTTTGATTTACAGGATTTTGACTGTAACATGAAATCCTCTCCTCAAACGAATGAAAACATTGATTTATATGATGCTTTCGGATTTGTACCCCCATGTCCCAGCATTTGGAATCTGGCATTCAGAATGCAAACAGAAAAACTGAAAGATTATGGCATGCTATGATTTCTAAAAAAGAAAGCGAGGGAGGGAGAGAGATGCTTCAATGCACAGGCTCCAACTTGTCTCCCTTATTTGTAGTGACAAGTTACCTCATGCTAACACATCAGTCTCCTGAGCCCTTGGAAAGAAAGGAAGAAAGAAAAAAAAAATTCATCCATTACCAGTGGGCAAGTTTTATTAGAAGGTGGAGAGCAGTAGGTGATGTGCAGACATTGCGAAATATAATAAACATTACTGATGGATTCCTCTCGGCTATGTTGTCTTTTCAGTTACAGATGAGGACTGCAGCTGAAGAATTATTCATGACGATAGCATGCTTGCTCACTAGCATTAAAAGTTATTATAGAAAAAGTATAAGAGTAAGATAGTGATCACAATATCAGACATTCTTTCATGAAGTGCTGAGAAAATACTAATGTTATAATTGAGAGAATGCAAATTCTGCAATCATTCACTGATGGAATGGATGACAACCCATTTCAACCACAGTTGAGAAAAAAAAGTCTTAATATTAAGAAAGTTTCTTGTAATAATAACTTATTTACTCAAAAATAATAAGAAACTTTCTCAAAAAATAAGACATTGTTTCAAGAAGGTTTCTCAATCTATTGAGTAAGTTTCTCATTATTACAAGAAAAAATATCATTAAAGAAATCAAATTTTTTCTCAACAGTGGCAAAAACTGACTTCCATACCTATGTCTCGTAATTGGTTATGATGCTCTATAGGTATGGAAAAATATACGAATTTTCCATTTGGAGTAAACGATCCATTTTATTACTCATCCAAAAAAAAAAAAAGTTATTTAAATTGAGAATAAAAACAAAAACAAAACTACTACCTAGCAGATAGCATGCTAACAATAATAATAATAATAACAATAATAATAGATCATTATTATGTGATAAATCCATTTATCTATTTATTTATTTATTTAAATAAAATGTATTATTATTATTATTATTATTAACATTTATTTATTTATTTAATAATTATATAAATTGCTTTCATTTATAATAATTAATTATTATTATTATTATTGGCATACTATCTGATATTTCTAGCTAGTAGTTATCTGCTCAAATATAATAGCTGTTAACATAATGTACTGGATTGCACTAACTGTCATGATATTCGAATGCATTAGAAAATGGATAAATGCTGTAAATAAAATCTGAAAGTATTTGCTCTGAGCAGTGGCGGATCCTGGCATAGGCTGTATGTGCTCTGCCTCCGCACACATCAGAAACAAGCTCCATAATCGGGACAGTTTCACAGGATTGCGCCCGCTCTCTGTTTCACTCGGCCCTCTCATAGAAAATGAATTGTGACCTATCAAGCTACTTTCTCCGAGCAGCTCCCTGTGCTTTACTTTCCGCCCCCTCTCACTTCGGCTGCTATCAGTCTGCACCATAGAAATAGGATAAACGGTCTGCTCATGAAAAACAGTCTCTTTACCTGCTAGAAGCCAAAAATGTGGGAGGGATGATATTAGTGCTGTACAGATCAGATCAAATTTCTCAAATCCCAAAATAAAATGCACCTCCACTTCTAATACACATCCGCTAGCATGCAGTGCTCGGTATTTTGCTAGACTTCAAGAAAAGAAAATGTGTTTCTTTGAGACCTTCAAGATGCTCACATCACTGTGACATTCAGATACATGTTGACAACCTTTTGATTTCTTTTATTAAAGGACTATATAAAAAAGTATATATATATAAAATATTCACCCATTAACTACAAAGTGTTTTACAATGTAGAATTTCCAGGTTTCATTATGAGAAAGTAGTTTCCTAGATATTTAAACACATATTCTACCTACTATAGGTCTGTACATAAATTCTTGCATTAGTCAGGTTGTTTATGGGCACAATGGTGATAATGGCAGGATTTGGTGATGTTACCGTACATCTATCGGTCAAATGCAGTTGTCTATGTATTCCTGCCAAATGAGTGAAACTGAATTCCATAATTATGTCTAAACAGTTATTGGCTCTGAGTTTAAGGGTCATAAGAACAATGATGAACGAAACATGAGAGATGCAAGTCTGCACTATGTCATTCTATAATTTATCTTACACAGACACACACACACACACACAAAATGAACATCAGGGATTTGCATTTGAGGTTTACTAGATAAATGCAGAGTTAGTCATACAACAATATGTGGGAGTTTCTTCAACTGCAGGCACTTTAATGTCCCAGGGGATGATTTTTATTCAAACTAACAGATTTAATTTTTTCTCTCTCTGTGTTTTATATGAATGTCACATTAAAATGATCTTGGAAAGTTTAAAACCTAACTTTTTATGTGCCACAAAACTAGACTAAATCTGGGTGTATAGATAAAAATAAGAAAAAGAAAAAAAAAAAAAATACAAATATATATATATATATATAT
>JAUMHE010000044.1:8383138-8397886 GCA_032359235.1 Enteromius mattozi | reverse complement strand
TAATTTATCATGATTAATCACATCCAAAATAAAAAGTTTTTGTTTATATATAAGTGTTTGTGTGTGTGTGTGTGTGTGTGTGTATATGTGAATATTTTCCAACATATATACTGTATGTGTGTGTATTTATAGCCTAATAAATACTACATAAATATATTATTCATAAAAAAAAAACTAAACTAAAAAAAATATCAATACAAATTTTGTGAAATTTATTTATGTTTCAACACAAAATCTGACTAACCTGCAGTGGGACAACATCACTAATGGTCAGCAATTTTTACACAATTTGTACCAAAAGTTAGTGTGCCAGATGTGTGAATAAAGTAACAATGTTTTTCATAAATATGAACAGAATATTACAATATTTTCCAGTTAAGCTTTAATTTGGTCAAACTGTGCAAAAAGCATGTTAAAAGATTTTACGATTCAACATACTAGCAGTGTTTTTTTAAGTCTACATGCTAAAAGTGTACATGTGCACTTACAATGCACGTTATTCTTCTCTGAAGAAGAAAAAAGATAAATGCTGATAATTTTTGATAAAGATAAGGACATACTTGTCCACAGGCAAGCGAAAAAAGACAGAGATAAAGACAGAGACAGCTATACAACAACAAAGCACTGACAGAATTTCAAGCCGGAAAACAACAGCCTTGCCTTTCAGTGGGTGTTGTCTGGAGCCAAACTTGATTCTTTAGCCAGAGGCCACAGGGGTTCCCAGCAGGGAGAGGATCCAGTAAACAGAAATAATGGAAGACTGATAGTGGAGGTGGAACATTTATAGTGAAACCTCTATGGCCTGCTGAAAGAATTTATTGCATTTTAAAAAATGGCATAAAGGACACACTCGAATTTCATTCACTTTTTTTTTTTACATGCCTGTCTAAAGTGGCAAGTAACGATAAACTGCCGTTTGTGGTTCTCTTCGTTCGAGCAACGTGACTACATTCAAGCCACCTTTGAGAGGAAGTAAATTAGAGCCTGAAAAATCGTGATGGCTCTGTGGGCCAGATAAGAACAGGTGAAGTCAAACATAATGTTCCTGCTCAGTGGGCACATTAAATTGACAGATTTATCCTCCTTCTGTCAGACATGCCTTGGACACTAAGTACACTTGAGAAAACCACAGCTCGCTGTGTTCAGCTTAGCAGAGAATCTTTCCAAAACAGACCCCTGACTAAAGCAAACACGGCACAGGTCTGCCGCACGGACCCCGGCGGCCCATCAAACACGCTCACGCTCAGATGTCCCGATCCTTTTGTGCTCCACGACAAGCCTTTTCACTCCTGCTCTGAACTGATGTTGTGTTGTTAATTTAATCCAGCTGCTGGATGGAGAGAGGGCTGATTTGCTGAGTAACACACATTTACACCGTCCCAATGGAAAGATTGTGCTCTTTCAATGAGTTCATATATGGAAATGATGCACTACATCTGGAATATGGGATTTCAGGGCACTGGGCTGTAAATCATTTGCAGCCGAGCAAATCCAAAACACTGTTTAACATCCAAAAACCCGTCTCCTACATCTTCATAGATGTCGTCTGAACATGTGTGATTAGACTGTGGCGCTCAACCAGGCTTTTGGTAGGGCATGACATCTGTGAAATGTCTTTATGGAGGATGATAAATAGCGAGCCTTTATTTCGACGCTCGCTCTTCAGATTTCACGGATATGTGTGTATATATGGAAGTTACTGAATCAGCAGTTGACTGAGTCAATTTGGAAGAAGGAATAAATGAGAATGGAGTCGAGGCTTTCCATTAGCAGGTTCATCAATGGCGTGGTCGGTGAAATTAATTTCTGTCAAGTCATTAAGGCTCACACGGAGTCGGATTTAAAGTTAGTCACAGTCTTTTGTCAGACGCAGCCCGAGGTGAAATCTCACAGTTTCCAACATCTCCAGTGTTTCCGAATATTTCTCTGTAATGGTCACTAAGAACTTAGATACTCGGGGAGCAAATGAGGACGGGTCATTCATCTCCGAAATTACATGTCCTGGGAAAACATTCCCTGCACTTTATTTCAATCAGGACCCAAGGATTGTAAACAATGGACATAAAAGCCAGCGGTGATAAATCACTCTGTTGGGTTAAATATGACTCCAGGCCCTTTTAGGGACTTACTCGATCAAATTTTCAATTGATTCTGTCATCTCGCTCCATTCTGTTGTATAAGAGTATTTCAGGTGATGTAATTCGGGAATGTATCCAGATGGGTTTTAATTAGGGCTGTTAATTGATACAAAATGATAATCAAATGATATGCAGGTTCATTAACAGAATTAATTACATATATCAATCTTTACTAAGAAAAGCCACAGAATTAATATTACATAAAGATAATAAAAGACAGTATGTTGTTTTATAATAAAAATTAATACAAATATATTTTATACATGAAATAATCAATATATTTCATTTTAGATACTCTTTAATTTTGATTAATTTATTTTTTATTACATCACATTATTTTATAAACTTTAAAAAAGAGAGTTTAATTTGAATTTGTTATACTGTATATCAATATTTGCCAAATTAAGATGATAAAGGACATGATAAATTAAATAATACAGACTTTAAAGACATGTTTATCAGTAAATAGAACTGCACATATCAGTATCTGGCAAAAAAAAAAAAAAAAAAATAATTTAACACATTACATTATTGTAATAGAAGAGCATTAACAAGACATTAAGGACTAGACATTTATATTGTAGACATGTCTATAAAAAGGCAAATATTGATTAATCAGATTAATTATCTTAATTCAAATTAAAAGGTGCATATAAAAGACTTTATTAATTTCATAATGAACAACACAAGCGCTAGTTCTAACATGCAAAGCATTCATTCAATCCAGACTTGCTTAACAGAAACAAACACAGCAACTAGAGAAATACTCGAGTGAATAATCTCAGATAAATCAGCTTCCATGAAATCTCATCTCTTGCTATTAGGCTTTTGGATTTCACGTATCAGACATTCAGGCTAATGTTACTAGTGTACAGAATAACCAGTCAGGTCAGGGCCCTTCGTGTGCCAGCATGACTGACTTGGCAATATGAAAGCCCAATAATGTGATGGAGAGGCAATTTACCGCGGCTCTCCATCTTTCTCTATGACCTTTCCTCAGATGTCTGTAATGTATGTGTGTGTGTCTCCCACCACGGTAAATAATGCCGTGCTAGAATCTGGGACCTTTCAGCTAACCTGTGCTCAGCATCCGCCTTGCACCTCCCATCATCAGCAGGGAGAGGGAAAGATTGATGCCCGAATTCAGCTCAGTCCGCCCACAAAAACATCACTGTTGCTGCAAAATGCAGAAGCCATTATTTTCCCCCCAAAATAAACAGATATTGCAACAAATTCATCAGGTGGTATGATGAATGACAGGAAAGTTAATGCGAATGCGTTACGCCGCGAACATACAGATGAACGGCCACAGGATGCTTTAGGAAAGAAACTTTACAAGCAAATGAGCCACATTTCAAGATATGCATAAATCAATTAGCATTTTAAAGGGTTTGACCCGTGTCCCACTTTGAGACTTGATCTTTTTTTATCTGGGCGCCACGAATTGCTTATAGAACAAATCCATCTTTTGACTCATCCCTCGGTAAAGACTAAAGAAATCTGATGAATATTTGATGCGACCTCTGCATGGGAACTCAAAACTCGGGAATCATCAGACGTGCTCTCAGGTGCTGAAATGATCAAATGGAATGCGCTATATTTCGGCGTTTGGACATTTCTTGGAATTCCTCTCAAATTTCTCCTGTTCTTGTTCTCCAGTCACCCCGCTTCCTCATGATTCGCAGAAAAAAAACACTGGATGACACCACTTTACGTGCAGAAAGGTCCATTATCCGAGGACATTTCGCAACCGTTAATTTCTTTGGCTCGTTTGGCAAGTGCCCATCCGGTCTGCTCTTTATCTTCTAAGAATAGCCGGCACAGGAGATGAGGAGCTGCAGCTGTTCTTCCTGAATCTCATTTACCTGCTGTCATGTCCCTGCTCTGAGACCACATCAGTAATTAATAGGGGCCTTTTTTCCACCGGCATCATCAGGAGAAGCCCCTCCAGCCACTTTCACGACGGACGAGACAACAGCAGTGATTCTCTGGAGACACGCTGGTGAAGCGGCAACTTTGAGGGATCGCTGAAAAATTGAAAAGAGCATGGAGGCTGGTTTGGGCTAGAAATTAAAAGCAGCCAGCCACCGAGAAGCCAGCAGTGTTGTTTTAATCATTGATTGATTTAGAGCTTCACTTTTGTTGGCTGAGCATACCCTGCCATTAAAATCTCTGTGCGAACTGTAGCTTCCATAATGGGATCCTGAAGAAATGCATTCTTCACGGGATGCAGTCCAAAAGCTCATCTCCTCTTAATAGCAGCATTTTTTGGAAGGATACGCCCTATGAAGTATGCATGATGCAGTCCATACGTGTTTTGATCTCTGGTCTCGCATGGGCTGGCTGATGCGCCGCATTTGCATTAGAGAGGAAGTCACTGCTAGTCAGTAACTACTTCTGTGGAATGAGGGAACCCATCCTAATTATCGTGAGAGGGCGAATGAAGGCATTTGCATAGCACTACGTATTCACGCTCACCTCGACCGTGGATTCTCCTGGGCCTTGTGAATGTCTCGCCGTGTTCAATTAAAAATCAGAAGTCATTCAAAGTGTAGTCACCTTGAGACTGCCGAGCAGCGAGTTACATTGGATTCCTCCTTCGTTTTGGATTGGTCTTGGAGACAAAGATAAAGCTTTAATTGTCTCCTTGTGAACTTATCAGTCAAAAAAGTCAACCCAGACTCAGTGGGAAAACGTGCCTGAGGCAACATTTCTGCAACATGGTATCGCAATGCTTTTTGACCACACGCTAAAAGCACATTAAGCTTTAACGAAAACAGATGAACATGAATCTGACATGTTTATTAAGTTAGTTATTGTACAAATCACAGCAGTTTGGGGGGAAAAAATATTGTGCGACATTTAACTCTACCTTAAACTTAACCAAAAGTCTTAATGAAAGCAACTTGAAGTAAAAGCATGTTTGTTAAAGCAACCAGATCATTTTAGCTTGCTTTTGCAAGTCTTTGGTCTCTTGACTTGCACTACACAAGACTTGTATCTAAGCACTTTACAGGTAAGCAAGTTTATTATGTTAGAAAAGCCATACATAGGCTACCATAGAAGCCAAACATAGTCCTATATTCCCTGTTGAAAAAAAACAGCATGTTTTGAAGCTGGGATGCTGGATTGAGCTGGTTTATGGTGGTCCTTTGCTGGTCTTAAGCTGACCAGCTATGGACCAGCTTTAAACCAGCAAAGGACCAGCTTAAACCAGCTCAAACCAGCGTCCCAGCTTCAAACATATCTAACATAACAGGGTTATGTGAAGTAAGACGACAGTGTAGTCATTAAAGACCACTAAAGAGGTAGGGCATTATAACATTTGTCTCCTAAACTCCGGAGTAGCCTTCTCTCTGTTTAAATCTCGCTCTCTTCAGCCTGCATATCATGACCTTGTCAAACGTACATGGTTGTTCTTGGTTTGAAATGTTATGAACAGCTGCTGCGTTAACTATTCTCTTTTCTCTATTCGCTTTTCTGTTTCTAGAGATTGCACAAGCACCAGTTTGTTTTCAGCCTCTTTCGAAGACTTCAGAAGACCCCCACACCTGTGAAGAGATGATGCCAACCCCTGCAAAGCCCTCAGATGACGCCAACTCTCAATAAATATACAAAACTGCCAAATTGTCCACACATTGTAATCATTATGATCACAACATGTAATCATTTTCATCATTTCTGAATACATTTCATTAACTAACAGGGCTGGGTAGCAGCTGACTACATGTATTCTGGATTACATAATCAGATTACAAGAATTCAGTACTTGGAATTAGATTAAATTCAATATTAAAATACTCGTAATGAGACTACAGTTACTTTTTTATTACATGTTAAATAGGAATATTTTATTCACAATTTATTGATTCTCCCGAATTCCTCTTTTTCAGCTTTTAGAATGTTTCTTTCTAAAATAGCCTATATATTCAGAAAGTTTTCCAGTTTTGGAAATTCTCACAGAGATCAGTCATTAGTCAAACAGCTACACTGCATTTGGCAGCTGGGTTTACAAAAACCATTTCAGGTTTAAGAAGTGCTTAACATTGGATCAACTACTGATGAACACATTAATTTTTATATGAAAAATCAGTAGGTTTTTTAACCAAGGCTTTTGTCTTTAAAATGCACAAATTCAAATTATTTCTCATTTAGATAAACGTGTTTTTTGTCATCTGAACCTGTTTCAGCTAATACATTTACTTGGAAGTACCCTGAGATTTAAAAAAATATACATTTTACTTATTTTAAACATGACATTTGCATGTTTATGGTTCTCTGGCATTGGTTAATGGTCACATGGCATGCAGGTAAACAAATTAAATATTTTAGTAAGTGTTACATTTTGATTGATTTTATTTTAAAATGATTAATTTTAATATTACATTTTTATTAATTATTTTATTATTAGCTATTTATTAAACTCTTGAACCCCTTGCAGTTCCTTTATGAACCTGAGTTTGGCAAACCCTTAAGCAATGTTTATTGCACTTCATGTTGTTTATAACAATGAATGGAATATATTTTTATTATTCTTTGTATTTTTTATATCAATATGGTACAAGATTATCTGATTTAAATCAATGTGATAAACGAGTTAGGTCAAAAGTCATCTAAAAGTAATCTGATTATATGTGACCCTGGACCACAAAACCAGTTATAAGGGTCTTTTTTTTTTTTTTGGAAATTGAGATTTATACATCATCTGAAAGCTGAATAAATAAGGACAATATTTGGCTGAGATACAAATCTGCAATTTGAGGGTTTAAAAAAATAAAAGAATATTAAAATAATCACCTTTAAAGTTGTCCAAATTAAATTCTTAACCATGCATATAATCAAAAATTACATTTTGAAATATTTGTGGTAGAAAATGTACAAAAAAATAAAAAATCATGACCTTTACTTAATACCCTAATGATTTTTGGCATAAAGGAAAAAATCTATAATTTTGACCCATATACAATGTATTGTTGTCTATTTCTGCAAATATACCCATGTGGCTCAGGGTCACATATTACCTAAAATATGTAATGCAATGGATTACATTACTAACATTTTTGTCATGCAATTTGGAATCACTAACAGACTACAATTTTTAAGTAATATACCTGCATGATTTGTATTGGAAACATACATTTCTGTAATATGGCCTCATCTCTAATAACAAATGACTCTACATTGTAATGTAGAAACATGCATCTCCTGTAAAGCTGCTTTGAATTGAGATGCATTGTAAAAAGCACTGTAAAAAATAAAGGTGAATTGAACTGAATATTATTATATGGTTAAAGTGTTTTGAGGTCATATATTGTGCAAGGGACTGTGCAGTTAATCAAGGCTTAATCAGTAATATGCATTTGTAATCATATTTTGTGTGAAAAGGAATCACATTTGTAGATGTGTTAATTTCAACTGGAAACCGAAGTGAATTGTAGGTCAAGGTACATTTTTTTATAATGAGCCTAGGTTGGAAAAAGTAGTTGCACACTCTACACAGTGGAGAAACAAATGTAGCGGGTTAAATACTTCATGAGGTTGCTTTCCACAACAACTGAGCACGAATAAAACAAGAAGCCCTTATTAAATAGACATAAGCATGGCTAAACAAACTGTACAACAATTTATTCATCATCCCACTGTCATTGTTGGAAGGCATAGCTCCAAACATTATAGCCTAATCTGCGCTGAAGTTCTCATATTCCCCAAATCTCATCAGCACAACTCATTTCATTTATAGCTGCTCATTTATATATGGCTAACATAGGAGTCAGATGGCAACAGGGGTTTGATGGAGGCATGATAGGAAGGTTTTGTTTGAAAGTGGGGTTCACCCCATGGCTCCTGATATTTTCTCTTACACTTGATCAATTTTAATGATGTCATTTTCTGTATGAATACACCGTGTGACACCCCGTCAGCTTATAGTGTGCAGAATGTCGTCATGCTTTAGTTGCCTCGCTGCAAATATGCTCATAATAGTAAAGTGCAGGCAATAATAATGAAATTAAATATAAAAGTCTCATGTCTCTATTTTAAATTAGAGCAAAGCACTGGTCATAATGGATCTGAAATGGTTCCAGTAAATCATGCCACGGTCTCGGTGTCTTACAAAGCACCCAGATAAATCTTCCCATTATAAACATAAATAAATAAGCGTCCTGATTAAATTACTGTCTAATTGATCAATAATAAAACAAAGCCATGGCAGGTTACTTCGGAGTCCATATAAATCGTATTAAATGTTTAATGATATTTCAATTGAGTGGTGAGTTTAACGAGATGGGCAAACTCACAGCGGCTGTCACAAGTTAATCAAGCTAAAGCTGCCTTCACACCATGTCGTAATTTCACGTGACATTCTACTATCTTAACTATGTGTTTCTATGGCAACACTATCAACGCCAAGCCCTTGGTAATTGTTGGTAGGGAACGTAGTGACCTGTTGGTAGTGACTTGTATAGGTTATTTTACGGGGTTTTTTTAAACCATAAAATAACGTTCTCAGAACATTGCAGGGTGGTTATTTTAAAAAATAACCTATACAGAACGTTACCTCATGGCAACCATAAAATAACGTTCCTGAACGTTCTGGTAACCCAAAAAGTAACGTTCCCAGAACATTCTGGGAACCAAGAATTGTTGGTAGGGGATGTTCTGAGAGTTACCACAGATGTACTACCTGACTGCTGCCAGGTTAATTTTAGTGCTACTTAGGTGCTACACCCGACACCATGGAAAGTTATGAGTAAAATGTCACACATTGTCATCTCGGAATTATGTTACTTACGACTCGGCGTGAATGCAGCATAACTCCATTCTGAATGGCAGAGAAATGATGTGACCAAATGGGAGCTTTGTTTACATAGAGTAAGATCTCTTTCAGTTCTCCAAACCCCGTCGAAACATTATGTAAGATCTCTGAAGTTACACCGTTGTTGATAATGGAAAGTGTGTGCAAGAGTGCAAATCACTGCCTTTATAAAAAATAACTTTTAGTCATTATGATCTCATTGATTACATCAAATCTTAGAATCCTATTGATTTTGAATTCCATTAAGCTTGAGCAATGATAGTATCTCCAAGTTATTTTCAGTCTTGCACAAGCAGTGCTTTGTATAAATGTGCTTGATTGCGTACTCGCCTGGAAACCAAGGCTACCTAAAACACACACGCACACAAAGACGGCATTAAGTAAACAACGAGGACGTCTAATAATAGCTTAGTGTAACCATGTAATTAGTGAAACGAGAGAAAGAGAACAGGAAAGAACATTGCAGGACAGTACACAGAATATGCCAGCAAACTCATACATGTGAAAGGGATGGAAGAAACAAGCTGGTGTTGTTATATAAAGCATCTCTCTCTATCATACAAGTGTTTTGTGATGCCTTCCCCCCATGACACTCAAAGGATCCAGCCTCGGAGGACTAGGAAATAGTGTCACCGTTGGTGTAGCTGATTGTCAACATCCCAGTAATGAGGGGGTCTATTGGCAGACAGCACACAGGGACGCAGGCTTTGATTATTCAGACCTCCACTGGTTTCCTCTCGTACTCTGACCAACAAACTAATCAGCCAAGTTGTTGTGTCTGCTGTTACCATCCACACTAATACACCCCCGTGCACAAATCAATATATCTATTTATATTCACCCTGAACATTCATGCTGCGAAGACAGACTTTCCAAAAAGTTATTCTGAAGCTAAAAAATAATTTATATTTTGGTCTAAAAAATGAAAATTCTGGCATGGATTACAATGAGCTGCATCATGAGTTTTGAATAGGATCAACATTACAATATGGTTTAATATGATAGTTAGGTGTCATGAACTAACAATGGAAAATACTTTTACAGCATTTAGTAGATTAATCTTAACGTTGATTTTTATGTAAATTGATGCATGTTAACATTACAATTTGAATTTACTAATTTATAAATTAATGAACAATGACATGTCTAAGTATTAGCATTAACATGGATTAATAAATGCTGTAAAAGTTGTTTTCTAGTTCATTATAGCTAATGCATCAAATAACGTTAAATGACTTAAATCTTAATTAACTCTTTAAATGTGGTCTCATTTGTTAATAATAGATGCATTAGCTCACTAAGAATGTGAACAACAACAGATCAGCTTTGATGGTTCAAGGGAAAAAGCTTTTGTTTCTTTCTCATGCTCTTCTTGTCTGATTTGAGATTAGTTTTATGAGAGAGTACGAAATTTCTCAAAAAGGGCTTTGCAATGCCATAGAACAACCTTTTGGTGTAAATGGTTCCATAAAGAACCTTTAACATCTGTAGAACCTTTCTGTCTCACAAAGAAGGAAAGAGAATGAAAGAAGGTTCTACAGATTATAAAAAGGTAGGAAAGAGATGGTTTTATGGCATCGCTGTCAGGAACCTTTTAAGCACCTTTATTTCCACTGCAATCACTGTAAAAAAAATAAAAAGGGCTACAAAATTTCATACTGCTTCAACTAATGATAAAACTGTTTGCCTGCTTCTAATCTACAGCATTTCTTAATCTTAGATAATCTTGACTTAATTAATGTAGTTAATGTTAATAAAGGAATCCTATTAAAGCGTTACCAAATCCAAAGCATTTTGTTCAACTTGATCAAGGGTAGTTCTGGATATTATCTGTGAAAAACAGCTTAAATGTGGCCGTATTTCTCTAAGCTATATGGGAAAAAAATTGTGTGAAGACTTTTCAAAAAATATCTTTTAAAGATCCTCAAAAAAAAAAAAAAAAAAACAGCGTATGAGTTTGTAGCAACATGAAAGTTAAGTAAATCTTGACAGAATTTTCTTTTTCCTTGAGGCTATAGAGACAAACAAAAATCCGGCAATAAATGATGTCAGATACTGTTCTCCCCATGGCCCAGAGCATTTATGGGCTCGTGCATTAAACGCTGCGTGTGCATTTTTGTAGGTGGGGCACTTTGTGTGACAGGAAGGAAAACAGTGTTTTTAGGCATGACCCATATGGTCAGCAAGCTTTTCTTGCAGAGCGATGGCTGTGACTTGGCTTCATGGAGCTGAATTGTGCAAGGTCAGCCAGTAGCATGGGAGTAGGCTGCTCTGCTCTCTCACTGCGGAGGTTCTTAATCAGCCTCTCCCCTCAGTGTGTCTACATCCACCTCCACGCGCGCTGCTGAACCAGAGTTACAGTCACCTCACACCACTCAACACACTCACTGCATTAGATCTCAGGGTTAAAGAAGGAGCAGTGATGCAGTTTTTTACCCACATTGTGTTTACTGCCAAGACAATAAAGTAATATAAAAATTATATGTATATAAAAAAAACATATATTGCATAACATTTTACATACACTGTTTTGAAGTTGCACATGCTCATCAAGGCTGCATTTAAAAACAGTAATATTGTGAAGTATTACCTTCTAAAAATTAATATGGATGGGTGGATCGATGGATGGATAATGGATGATGGCTGGACAGATGGATGG
Source organism: Enteromius mattozi (assembly GCA_032359235.1). Classification (NCBI taxonomy): domain Eukaryota; kingdom Metazoa; phylum Chordata; class Actinopteri; order Cypriniformes; family Cyprinidae; genus Enteromius; species Enteromius mattozi. The sequence continues at coordinate 8,386,275 of JAUMHE010000044.1, read as the reverse complement.
ATGGATGAATGGTTGGATCATGGATGGGCGGATGGATGGATGGATAATGGATGGTGGCTGGACAGATGGATGTATGGATGGATGAATGGTTGGATGATGGATGGATGGATGGATGGATGGATGATGGCCAGATGGATGAATGATTGGATGATGACCAGACGGATGGATGGATGGATGACGGCCAAACGGATAGATGGATGGATAGATGCCCAGACAGATGGATGGATGGATGGATGGATGATGGTTGGATGGATGGATGGATGGATGAATGGGTATATTTTTGCATTTTTTTTTAAAGTGACAGAATACATTATGTGCTGTTCTTTGATATTTTAAATGGATTATTCTGTTTCTGTATAATTTACTTTTGAGAATTTTAATTCAGAAAGTGACATAAAACATTATGAAACGTATACTGCATGAAGTTTTCACATATACTGTTTTTAAAATGCACATGCTCACCAAGACTGCATTTATTTGATCAAAAAACTATAAGAACAGTAATATTGTGAAATACTACCATTTAATATAGATGGACGGATGGACGAATGGGTATTTTTTGTTCGTAAGTGCCACCATATATTTTGTGATGTATATATTTTTTTTCTGTTTCTGTATCATTTAAAAAATAGTTCTAAAAATATTCATTCAAAGCTGAACAGGCATGCTTTTAGGCAAATCTTAATAGGCCACTCTTTGTTTTCAGTGTGTTCGTTTAACACCCTAGGCTATGCTTTGACTTGCATTTTAAAAGATGGTCTGGCAGCATTTCATCTGGTTATCTCCAACTGTCTTCAATTATGAATTAAGCTATGTAGCTTATATAACAAATACAACTTTCTTGCTTTTATGTTGATATGAATCTTAATTAGGTAATGTTAGGACTGTTGAATTGCCTATGGCATTATTTCTATAAAGAGACTGACAGTCCTTTAAATGTTTTCTAAAAATCGATTCTAAAAACTGACTAAAAAAAAAAGATTTCTGGAACAATTATTTAAAGCATGCTCACTTTCTTTACATTATGTGTCATAAAATATCACAGGAAAAAAACACTTCTTTAAATGTCAGGCATTCATTTAAGATTGATTCATTACTTACAGGACACCATAAGCATTATGGGAAATCCATAATGTAAAGCCTGCTTTTAAAAGGCCACAGTACTAGTAAAGTGTGTTTAAGTCTCCAAACGTTATGGGAATCTATCTGTAATGCTGCACAGCACTCTAGTGGTCACTTGAGGAACGTATGCATTTCCTTCTAGAATGCGTGTATGTGTGTGTGCCTTTGTTGGTACACTTATTTCATGAATGAGCCCCTGACATAAGGCTCCAGATGGTAGAAGAGCAATTTTCATTACATGTATTGTTGACTTCCACTCACATCATGAATCTAGCCTTACAGATCAACATGAATCAGATGCTAAGCGACTGAGACGCCGATGCCGTGGATGAACTGGTGCATTCAGCCTCTCTCAAAGAGTGCTGATGATGTATTTCATGTGACGTAGATATGCATGAATATGCATAAGGCCATTTACGATAACACTGAAAGGAAGTGGAAGGAAGTAACTCTGATAATTGTTGGATATTTAAAGTCAACACGATATCAAAATCAAGTCTATTTACTTTATTAATGCACATTCCTTGTCTCATTGTGAAAAATATGGTGCATGTTATCCCAAAGAAAATAAATCATCATTTGTCTTTGCAATCAAAATCACTTAAAAAAATAAATAATAATAATAATAATAATAATTATCCAGCTGACGTCACTAATAGGACTGGGAATCACACGGGATAAATAGTGGTTTCAGTTCTGTTTCAACTAAATGTTTAAATTTCCGTAATAAGTCCAATAGCAATTTGCTTAGCCCTTCAAACATCATATGTGGAAGAAACTTTTTTATGGCATTCCACATTGCCTTTACAATGGTGGATGAATTTAGATGTTCATGAAAAATCACAGAATCATTTGGATTGAGCATTTAGTAAGAATAACTTTCCCGATCACTAGTCACCATCCAAGCCCTTTTCACGATCCACTCAGTTCCCAATGAATACAATCAAGTCCAACCCGCTCTTAACTTAAAACAACAACAAATAACAGAAAGTAAAAATGACTGTAAATGTGTTAGAGTTAACCTCAGTCTATATATCGCACTACTGCATGTTCTGTGTGTGTCTGTGGGTGTGCAGGATAGACAGAGCTGACTGTTGCCAGGGGTGGGTTGTCATATCAATGGAGCAGAAAGTATTCTGTGAGATAACTGACCCATGGCAGCTCTCATTAACCCCTGGTGAGTGCACTCTTTCAGGGCTTATGTGGGTCTGCACTGTGCCCCGAGCTCTAACCTAGACCCTTTGAATCTGACAACACCGTTCTGACAGGAACGCACAAGCCAAAAATAAAAAAGGACTTTTAAAGGGTTAAAGACTGGAAGTTAATGAGATAATTAAGTGACTAATTAAATTATGCTGCTATTACCTGCTATTATTGAGAATTACAGAGGATCAGATGGTGATGTTTTATTGGTTAAAATTATGCTACCATCATGGAGATCAGTGATTGCTTTAGTTGGGCTCTTGAGCCTTTTACTAATTCAAAGTAATACGCTTAAACAATTGCAGTGTTATTTCATGTGTGAACATCACAAAGTAGTCTCTGTTTGGGTTATTGACTGACTTTCAGCTGTTCCTGAACTATATAAAAAAAAAAAATTATTAAACAAATGCAATGTAATGCTTCAATTTTGAAAAAGGAGCAGGTGCTGAATTGGTTCAGACATGACTACCTATCATATGATCCTCAACAGTGGTGACAATACTTTTTCATACTGCAGTGCATGATGGGAGTTTCTATTATGGTGTTACCCAGCATGCATTGCAGCATGAAGCATTTTGTTGATTGTCACCACTGTTGAGATTCATATGCTGCTTCTTGATGTCTGTGTGTGTCTAAATAATACTGGAGCTCAAATATTTACAGTGGGTTTGGAAAGTATTCAGATGCCCTTAAGTTTTTCACTCTTTGTTATATTGCAGATATTTCCTAAAATCATTTAAGTTTTTTTTTTTCCTCATTAATGTACACACAGCACCCCATATTGACAGAAAAACACAGAATTGTTGACATTT
>JAUMHE010000044.1:8321197-8373948 GCA_032359235.1 Enteromius mattozi | reverse complement strand
AAATATATTTAATATATAAACATTGCATATTTTTCTTAAATGTATACATGCATGTGTTTTGTAATTATATATACATAATAAATATAAACAGTACAACCACATATATTATTTGAGCAAAAGCTTTTATTTTGGATGTGATTTATTCATCATAAATTAAAACACAATACAAGCATAACATGATAAAAAATAAGGTTTTTGAAAATGTAAAAAAATCAAACAAAAAATGATTATTATCAGTTTATTTTTTAAGAGTTTAAGGAAACTCTTCTTATGTTCAGTATTCATCTCAAGCTGTTCATTGAGACATGAAACATTTTATTTGAATTGATGATTGTGGACAAGCTAGGAAATTGCGGTCAAGTTTCTCACTGCTAATATTTTTGGTTTGTCTGTAATTAGGTATGGTGTTGGCCATTCTGGAGCGATGTGGTGTGATCCCAGAAGCTCTGTTTATCGATGGTTATGAAGTGGGGGCTGGATCAGTGGCAGCTGGTTGGCAGAACTTCATCATCTGCATCGAAATGTTCTTCGCCTCCATCGCCCTCCGCTACGCCTTCACCTCTAGTGTGTACCGCGAGAAGAAGAGTGAAGCGCCAGGTTAGATGCTCATAAATCTGACACTTCAGAAAAACAAAGCAGAACTTTTCAACTTGTTGTTTAGAGGATCTTAGAAGCACACCACAGCAAGCTTTTATGAGGCAACTGGAAGTTTTCTTCCTCAGGAGGTTTATGACTCACAGTTCAGAGGACTGCTGGAAAGCTCCACTCGTAGACACAGATCATCAGAATAACTCCTGTGTGTGCTGAGAAACTCAGACCTGTGGCGGGTCGAATGATGCCATTTCACTTGAGAAATTAGGAAACTAAATCTTCAGCGGGAGCTCTCTTTCCCCAAAACTTTCTTTTGGGAATTTCAGTTGCAACATAATGAGGTCAAATTGACGACAATTTCAAGGAATAGTTCACTTAAAAATGACAATTCTAACATCCGCCCTCATGTTGAGTTTGTTCACAGAAGGGGTGTCATGATATTAGATTTTCACTACACATTTATTGTGGCTTAAGGAATTCATATCACCACAATATCTGTGGAAATTTAGGAGGGAAAAATGCTATCAATATTTCTTTTTCTTTCTTTTTTTTTTCGATTAAAATCACTCAAAAGACTTAATTTTGAGAGAAACACACTCATAAGTGTTTGTAACCTCCTCTGACATGTGCCAGGTTGCTATTAACCATTCCTTTCGGACATTTAATGTTAGGTGGCAAACAGTGCTGAGGTGCAATAACACCACCTACTGTGTCAACCAGATAAACTGCTAGTTACTGCAACTGGAATATTTACGACATTAATGTTTGTGTAATCTTAGCACGAAATCAATATTTAATTTTATTAAATATCACTGTTATCGTCAACTGCTGTATGTTACAAAACCCCTAGTTCACAGAACATAAATCTTCTACACATTTTTTTTTTTCCCCTTTTTTGCAGCTCTTTCTAATACAATGAAAGCAGCAGGGACCATTATCAACCCCCCCCCCCCCAAAAAAAAAAAAATAAAACATAAAAGTAGTCAATATGTCTAGTGCACTATATTCCAAGTCTTCCCAAATCGTGCAATTTAAAAATTTAGGTTGTTATTTTCCAAATGATGGTTAGGACTTGTTGTAAATGACATCAAATGTAAAAGCCCCTTTTTTGATGAAGCGAAACAGGTCTAAAACAAACATGAGTAAATTATGGGCCTGTTTGCATCTGGTCTCTTCATGCTATCTGATGATGAAAAGACATTGTTTAAATGCCCTCCGATACACTTTTGAGACCGATTTAAATCTGTTTACTCAATGACAGAATTCTCGTTTTGATGAACTATTCCTTTAACGTTACAGATTGAAACATTTAATGTTGCACGTTTACGTACTCCTTCTAACAGCAGTATGCGCTGTGCAGAAAGCAGTATGCTAGTAGTATATCATTCTGATCATATCCTCAGGGCTACAAAAGCCTCTCAACGCTTAAAGGATTAGTCATATTCTGCCGCTTGTGCTTTTGAAGGTGGTGAAGAATAGTTCTGTTTCAATTTCCACCAAATTAAACTGTAATGTCAGTTCAGCCGCTGAATGTTAAAAGCTGCATTAGATTTGTATTCTGACTTCAAGAGGCCTCCACGAAATATAACTCGACTGTCAGTCAGATATACATTTTTCGAGCCTTGTGTCAGTTCGAAATGTTAATATTCTAAGCATGAAGTCTTTTTTCACCGAAAGCGAACTGAAGCACACTGCTTAACAGATGTTGGCATGGATGTGTGAGAGAACCCACAAATGTGTAAAGAACCCTTCACCTTACTGGCATATGAAGGCATGCTGGTATTTGCCATAGTTTAACACAGAGGGTAAAGTCACCGCTGGTTTCATAACCTTTCACGGGTGAAAAAAGGTCACGACTGTCTTGAAGCCTGAGCAACCTTTTAGAATGGCCTTTTCTCCCAAACGGGCCAGCTGTGAACTTCAGTTTTCTGATCCTGAGTTTCCACCCTCCACCCATGAGGGCAGGTCCCAAAACATCCATCCGTTTACACACAGTACAGTTCTCAGGTCGGCAGCTCGAGTATTTCTCGAACCGGAGGTCAAAAACTTGCACCCCTCTTGGAGCAGCCTGGCGTCACCTTTATCCAAGCTCTCATCCATCAGCCACAAGGCAAGATGCAGTTAGCTGGAACTCATCATTTTGCAGTGTATCAGGCTGTACTCTGTAACCTCATTTAATGCATCCACAGCTGAGACAAATCTGGGAACTGTGGGATTGTGAATTTCTTTCCTAGCCTCTCTTCAGCCTGTAGTAGATAAATGAAGCAGAAGAGTGATTTGGCAACCACATCAGTGGAGCCGAGCACCGCATTGCTAGTGTTTTCATCCCAGTTTCTATTTTGCGAACAGCTGGGTTGGACCTTGGCGGTGCCCGTGGTGATATGCTCACAAGAGTGAGGATAATGGCAAGATTGCATTGTGTTGAAATGTCACCGAATGTTAACAGATTGAGTAATCCCGACAAAAAAAAAACCTTAGAAATGTGAAATATGACTGTTATGCTTTGTCACTCTGGGCATGTTGTTTATTGTTCATCAAGGTTCTCTCAGAGTCTGTTTGTCTACGTACAGTCTTTCTGTTAAGCACTTAAGTTCTTATTAGTGAGATAGATCAGACTAGAGGTCCGCGTAGGGTGGATTTTTTTTAAAAATCCCATTTCAAATTATACTTTGTCCCACTCCCACCCACGCCTTTCATATTTTGGTCTGCTCCAATCCTCAAAAGCTCACAGGTGGAGGTCTGTGCAGATTTCTAGTCCCTTTCCTATAAGGTTATTTCGCCCTCCCTCCAAAAGAAAATCTTATTCCTGCTCACAAAAGCTTGCAAGTAGAGACCTATGTGCCCCTCTCCCATAAAATTCTGTCTCGTTCTGACACCATTGGATATTTTTCCAATCCCTTCATGCACTGAATATTGAAATATCCAATAACCATTTATTTTTGTTGTTGAATAGATATATTCAAATACATTTGATTAAAGCCTTATTTAGCTAAAGTTTTTATCACCTGGTGTCTCTATCGATTCAGTGTTTAGTACAGAGGTGGGAGGGTCTGTTTTGTACATCTAAGAGTGGGCGTGCTCTGTATGTATATTGTGTATAGTGTAAACTGTTAAGGCTACTGTAATATCAGCGTCAGTTAAGATTACTCGCCTTGATTTCTGCACTCAGTTACATAACGTTTTAATTATATATGTACATTTACAAAAATTAAACATTATTTTGGTTTTATTTGTAGTAAAACTGTTACATTTGTTAAATTGATATAATTAAACTCAGGTAACCACAAATTAACCTGGTTTTGCTATACGAACCATAGCTTAACCATGGTATTTGTAGTAAAACTGTGGTTATATTAATGGTAATCGATCTTGATTTGAGAGATTGAGAGTTGTTGTTTTTTTTTTGTTGTTCTTCTTCTTTCTTTGCCTGGAGGCATTGAAATGCATTGAAAATGCATGCAGTAGGAAGAGCATCTATGGTAGTTCACATATGCCAAAACACAAAGAACTGCGTTAGGGTTAGGGTTAATATTGTCGGAAATCACAGACATTCGGATACAGTTTGCCGAAAAACAGTAGTTAAATTGGTCTGGAATTATTAGATTTGGATGGGATTTAAGGTATAGCTCACCCAAGAATGATTCATGTGTTTCCAAAACTATTAGACCTTTGTTCATCTGCAAACAAAAATTAAGAGATTTTTGATCCTGCATAGACAGCAACACATCTGACAGTGGTTCAACCTTTTTATTTTAGGAAGGTAAGAGAATACAAAAAAAACAGAAGTAAGAGCTTAATCCAATGATTCTTCTTTTTCCTGTCAGAATAGTAAATTCCTGTCACATAGTAAATATATACAGCGCACACACACAGATATTATGTAAACAAAACCCTTTATTTTGGATGCGATTAATCATGGTTAATTGTTTGACAGCACTAGTTATTTCATTTTCTTTGCACACTAAATGTATTCTTGTAGCTTCATCACATAACAGTTGAACTGTTGATGATGCAAGAACTATTTTAACGATGTGCTTACTACGTTTCTGAGCCCTTAATGTGTCAGTTGCTTTGCTGTCAATGCAGGGTCAGAAAGCTCTCAGACTCAAAACTTGACCCACACTGGCCAGGTCCCGCAGGACCTCAGACCTTTAAATTCAACAAGGGCTCGAATGTTGAGCTCATTATACAGTTATGATGTCATGGGTTTGAATAATGAGGCTGTGTGTGAAACTGCCTCTTATTTCCTTTTGTGTTTTGGTTACATCAATCTCAAGTTTCTTGCCTTTCCGAGTTCTGGTAGTACGAAAAAACATTCATATTTGCTCATTTGAGTCTCAGATGTCATCGGAAATATGTCATGTGATATCTGACGCTTTAATCTGCTGTTTGGTTTTGTTTTTGTAGAGAATGTAGCACCTATGCACAGCATATCCAGTGGCCTGAAGGAGACCATTAACCCTGGAGACATGGTTCAAGATGCAATCCACAACTTCTCTCCGGCTTACCAACAGTACACCCAGCAGTCCACCCAGGAAGTAGTGCAACCCAACATGAACGGCAAACCAGGGACCGGCACCTCCAAGAGTTCGAAGAAATCTGATAAAGTGATGCTGATCGACACGGATGATGAATTTTAGCGCCCTGCCTGTCCTGATCTATTTATTTAATCCAAAACTTTTTAGAACTTTAATGAGGACCCTAATCATGTAAATCAGCTCATGATTTTTTTTTAAATTTTAAACGAAGAGAGCTCAATAAAGGGATCTGAACAGTTTCCTGACAAGTAGACAACGTCAAGTAGAGGTTTTGTTTTCCTCACCGCAATCCTGGAGCTCATCCTTTCCTGATCCTCCGTAGTAGCAGATGATCCAGCCTCGTAATGGAGGGTCCCCTTCTCTTCTCTGACCCGTTTCTGAGGCATGGCCGATAAACACGAGGCACGGGGAGCTATTCAGATGAAATGAATCAGAGACTGACACTTTAGGGAGCCATTCTTGCATCTGGTTGTTTGAAGTATTTGCTCAGCAGCCCTCTGCTGGGTCTCAGGATTAATTGAACTGGCTCTCAGAGATGCACTGGCTTTGGAGATGGCACTTCAAACTGTTGACTGCTGCTCTTTGAAACCTTTGTATCAATCCTGCCACTCTGAGCACTGCCCCCACTTGATTTGGAGGTTCATTAATTTTCACACCAGGGCTTCAAAGAGTGTGAGATCTGATGCAAAAACGCAAGTCTCAGCCATCATGGTGTATTTTTAATGCAAATTGTTTGTATTCAGCAGTTATTTGGTTGGTTAAAGCTTTAACCTGCGACAAGTGTACAATGGCGCAGGTGTTACCGGGACATGTTAATTTGTTAATGTTAAATTATGTTGTTGAGTTCTCCACTGTTGGCCGTTCAAAGGCAGTTTGCCTAAATTGTTTGTAAACAGTCCAACATAAAATGTATTTAGTTAATTATCAGACCAAGCTATTGAAATATGTATTTACTACTACTTACTACAAAGTAAGTCTTGGTCAGTACTTTCTAAACAGAGCTTAAAGTCCTGTCTTTTGAAGTTTCTGAGCCCTGTTTTGTTCTGATAGAGAATCGGTTTCAAAACACGTGTTCTCCTGTGGTTTATTTGATCACGATTTGCAAGTACTATCATCAAAGATATGGGCTTCAAAATGAAACGACCTATGTTTTGTGATTCAAAGTTGCTCTCCTCTCTTTATAGACAAAATAAGTTGACTTGTTTCGTCTATAATGTAGCCATGTTTGTCATCTTTGTTAAATGAATGTTAAGACGCAGCATTATGCAAGTATGACTTGTGCCAATGATTGCTGCCTTAAAGCTGTGGATGATGAAGTGAGGTGTGTTGTGTGAATCAGAGTATGATACTGAATACTGAGATTTTAGCTATACTTGTACAGTTGGTTTTGATGACAAAATCTGTTGTCATAGAAAATAAATGATGAAAGGGAGTGGATTATTATTTTTTTCTTACACAACAAGACTCGTGATTCAAACAAGGTTACATGAGAAAAGCTTTATTTAAAAGTACAAAACAAACACTGCAGACTTTGTACAGGAATAATTTACCACCTCAAATTTAGCCAGAATGGAAAAAAAAAAAAATTTCACTTGTACATGAGGGTAGTTCATTAAAAAGAAAAACGGAAGAATGTAAATAAAATAATTTAGATGTTGAAAATAAAAAACAAACTAAAAATAAATACCGAAGATCAATGTGATACAAGCAGATTAATGAGAATCATGAATATGATCAATCTAAGCCTATTTTTGCTGCCTTTCATGGTGTCCGTATTTACAATCGCTATTTTATATATAGCACAACAATTACCCCTACGAGACCTATCAAACAGGCAAATCTGTTCAGCGTGGTTGCACATGGAAATAAGATTTTACAAACAACCACACCCATTCATACAGTACTTAAATTATGACAAGCTCAATGTTAAAGGCACTATTTTAACTACAAATAACATGACTACTTCCCCCAATACCTTACAGTTTCATCTTAACATTGACATATATAAAGTAATAATTTGGAGCAGCATACTTTATATGTCATGGAGTTTCTCTAAGATTTTTTATAGGCAAGTGTGTTTTTAAAGAGCATTGGTTAAAATTCCTATGTGCGTTCATGGTAAATAGCTTTTACGGACTGACTGAGCACATATAATATACTTTTGAAAAATAGATATATTCATATGTAAAATATAGAATAATTTATCCTATTCAGCCCAAAAGGCCACATACAGCATACACAGAATTTATAAAAAGAGAAAGAAAATGTACCCACTTAGTTTAAAGAACAAAGACATTTTCACCATCTAACTGTTAGGAGGAACGTTTACTGCACAAAACTGCTTCAAAATAGGGAAATGTCTACAGGCCTCAGTCACAAGATGACCTGTAATGCCTCTGTCAGTACTCATTTTGTTTTTAATCTAATTAAATCTACACAAATAACTACAACAAACTGGCCAAAAACACTGGCATTCCTGTTAAATTACAAAATAGTTCTGTGAGGGCATGTTCGGTTCTTATTAGTCTGAAGTAGAGCAGTCTAGTTACTAGAGGGTGTAGTTTTATTAACTCGCAATAAAAATATTAGTAAAAGAACAGAAATGAAGTTAACTTTAAAAAAAAAAAAAAAAAAAATGCACAGATGGGTTATGGCTTTGGTGGCAGCTGAAATGAACACAATAAAGCAAACACAGCAATGCCTCAAATAGTCCAAGAAATGATAGCTCTTGGTGTCATCAGCATTTGATCACAGCATTTTGAAAAACAGAGACGTACAAATCACCACCAGATGTCAGTGTAAAGCACAGAAAGAGCTGTTTTGTCAATTTCTCAAAAAAAACAAACAAACAAAAAAAACAGAATTGTATAGTTGTATACTCAGTCACTGTAATTCTATAAAGAAGAAGTGACGTATTGAACTTCCTACCAAGGGAAGTAAATTCTAATATTATGTAATCTATAAAGTCTTAGAGGAACAACAAAAATTGGCCATAACATGACTAATGGAGAGTTCCTGGGTTTTTTCACTCTAAAAGGCTTTTGTGGCCTAAAGGGAAAGTATAGACAGCAATTTGGAAACCCATAAGTCCAAAAAAGAGGATCTGACAACCAGAGCTGTGGTCACATTTAAAAGAACTGCACAAGACGCTTTTACAAACAAGAGGTTTGAAATGCTGACTGTAGGACCGAAAACAATTTAAAATAAATGATGAATACTGAAATTGCGCATTCTTAAACTCTGCACTCTTAAAATAAAGATCCACAATATCATACGAACACTACCATTCACCATAAAACTAATAGTGTGTTGAGTTTATGTACTGACTTGAGAGTGGGGCTTTCTTCTATTGGACATCTAAACTAAAATCAGTTAAATAAACCACTGTAATTAAAAAAGGAGTACAACAATCACACCACTCTTGAAGGTATTTCACGTCCTGGATACATATAAACTATAGAAACAATGGCAAACATCAGATCTAGATTATGTTTGGGGATAAAGAAACATATAAAACACTTGTGGAGATACAAAAATCCTAAGAGCACAACAGGACCCCAGAGATGTGGAGCAAACAGTGGGCTTTGCAGCAGCACAACACCCCTCTAATGCTTCCTGCAGTGGTGGAAGGGCTCACACGAACAGTCATAGCCACTTAGGTAAGAGACAATCCTGATTTAGCCATTTTCAGTTTAATAATTTGTTTTACCAAATACAGACGGTGTGTTAATGTTTTAGGGATGAGCGTTTGAGCTGGTTTCAGGACACCAGGATTCTCCTTACCCAAAGTGTCTGTGTCGAAATATCAAATATTTGCATTTATGTACATTTTAATCAGGGTTACCAACACCGGCAGTGGCACCTTTTGTGACTTAGCAGTAGGAATGCTTTCTGAGCGGACGGAATTTTCTATACAAAGTTGGAAGCTTAGCTTTGACTGTTTTTTTTTTAAAGCTTTAACTCAGTTCTGTAATATACAGGTTATAACTGAACTGCATTTTTTCTTTTTTTTTGCCAAGACAGCTCCTGTTATCACAATATCCAATATGGATTACCTACCATTTTATGGTGTCGTATAGAGACAGGTCAGGAAAAACGGTATATCTTTGAGATAACTGACAACACAGATGTGCCGCTTGGATGTTATCATCAACACGTTACACTTTGAGGATAATTAACTTTATACTAACTAACCTCTCATAAAACAAATACAACAATAATATAAAAACCCCCACGAAGTGCCCTTTTCTAGAAACTCAGTCTTGAATATTCACATACGTCAGTCTGCTTTGCAAGTGCTTCATAGTATTTATACTGTAATTCAACAGTTAAAGTAAGTGCCGTTTTCCCATTCGGGATTCCTACGTCTAAACTGCTGACTAAGAGAGGATTGGCTCATTTCCCATTGGATGATTTGCTTGGTTTATCAGTAATGTAACGCTTCAGGATAAGGATTTGCCCTTGAGGTTGATAACATCATTCTCAACTTTGGACTGTGCCGGTCACACCTGATTTTTGACCAGGATCAGAATCGCTGATCTTTTACAATGATTGGTAGTAATTGCGTATGAGTTTATGCCAACGTATTTCATGATGCAAGATCACATCGTCACATAAACTGTCAAAAAAACTCTTCCTGTACAAAAGTTTGGGGTCAGTATTAATTGGTATGCTTTTGCTCACCAAGCCTATTTGATCAAAAATGCAGTACGTTCACACAGTGAAAAATTATTTAAATTTTAAAATATGTGTTTACTATTGTCTTCAGTGTCATATGATCCTTCAGAAATCTTTCCAATTTGCTGCTCAAGAAACTTACAATTATCAATGTTGAAAAAAGTTAAAATTTTTCATATTTTTTTGTGGAAACCAGGAATTCAGGATTCTTTTGATGAATACTGACTTTACTGTTGCGTGTGATCAGTTGTGACCCAGGAGCACAAAAGTCTTAATTAGCACGGGTATATTTGTAGCAATAGCCAAAAATACACAGTATGGGTCAAAATGACACATTTTTCTTTTATGCCAAAAATCATTAGGATATTAAGTAAAGATCATGTTCCATGAAGATAGTTTGTACATTTCCTACTGTAAATATATCAAAACTTCATTTTTTATTAGTAATATGCATTGTTAAGAACTTCATTTAGACATCTTTAAAGGCAATTTTCTTAATATTTTGTTTTTTGCACCCTCAGATTCCAGATTTTAGTTTAGAATTTAGTTGTATCTCAGCCAAATATTATCCTATGCACTGCCCCCAAACTTTTGAACGGTAGTGTACGTTTACAATATTAATATGCATAATAATTATGTCCTATAATGATACATTATATATTTAGATTTCTGGCGCATATGCAATAAGTCACGGGCATCATTTGTCGAACCAGTGCTGCCATGGCAGGTTAAGTCAAGTACTGTCTCACACTTTAACTCAAGTGCTCATCTCTGCTAAGTCTCAGCGTGTGGTGAAGTTGAAAGAGCGGTCAACATGCCCTGCCGGTGCCGGAGGTTATAGCACAGTGCACAGACAATATAGATGTGTGTTTGTATGCATGTGTGTTTTGTGAGTGTGTAAAAGAGCGAGAAGTGAAAAAATAGATGCAGCCTGTTGTTATCACGGAGGACGAAGGCCTCAACCCTTCCCGCGGGCCCGAGGGCCAGTCTAGGTTTAGAGCCGGATTGGACCAGAAGGAGCTGGGCAGGCGCTGTCAATCAGCACTACGAGGGCGTCGAAAACGGGGCAGAGCTGGGGCTGTGATTGGCAGACTTGACGATAGTGATGACGCTGGTGGTGGCCACCTTACCCGGAGGCCCACGGGTGACAGTCCGGGCGAAGCACTGCAGGGCCTCGTACTTAGCACGAAGCGCGTCCAGCTCCAGACGCATGCTGGCGTTTTCACGAGCCAGTTTGTCCACTTCTTGTTGCAGCTCTATTTTTTGCCGTTCAAGCTCCTCTTTCTGCGTGACGCGCTTGATGCGACAGCTGGCAGCATAACCGCGGTTCTTTAGTGTGCGCCGCCGCTGCTTCAGCCGGACCACATCTTCTTTTGTCAACCCACGCAGGTGCTGGTTGAGCTCCCGCACCGACATGGCCACCAGCTCGTCGTCACTGAGCGCCGGGGCATTCTCACCCGCCTCCTTCTTGACCTGAAGCACACAACAGACAGAGTTTCTGTAAATTAGCATCATTTTTTACCTTGCAAAGGAATCTTGAAAAAAAATTCACACAATATTAAGGCGCACAACTGATTTTAACAATAATAAGAAATGTTTCTCATGTTTCAAATCAGGACATTCGAATGATTTCTCATGTGACACTAAAGACTGGAGTAATAATGCTGAAAATTTAGCTTTACCATCACAAAGGAATTACACTTTATTCAAATACATTACAATAGAAAACAGTTATTTTTTACCATAAAAGTATGAGACAATAATACTGTTTTACAGGTTTAAAATGTTTAAGAAACCCCAAACTTTTTAACAGTAGAACGGTATCATTTTCAAAAAACTCCCACACAGTTACACACACAGTATACGCCAATATAAATAAATAAATAACCATATTGTATTTATTTTCTTTTTTCATATGGAGCAAAATTTGTGCAATACATAGGAGCATCCATATAAGGTGGATGAGAATACATTGTCTTAACTCTTAAAGGTTCAGATAACAAACAGTTCACATAATATATAATAAATAATATCACATCTAAGAATCACAGTTAAAAGTTCTTACCTTTAAAGCTTTGCCCGCTTTAAAATGAGTCGTCATACCCTGCATACAAGCAGCTAGTCGGAACTCCTCAAAAATCTGTCTTAAGAAAATAAAAGAAAGGAATTAACATATTATAAAGGTGTAAATGTATAAAAAGTCTTACTGTTAACGAATTGTTTGTGGTTGCACGTGTCAGTCTCAGTCAGAGAACCTGTACACTGCATTAAAACTGCTGAGTTAAATGAAGTTACCGCGAGCAACCAGCAGGGGTCATTACAACTCTGCACAATATCAGCGAGACAAGGGTTACCCTGTTTACTTGCTGATCTCGCGTTCTCACGATGTAGCTCACTAGACCGTTGCAAGAGTGCAATAATAGAAGCAGGTCAGCTCTCGGCATGAGGCTTTGTCTGATCTCTCTGCTTAGCCGTTCATGCAAGGCTATTTTGGCCACCGCGCTATTTTTAAAAAAAGTCACTCAAGGCCTCGAGACACCCGCCACACAACCAAATTAGAAAATAAAAAAACGCGCTCTATTTCAGGAGCGTCAGAACGCGTGAACCCTGTTCAAGATAGCTGCCATGGAGACACGCTGCTAATGGGTGTGGGAGTGCATGCCACGTGACCAGAAAAATGGTAAACAAGCTTCATTCATAAGCTTGCCACACAGGAGGGCCACTCTCCAAACTACCAAAAACTCGAGTAGTCCCTCTACAAAACTAAATACGCTAACCACTGAAACAATATAGAGAGCGAACAAACCAAAATAACAAAGTGATGATATACATTGTAGCTACTAAAGTCTTAAGAAAGTGATACCATATAGGCACTGATATGCAATATAGTGATAGATGGATTCGATTTCTGTCTGCCTTTCTGTCATTCTGCTTCGAGATCTGAATGCCATTTAATCCATCCATCCATCTTTCCATTTAGTGATCCGTCTGTTGCCTATATTTGTATCCATCAAATTATTATGACCCCTTTTGAATATAAAATGTGGTATAGACCACACATGGAAACCTTTTTGAATGTAATGTCAAGTTTTAATGAAGTCAAGTCAGTCCTTTTCTGTTCAGTAAATGGAACATTCCAGGAGGCTGTCTGTCACATGGGAATAGTTTCCCTTATACAGTCACTGTTATATTTGTGCTTTTAGACAATGTTCTTTATCAGGTTCAGAACTGTGGCTGAAAGACTGGATCCTGTTACACTAGGCTTTCCTGGCTCGTTTCATGTCCTTATTTAACTGTGCTTGTTATATTTAGCACAGCATGCTGACACAAAACTCCAGTTGCCAGTGACACAATTTTGAGTGGAAATAATAATTTAGGCAACTCATTAAGACTCATTGTGGCATCGCTACACTTTCACCTGCAACTATTTCACAAGTACGATTATTCCTTTGGGCTCTTACTCTTTTATTCCAGTATCAAACATAGATTCCATTCTGAAAGCCCATGTTCCAACTTCCGCAGTTTATTTCTCCGGTCCAGTCATCTGGCCTTCAACCCTCTGCATACCCCAACCATTTTAAGTGACTGCTTTGTCTTAGTGAGAATTCTTTAGTAATGGTTACATTAAGTATCTTTGACTAGTGAGCAGATTCACTGCCTTTGGCATGTTTGGTAAATTCTGAGTCATTCTTTTGATTCGGTCTTCGTAAACCACACCGGACGTGCATCAGTTTCTGGTTTAAATGTTTCAGCTATGACGAGACAAAAGAGTATAGATTGGGTATGAACTGAGCAGTTGAAACCAAATACCAACATGAAAGAAAAAAAAAAAATCACTTAAGGCTTGATTCGTACCATCTGGCCCTTAATGTGAGGGTACATTAAGGGCCCCTCAACTCATTTGGCTACAATCAAACTGGCAACCAGAAAACTATGCAATATCACTTTATATTTGAAAAACGAAAGCATAAGTGAAACTTATTGAAAAAATGAACTGAATCACAATTAACTGAATATCAAATCTGCACTGTGCCATGCATGTTCATCTAAAGCTGTGCGACAAACAACATAAGACAAGCTCTGACAAGAAGAGTTTTCCTAGACAGCAAGTTGGCTCAGCATGGCTGATTTTAAAATGGCTGTGACAGGGGAGACCCTGCATTTCATTCCAACTAGGACCATGGAATCACATTAAAAAAATGCTTCCCTCTCTATTCATGGGGCCTCCAGGCTTTCAGGTCTTTCTCACACAAACACACTTCCTTGAAATTCCTTCAGCACATGGTACCCCTTTTCCATTTGTGCTGAGAACTGGGGTGAACTGACAGGGGGCCCCTCTTTCCTGCTCAGCCCTCACAGAGAGGAAAAGCCCAAATGTCCCAAGGCCAGAGTCAGGGTTTCATAGTTTCCTGGACATAAATTATAGGACTGAACGCCGCCTTTGATGCTGAACATTTGATAGTCCATATGAACACTAGTCTTCTTATCATGGATTTTATGCCAGGAAACAAAAAAAAATAATAATTCATGTTACAACACTGTGAAGGAAGCCACAGAGAGTGTGGATAACTGAGAGACATTCCACACACAGACATTGAGAAGGGGCCCCACTTTCATTCAGAGAACTGCATACTTAATACTACGCATAATACTATGAGGCTTTTAGGTGTAAATAATGCAAGATCAACTTTTGTGGGTATTGTCCCAGCAGCAAGCCCACATTTTTGCACATGTGCACTAATATTGCATAAAACAAGTCTGTTCAAGTCACTTAATTTCACTACTAAATACTTACTAGAGCAAGTTTCTGCAAGCACCGCACTTTGGTTGAGAAGACCATATTGTAGAAGTTGCTTGTTTATGCATCATTGTGGTAAAGCTACGATTACATCATCCGACGGATATATGGAACAATAACAAAATTGCAGACCTCTCTGACAGAGACAGATTACTGTGGTAGATTTGCCCTATTATTTCACATCAACCATATACTGGTTCGTCCAATTAATACGGCTGTGCTTACACAACAGCATGCCTGATCTGCGTTGCTGTAATATGTGGGCGCATGCAGAACTGAAAGTATTCAGTAATCACAAGGTGAAGCTGTTCAGACATGTCACTGGCATCACATGGACGTTGGTCACAGTGTTAAGCCCATTCACAACCTTTCTGTCACACTTCAAGGGTCACTCTTTATTGTACATTAGTGTTAACTCATGATTTGGCAGCTTCAGGTTACAATGGAAAGAACTGTCTATGTCAAGGTGCTCCGCAATCATTTTCCACGAACTACAAACCATGATGTAAACTGCTTTGGCGTCACATAACTTACGTTTCAAGTAATTACTTACATGACATCTGATCCCAATAAACCCAACGAGGCAGATTATTACTGACTAAACCTCTGGCCCGCACGGATAACGTCTGCTAAAGCACTGCATGCTTTGGCTGATGCAGGGATGACGTTCTTTCTAGGCTCCCTGAGCAATATGGCTGGGTAACCGCATATTTGAGTCTTGAGATTGTGAACTTTCTCAGAAACGGCCCTCAGAGGACCTCCCCTCTTATGGAATTTGACGCCAGTGTTGCCATGCTAACACATGTGAGAATGTGAGATTCTCTTGTTTTGACCACTTATGAAAGGTAGAGAGTTGAGACAAGGCCTTGGGCAAAGCCAAACACCACTTCAAAGCCATGTGTGCTTGCATTCCCATGATAAATAGAGGCCTGGCTCGTCTTTGCTGTTTGTTTTTCCTCACTAGTTAGAGCAGATAGGCCACTCCAGCTGCTACGTCCCTGCGTTAGCGAGCTGCTCTCTGTTTTTCACAGGAAGGTGGAGAGCTACATCTCCTTCGGTCCCGGCACACTCTTTTCCACAGCGGCGCATTCGCAGGAATATTATGTAAAGGAAATGGAGAGCATAGCAGAGCCGTGAGTCATGCTGTTTACTGGTAAGAGCGAGGACGATCGGCAGGGAATCACACCCTCCCGAACTGACGTTTCCTGGAAAATCCTGTTGTTTCGCAGGGGCGGAAGGAAAAGTACGTGGAACCTTGGGAACGGTTGGCGGGGCCGCCGGAACTTTCTGCGGATTGGGAGGAGAGGTAGCGAAAGCAAAGCTCCTTTCCAACTGGGGACGCAGGGATTCAAAGGAATGTCAAGTATGCACTAACCGAAGACAAACCCGCCCAGTATGTACGACAGGGAAGCCAGTGCAACGTGGTTAATAAGTGAAGAACAACAAGCATGGTTCTGAACTGAAAAATCGTGGCATGACCAACTTGATTTTAACCAACAACACTCAACTCATCTAAACTTATATTTGACGTAACATTGGTTCTCCACCCTCATGCCATTAAACATCTGTGCTTAACTAATGGTCTACAGCAAACAGGACAAGCTGGAGGATTGCGCAATGCGGCATCAGCACATCACAGGCATATAAACATCTAGTTACTCAAGCTCTTGAGAAATAAGTACCAGACAGCTCTTCCACAGACCTGACCACAGTGCGGTGAAGTCAGTCCTGTCCGATCCAGAAACTGGAAAAGGGCAGGGTGTTGCTTTATGGTCTAGACACCAATAGGCATAAGTCTTATTCTGTAATACACTGATCAATAACATGACTCTATTCTAATCAATTCATTTATTCTTTCTAATCAATTCATTTATTCAACAATGCATTAAAAATGTAGTAGCCTTGTGGGCAGACATTGTTTCCTGTTTCTCTTCCTACAGTCTTATGCATACTTAATACAACTTTACAAACTTTATAAATTATTTTTTTATTAATTTATTAAAAGGTACATCAAATATTTCAAATTGGTAGAATATTTCTAATTAAATTTCTGATAAAACATACAAGAAAAGAAAATAGGAAGTGATATCACTGAGAGAACCCCTCATGACTGTGTCACGAGGTCAACAAGTCTCTTAAAATGTCAGATAATGTGACCTTTTTAATGACACGGCAACACTAGTTTAAAAGTTTAAAGAAAAGTCATGTGGTTCAAACACCCCCAAAACATAATGACATTTATGAATTCTAAAACATTTAAACATCTTTTTCATATACACACACACAATATATTTTGGTAAAAATAGCCTAAGAGCCAAACCCTATGAATGATTGAATGATGCATTTATATAGCGCTTTTTACTGTGTATATTGTTTTAATTGTGCTTATTGGGTCTATGAAACTACAAAGGCAACATTTCTAAAAACTTGGCACACATCACATATTTCCCAATTGATCTGGCCAAATCAATGGCCAGATCAAACACACTCCGGCACTTTATTTACCTGCGATATTTCAAGCGACAACACACCTTGCATTTCTCGCATAAACTCAATCAAATCAATAAAACTTTAATTTACAATGGCTGGTGATAACGACGCAGCCTAGTTCAAGACATGGCGCTCAGAGACAAAGCGACTGCTGCGCCTGACGTGAGAATTGGGTTTGGAGTTCCCCTGTGTTTTATTTTGACTCATTAACTCACCAACTACCGCTGTCTCATTCACTTTCAAAACCCACTGTCCTAACCACATAGAGTACTGTAAGAGTTCCTGTTCTCCAAATGCACCATCTAAACCACAGGATTTATTTCTCCAGCGATTCTAGACCACGCTATCTTTAGAGGTGTGAGATACTCGATGCTACAACAATAATCGTGAACTAAAATTGACATCATGTGATCGAAATAATACAGATAGCGAACTGTTTACTCATAGAGCATCGCTTAGTGACAAGACACGAGTGCCTGCCCTTTCTAGTGATCCCACGTGTGTGTCTCATGACAGTGCAGTGTGTGCAGTTCACTTCCCCTGGGTTTCTAAATGCAGCAAGTAGACAGCATGCAAGATGTGGGAGGCCATTACCACAGATACCTCAGCAACTCTGAGTCAGACTACCTCTCAGGCAAGGTCACACAACCCCGCTTACAGTATGAATAAGGAGACATGACAAGGTGGCCCTCCTCCATGATTTTCCATGGAGATCAAGATTGGACAGAAACACAGAAACAGAAACCAATATTTGCTCTATTCTCTATGCCATCTTCCGCAACACGCTCTTAAGCCAAATGTAATCTGACCCCAGCAACTATTTCAGTGTAATGACAGGCACTCAATGCAGTTTCCCTCTCTGAACTCTTCCTGGGCAATGACTGGTGCTGATCTAGCAGCCTCAACAACTGATCTTCTGCTGACTCTGGAAAACATATGCCAAATTATCAGATTGGAACACAGCAGCCCCCTCACAAGTGGATGGTGGCCTTTTTATATTCTCCAGGGTGTGAAATCAACACCCAAAAGCGGATAGTGTTTTACACAGCGGTGGGTATTTTTGCTCATCTACCAGTCGCTGTGGCGGCCGATGTGTAGAATGTCTCCGAATGCTGTTACATACAAAAAGAGCCACGCACACTTATTTTGAGGAACAGATGAAAGACATGCTTTCAGTGTGCATGCCTGACTTGCTGTTCGTCATGCATGCTGGCTGAGGGCTTTCCATACGCCACACGTGAATTTCCAAACCTTACACTCGAAAGATTCTGCCTTACATGTAAACACTTAAATCTTAAGATACGCTTCAGGTACAATTCACTTCTTTTACACATTTAGAAAAAAATTATAAATAACAAATCATTATCTTTAACTTACAACTACTATAAGTATATGCAATTTGATCCGCACAGTACACTATCATTATGCCACAATATAAAAAGTATATAACAAATATCGACTGCTTGACCATTTATATCAGGGGTAGGGAGAGCCGCAGCCCTGCAGCGTTTTGCTTCAACACTAATCAAACACACCTGAACGAGCTAATCAAGGTCTGAACGCTTACTTGGAAGCTACAGACAGGTGAGTTTTAATTAAGGCAGGAGCCCTAATTATATATTGTTGAATATCAAATATATACAGTTATTCTACTTAGTAAATGATCCACCATGAATAGTAGGCTAAAGGTTAATTTCCCTCCCTGACTGTCCTTAAATTGTGAAATTACACACCAAATGTCATCCAACACATACTCTGTTTGACCACAGGACATACATTCTTCTAATTGCAACGAACGGACTTCACCTTGATGTGGTTTTATCGCATTAATTTGATTCAGAACTGCTATTTTATCATCCATTGTGGAAATGAATCACATTATCCACTTATGACTCATTTTTCCTGTGAGGGCGTTGCTCTAATGCTAACCTGCCAGAATAGAGTGGACACAATCATTCTTAAACAATGTGCTCATAGATATTTCCAATCACCTACACATCACAAACACATACACATTCCATTCTATACGTGCTCTTCATACAGCACTGAGAATATTCAATCACTAGCTTGTTATTAAGTCATAAAACGGGTCCTAAGTTTTATTAGACGCGTTAAAAGGCGAGACATGCTACTTTATTATAATAGTTTATATTTTTAAACTATCACTTGTTTTTGCACTGCGCAACGAAAAGTCGCCTCTTACAAAGACATAAGGGCAAGTAAGCCTTTTATAGAAGATACGGTGCATTCTTTAAGTAGTATTCATCACGCGGTGCGCCTGCACTGAGAATCTGACATAACGTCACCCGATTCTTGAACCCTCGTGTTGATTAAAGAGCGCGAGAAAACTGAATCTTTCCGCGCGGCTCGAATGACTCGGGATCGTTCCATCGCTTCAAAACTTCCAATAGTGCTCCAGACACAAATATGCCCTTTGTGCCAGAATTCCTAAATGCCCACCACGTGTTATTTCCTTGTGTCGTAATGTTAATTCTTTTGAAACATGCCCGCTGTGAGAAGCGACAAAAGTTGGAATCGTATCGCCAAATTGCTTTAAAAGTTACAAGACGCAGTTGTTTACTTACTTAACGATGCGATACAATTACGTATCCCTTTTAAAACGTAGCAAACTTATATAATTTACGCAACATTAAAGGGTATCAGTGAGAGTAGTATTACTTATAAAAGTAATCGTTTGTATAAAAGCATAAAGTAGCAAAAAGTATTTGTAGGCTGAATTCCAAGTTGCAAACTAACACGTGTCCATACCAGACCGATACATTTTTGTTTCTATAATCAAATATTGAAACTATTGCATCTTTAAAATAAATGTAATTCCTTATTGAACTTTATTAGTTCAGAGAAGAATATATTACGCTGCGCATCGAACGACTACAGAAATATTACGGACAGGCTGAATTCTTATCCGTCATCGTGAGAACATCAGCAATTTCGAGAGGAATTTCAAAACATCTCCCAGAAAAGCTCGCACACTGTACCTCGTGAACGGGGAGTCTGTGTCTGAGATGCGCAGAATGTCTGAGAAGTGTCCTGGAATCCACAGGTCGAGCCTTGCCTCGCGTCCTGCAACCGAAGCGAAATGTTTCCCTGAACTAAATTAACTACAAAACAACAACAATGTATCAACATTCCACTCTGTGCTTCCGCAAGCACTGACGTCACCGAGTCCTCGTGACCGCCCCCTCCATTCATGAAAATAACTTTATGCTGACGTCAGTCAGGCGGGAAACCAGGGGAGGCCAGAAATAGACGCAACTCAATACTTTGGGAAGGTTTATTGTATCTATCGCTAAAACTCAGCGTTTATGGGTCGAATTATGCGTATAAGAAACGAAAAGCCACTTGATGAAATGAGACACTGACATAGACATAAACATTGACAAAAGGTCATGGTTGTGTCTCGGTGCTCTAAAGCTGTGGTATGACATGACTGTTATGAGAACTCGTACACTCATTCATGTCGTTTTTGGTCGTTTTGTAACGTCAATGTTTATCAAAATATTCTGTATTGCACGTCAATGAAGGGAATCCGAAGCGCCCTCTGTCTGCGATAAAAAAGTGTCAGCTTTACACTACAGTTGTTGAAAATAAGCATACGCAGCAGTGGCAAACACCTTCTGTGCTCCCACCTCATTTGCTTCCACATGGAAGAGAACTGCAGTGTGACACTGAGATTCTAGATGATTTGAATAATGTTATGCATATATCTAAATAGCTAATGGTTTATGAAGAAGTAGAACAATCCCAGATGCACAACATTGCGTTGTCTGTGGGGCAGTGTTTTAGCAGTATTGATTTTTATTTTCTACATCTTTAAGGTTTTTATTTTTATATTTTGTTTTTATTTTATTATTAAAAGTTCAGTCATTTTGTTGCGCATTTTTACAGTTTTAATTATAAAATTAAGATAAATAATAAAAACAAGGAGTTTTATTTGCTTGTGCTGGAAAGCACATTGGCTGTAATAAATGGTGCTATATAAATAAATTAAACTTGAAACTTTATTTGATTTTAATGAATTTTTACAGATGTTCAAGTAACAGAAATCTTTTATGGTTTTAGTTTTAGTTTTAGTTAACTATAATCTATAATATTGATTGCTGTATATATACATATATATATATATATATATATATATATATATACATTATATATTTTTTGTTTGTTTGATTTTTTGTTTTTTTTGCATAAATCATGTGGACCTGGCATTCTCTCACTTTCTCTACCAGAGAGTGACTCAACACAAACACATTCACTCTCTGAGGAAGCATATGGGTTTGATATCAGTGTTTGGGCTTCTGACGTCTTTATTTTTTTCCATGTCCAAAATTCTGGGTGGCATTTAATTTATTCAATGGTCTGTATCATCAGTATTGAATTTTTAACGTAAGACAACTCAAAACATGCTTTTTGTTCACATTAAATCTTGAGTGTGTGTGTGTGTGTGTGTTATTGTATTTATTCTCACAACAAAGTGCACAACATAATTTCTAAAAATATCTTCAAGTTATTAAAAAAGCCTAATAATTAAAGTTTGATGATAATCATTATCTATTATAAATATTGACAGACAGGTAAAAATATCACTTTACCAAAACCCCCACACCTGATATTTGGTGCATTCTTATAGCAGCAAAGCATATACACACCTCAAAAGAGAAAAAGACAAATGTAGCTCAAATAACATAAAAGAAGTGATGGACTGCCATTCTCCTTCCCGTGGGATTCCTGTGGGACTTGTGGGAAACCACCATGTGAATGTTAAAAAAAAAAAAAAGAGGATAAATCTTTTAAGTGGAAACACATCCTCAAGTTCTTAAGATCATGCCGGCTTAAGCCAAACATTAGACAGACCTGTGTTAATCTTCCAAGCCTAAAAATATGTTTAACCTATGCTTAGTCTTTATAGCACTTTACCCATATATCATTACTATAAAGAATCTTGATGATTTCTTCAATGAAAAAGTCCTGAAATACTTCTTTTAATACAGAAAAATGTTTTTGCAGGTTTCAAATTTCCCCTGTGACACTGGATTTATATTTGGAATTGTGACTGGCGTGCCAGTGACATCATAAAAATATGGTTAATATGAAAAACACTTTATATAACAAGTGGGCAGTTTGGTGTGGCAAATGGGTAAGTATTAAGTCTTGTATATTGGCTTAGTCAAACATTAATTTGGGAATATTCCTTCACAAGTCCATCACATCTGAAATACTCCGCAAAATCTGCCTTGTAGTTTAGGGAAACGCATGGGATACTTTGTCCCACCTTTAGAAGTAGCATGCATATTTCATGTCTGGAAGGCTTTCAGAAGCAGCCATTCATTGTTCCTGTCAGAGAAGTATGTTTTCAACAATACTTACAGCAACTGTAACCAGGCACATATGTGTATTTTCTGCGCAGAGGTCGGATTACAAGCACATGTTGTTTTTTGCTGAGTACCTTACAGTGTGTGTTCTCTGTGGTGTTCTTTTCTGGGTGAAAGTTCTGTTTTCTTTTGTCTGGCAGGCACAGTAATGTCTGTTTCCATGTCTGACATCATTTTCAAAGTGAAGATTCTTGGAAACGTTGTTCCTTGTAGTCCCCGAACGCTTCATAGCAACAGTGCCACCCAGAGACATCTAATCACCCGGAGTACAAGTGGTTTAAGCAGAAGATAATATGACTCTGTGGCTGTTGACATAGTCAGGGATGGAAAATCTATGATGTTGAAATTTTAAACATGTAGTCTACATGTTTTCTGATTTCATCAGTAAGATAAACATCTATTAACGCACAGATGACCATGATGTTACTAAAGAAAAAAAAAATGTATGATCTATGTATCATGATTTATTGTAATTAATACTACTCTTATATGAATGTTTATATTTTTCTGGTTGTCTTTCGTTTATGCAGTGTGGCTCCAGTGCTGTAGATGGCGCTGTCGCTCTCTCAGGACACTCTCACTGCAGCAGAAGAAGAAACAGTACACGGCAAATCATGTAGCAGCGCCTTTGATAAACTAAGGTAGTTTATAAGTATTCCCCTTATTATATGTACTTACTGTGTCAGTATATTAAATATATTTTACTGTTAGTACTAGGTGGTATTGCTTAAAAAGTAAATTTCGGCTAATGTTCGGTGTTTTTTGCTAATACGGCAACGTTACCTGCTTGTAAACAGTACAGAAAACACTGAAATAAAAGCTGTTAAAGGCAATAAATGTCGCTTTATTAACACCTCACAGCACTTAGTATTCTTAGTATAACAATATTAATGCTATCTTCTAAATATATGGATTACATTTGTTTGTATGTAATTCCTATAATATATGTAACAGCTTGTGGTGTTTATGTCTTATGCAGTTAAAGTAAGTAGGAACGTGTGGAAATTGTCAAAATGAATCGACCAAAGCCAACAAGCATTAGGCGACCTAGTAACACCAAGCCATCAGGTAAGGTTTTAGCTGTGATTATGGCAAATAAATAGATGAATTAACCCTGTATACACTTCAAACCCGTCTTTATCATCCTGTGATGTCCCTCAGGTCACCCGCCTCCAGGAGATTTCATTGCCCTTGGAGCGAAGAGTCAGAGCAGTGAGCCGAAAGCAAACCCGACTCTCTTAAAGCCAACATCCACCGGTTTGCCCCCAGACCGCAAGAGAGAGGCGTCTTCATCTCTTCCCTCTTCCTCCAGCCTGTCCAGTCTTTCCAAACGGCCCAAGCACTCTTCTACTCCACCCAGTGCCCTCTCACGCCTCGCCGAGGTGGCTGCTGTTGACAAAAGATCAATATCCCCTTCCATCAAAGAGCCATCTGTCATTCCTATTGAAGGTGCCATTAGCAAGCATTTAGTCACAGAAAACTTTTGTGCAATTTGAGGATTTATATTACCTGTATTTTAAAAATTCACTCCATAACCAGCCCCTGCAAGCTTACGTTCCCAATCCAATCAATAATCCAATGTGTAAAACAAAGTCCTAACCTACATTTTCTCCTCCTTAAATTAAATTAAAAGTTTGAATTTAGTTTCCAGTAGCATGCAGTTAACTGTAGAATTTCAGATTTATATTATTCTAAATTCTTGTTCATAAAAGTTCAAGTAAAAATCGACACTCTGTTACATATATCCATTCCAAACTATATTAAACCTTATCAGAACATATTTTTTTAGTTCTGTCTGTTTAGACACTTCAGACAATTTTTACATTAAATGTTTGCAAGGCATTCCATTGCTCATATTTTCATAGACCTTGTTTGTACACATTCAAAAAATATGTGATTGACTTTTTTTTAGTGTCACCTGCTGTGCTTCTGGATGAGATTGAGGCAGCGGAGGCAGAGGGTAATGATGACCGCATCGAGGGTGTGCTCTGCGGAGCTGTCAAACAACTGAAGATGAACCGAGCCAAGCCTGACATGACGCTCTATCTCAGCCTCATGTTTCTCGCCAAAATCAAGCCCAACGTCTTTGCCACAGAGGGTGTGATAGAGGTACGCAGAGACACCTGTGCTGTAATACTTGAGTTTATTGTTTCTGCGGGTGACAGCTTATTATATTAAATGTCTTTGCTCAGGCTCTCTGCAGTTTGCTCCGCCGTGATGCCTCAATCAACTTTAAGGCCAAGGGGAACAACCTGGTGTCTGTGCTTGCCTGTAACCTGTTGATGGCTGCCTATGAGGAGGATGAAAACTGGCCTGAGATATTCGTCAAAGTAAAAGTTCAAGCTGTCCAGCTTTCTGATCTCACAGTCATCATGATACTGATACACAGTCATTGTGGTGTTTCTCAGGTCTACATTGAGGACTCTCTCGGTGAACGTATCTGGGTGGACAGCTCGCACTGTAAAACTTTTGTTGATAACATCCAGACTGCCTTCACAACCAAGATGCCACCCAAGAGTATGCTGCTCCAGACGGAAACTGGGCGATCAGGGGGAGACCTCAGTGCAGGTTGGTGGTCCGAGACTATTCTCAGTCATGGAGAGAAATGTATGCGTTAGTCAAATATAGAAGAACTGACACAAGAGACTGTCTTTTAGGGAACAGCCCTCACCCTTCCACTCCAGATGAAGATGAAGGTCAGACTGAGCTTTTAATCGCTGAGGAGAAGTTGAGTCCAGAGGATGATGGACAGGTCATGCCCAGGTAAGGAAGCAGATATATTCCAAAAGATATGCCAGTTTTTAATTGTATGAAATAAATAAAATTAACAACCTTGATATAATATTTCAAAAAATGAGAAATGCTTGCTTCGTTTAATTGTTTTTACTTCATGTATTGATATATAGTTTTTGCAACATTCACACATGTCTGGTGTCTGATTTTATATATATATATATTATTATTATTTTTATTTTTTTTTAAGGGAAAAAAAAAATTAATTCAGGAGTGATGCCTTTAATGTTTAAAAACTAACAGTAAAGACTTTTACATTGTTTTGCAAAAGTTTTCTATTTCAAATCAATGCTGTTCTTGTAAACTTTTTATTCATCAAAAAATGCTGAAAAAAGACGTCTTGGTTTCCACACAAAAATATTATGAAGCACATCTTTTTACAGCTTTGATAATGATAATCATAAGAATAATGTGTTGAGCATCATATGTTATTATCACAGGAGTAAATTACTTTTTAGAATATATTAACTTTATTATTAGTTATTTTAAATTATAATATTTTACAATATTACATTTTACTGTATATTTTATCCAATAAACACCTTTGTGAGCATATGAGACTTCTTCTTTTAAAATATATAAAAATTCGTACAGATTCTAAACATTTAAATGTATATGTAACAATGCGTATTATTTTGAATTTGTGTGTATATATATATATATATTAATGTTTTAAAGGAATAGTTAACCCAAAACTCACTCTCGAGTAGTGTCATTTTTTATATGAATTTATTTGTTCTGCCAAACACAAAGGAAGGTATTTTTAAAAAAGTTTGGGTCACCATTGATAACACAAATGAAGACAGAATTGTCATTTTTGGGTGAACTACTCCTTTAAGTAGTCTGTTAGATTTTGCTGTTGTATTGAAATTGATGTTGATGATACTAAAATGTCTTCGGCTTCAGGTACGACGAGCTGGCTGAAAGTGTGGAAGAGTATGTCTTGGACGTCTTGAGGGACCAGCTGAACCGTCGCCAGCCCATGGATAACGTGTCCAGGAACCTTTTGCGCCTTCTCACAGCCACCTGTGGTTATAAAGAGGTCCGGCTGATGGCTGTGCAGAGACTCGAGATGTGGTTACAGAATCCTAAGGTACAAAAATGTTGACAAAAGAGGGGAAGCGTCATTGTCTGAAAATATGAAACCACATACCTAAAGTTTTGTCTCTGTTTGGTGATTTTCCAGCTGACTCGGCCAGCACAGGATCTTCTGATGTCTTTGTGCATGAACTGTAATACACACGGCTCAGATGACATGGAGGTCATCTCAAACCTGATTAAGATCCGCCTCAAACCTAAAGTTCTCCTCAACCACTACATGCTGTGTGTCAGGTCGGCGTTACTCCTTCAGACCTGAGGTCTCAATTTATACTCGTAATTGTAAGTCAGTACTGTGAAGCTGAAACACTTTATTTTTTTCATATTTCTCATCTTCTGCAGGGAGCTTTTGAATGCTCATCGAGATAATTTGGGCACTATGGTGAAGTTTGTGATCTTTAATGAGCTGTCAAATGCCAGAAATCCCAATAATATGCAAGTGCTCCATACAGTTCTGCAACATAGCCCAGAGCAGGCACCGAAGGTGAGTTTTCAACCAACCTTATTGCCTTCATGCACATGAACAAATCATAGTTTTTCTGTCACATGTACAAATCACTGTAACTTTTGCTAAATTAGTCGTAACTCTTAAGTACTTTGCCGTCTACCATGTGTATTGTCTACATGAAGTAGAGACTCGAGAGTTTGAATAACATTTCTTTTGTTTCTGTTTCAGTTTCTGGCCATGGTTTTCCAGGACTTGCTGACCAATAAGGACGATTACCTGCGGGCCTCACGCGCCTTGCTCAGGGAAATCATTAAACAGACCAAACATGAGATCAACTTTCAGTCTTTCTGTTTAGGCCTTATGCAGGAGAGGAAAGAGGCCAGTTATGTTGACATGGAGTTTAAAGTAAGGGCTATATAGCTGTGTTTATTATCTGTAGAAAATGTGACTTGATACTTTGCCTGTACGTAATTTTATTTTTTTCATTTATTTATTTTTTCTCTGTCTCAGGAGCGTTTTGTCATCCAAGTGACGGATCTCTTGACAGTATCCATGATGCTTGGGATCACGGCTCAGGTCAAAGAGGCCGGCATTGCCTGGGACAAAGGAGAGAAGAAGAGTAAGAGGGTTTTTTTTTCTCTCAGTGCATCATATATCCAAAATTGAAAACTCTGTTTATGCTAATGAGAATGCATGTGTATTTCAGATCTGGAGGCACTGAGGTCCTTTCAAAACCAGATCGCTTCCATACAGAGAGATGCTGTGTGGTGGCTGCACTCTGTTGTTCCCACCATCAGTAAAGTTGGACCTAAGGACTATGTGCACTGGTATGAATCAGCTGGATGTAGGACCGGTGTTATTATTGTCAGCTAAAACTATTGAGTTTAAATATTCTAAAGCTTAAAGAAAATAAAATGCAAATGGAACATATACCAAAATATGTGAAAAATATTAATTAACACTAAAGGACGATATTTACTGACCATTTAAAACTCTTGTTGGAAAAATAAATCTAGCACTTTCTGCTTGTAAGACAATGTAAACACCTTTACATATAGCAGATTGTTATTTCACTGATTGTTTCATTATGTTTCAACAGTCTACACAAAGTGCTTTTTACAGAGCAGCCTGAGACGTATTACAAATGGGACAACTGGCCACCTGAGAGTGACAGAAAGTGAGATATCAATCTCTGCTTAAACATCTTACAGATAGAATTTTTTTTGTACATTCATTTAACAGATACTAAAGCATCTCTTTTGTTTGTTAGTTTCTTTCTTCGCCTGTGCTCAGAGGTTCCTCTACTGGAGGACACGCTGATGCGCATCTTGGTTATTGGTCTGTCCCGTGATCTGCCCCTGGGCCCAGCTGACGCCATGGAGCTGGCCGATCACCTGGTGAAGAGAGCTGCAGGAGTTCAGTCTGATGGTAAGGCAGTGGTCCTCCTTAGACATATATTTTAATAATTGAAAATAGATCAGAGCTTTCTAAAAGTGGTCCGTTTTTAAAAACTCATGAACTGCAGATTTGGAAGTGTTGCGAGTCGAGAGGATCCAACTGATTGATGCTGTGCTGAACCTGTGCACTTACCATCACCCTGAGAACATCCAGCTGCCTGCAGGGTACGACCTTTACCTTTCACTTCTGTTTTATTATTCATCAGCTTTATATTGCCAAATAATTACTGGGTGTCATGGACTATTTGCATTGAAATTTTAAGCCACATTATGGTCTGTCCACTCCTGGCATCCGGTACTCTATTTGTGGGCTGTTTATTCCTCAGAGAGGTGAACTTCTTTATTAAATGTTCCATTTCAGCTATCAACCTCCAAATCTGGCCATATCGACTCTTTACTGGAAGGCCTGGCTGCTGCTGCTTGTGGTCGCAGCTTTCAACCCACAGAAAATTGGTGAGGCCAGATATGATGCAATACTTGCGTTTCATAATAACATCTTATTAGAATGCCATTATATCGCTGTCGCTGATGGTTTCAGGTTTGGCAGCATGGGACGGTTACCCCACTCTGAAAATGCTCATGGAGATGGTTATGACAAAGTAAGTGTTCTGCGTATTGTGTTGAAATGTGGTTTTATGGATATATCAGCACCTCACACTTTCTTTTGCCCTCTACTTAGTAACTACTCCTACCCTCCGTGCACAGTGGCAGATGAGGAGACCAAAACTGAGATGATCAACCGGGAGCTGCAGATTTCTCAAAAGGAGAGGCAGGAGATCCTGGCCTTTGAGAGCCATCTGGCAGCTGCCTCCACCAAACAGACCATAACCGAGAACAACAGCCTCCTGCTGTCCCAGCTCACCAGCCTAGACCCCAAGTATGACTTCCTGTTTGTTAATGTAGTGATAATCCAGCATTAATACAAAGTGTCTTCAATAGAGGAGAAAAGCAAGTTATCTAAATTGTAATCGTCAATCTCCTTAATATATTCAATATAGGCTTATTAGACAGCTAGATTAGGATGTTTATAAAGATGTACTGATCCATTCTTTTATTCTGTGCTCAGGGGTCCCCCTCGTAGACCACCGCCTCATGTCCTGGATCAAGTAAAGAGTCTGAACCAGTCTCTTCGTCTGGGCCATCTTCTCTGTCGCAGCCGCAACCCTGACTTCTTGCTCAATATTATCCAGAGACAAGTACACACTCTCATATACTAGCAGAGCTGTTTTTTTATGAAGAGCCACGTTTAAGAGACTTTCTAAATGCCTAATTCTTCCCCCATCCAGGCTTCCTCTCAGTCTATGCCATGGCTGGCTGATCTGGTCCAGTCTAGTGAGGGGTCCTTGGATGTGCTGCCCGTTCAGTGTCTGTGTGAATTCCTCCTCCACGACGCAGCTGATGACTCCTCCTCTGTTGATGATGAGGAGGAAGGAGAGAGCAAAGAGCAACGAGCGAAGAAAAGACAGGTACACATTGGTGTTGTCTTTGTTAAACATTTTGTTTCTCCTTAAGTCATCTTTTAATGTTAGTCAAGGAATCTTAAACCAAAGTTTTACATGACCATTTTTTTCAAATCCTTATTGTAGTAATTTACAGTAAGGGTTAAGTTGGTCCAAAATGCTATCTATTTATATATATATAGATAGATAGCATTTTGGACCAACCTAACCCTTACTGTAAATTACTACAATAATATATATATCTGTCATATTATCTAATTTTATAGTAATATTTAAAATAATTATAATTTAATTAAATATAAATATATATATATGTATATATGATAAATAAAATACATATAATTATTTTAAATATTACTATAAAATAAGATAATATGACAGAAAGATAAATATTAAATAAATTAGATACACTGCTGTTCAAAAGTTTAATAAATAATGGGGAATAGAAATAATTTTATTGCAGCAAGGATGCATTACTTTGATCAAAATTGACAGTAAATACATTTATAATATTGCAAAACTGATATTACAAACTTTGTTCATCAGAGAATCCTGAGAAAAATGTATTACAGTTTCTATAAAATATTAAGCAGCACAACTGTTTTTTGCATTGATAACAGTAGCGAATATTTATTGAGCAGCAATTTAGCATATTAGAGTAATTTCTGAAGGATCATGTGACACTGAAGACTGGTATAATGATGTTGAAAATTCAGCTTTGACATAAATTACATTAAAAAACACATTGTAATAATATTTCACAGTATTACATTTTTTACTGTAGTTTTTGGTTTTCTCCTTGTCTTTCCCTTTCAGAGGCAGCAGAAACAGCGACAGCTTCTTGGACGTCTCCAGGACCTGCTTCTGGGTCCTAAGGCTGATGAACAAACCACATGTGAAGTCTTGGACTACTTTTTGCGGCGTCTCAGTTCTTCTCAGGTGGCCTCTAGAGTTCTGGCCATGAAGGTGCGGAGTTAATTAACCATCAACCAGTGATCGATTCATTTAGACAGTTTAGTAAGATGGTTGTTGTGATGTGTGTATCAGGGTTTGTCTTTGGTGCTGACTGAGGGAGCATTAAAAGATGGAGAGGAGAGGGATCAGCTCATGGAGGAGGACTCCAGAGATGCAGAGTTACTGCCATGCTACCAATGGCTCCTTCAGGACCTCCCCAAACTGCCTCTGTTTGATAGTGTAAGAGGCTTGACGTCCAGCGCCTTGCAGCAGGTCAGTCCACTAACACAAGTACAAGATTATCAATATCTGTAACTTCCTCAGCTTATTGTGTTTTTGTGGTTTTCCATTTCAGGCCATTCACATGGAGACTGATCCTCAGACCATCAGCGCATACCTGATTTACCTGTCCCAGCATGCACCGGTGGAGGAGCAGTCACTCCACAATGACCTGGCCTTGGTTAGTCTAAATCTACAGCTTGCTTTAAATAAGCTCTAGTATAACCTTTCCCTTCTCTCACGCCTTGTGTTTCGTGTCTTTTTAGGATGTGGCTCGTCTAATAGTGGAACGCTCCACTATAATGAACTGCCTCTTTTCCAAGCACTCCTGCAGGCCCGAGTCTGATGCCGTTCTCTCCGCTCTTATCTCCATCTTCTCCACCTATATCCGTCGAATGAGAAAGACAAAAGAGGGAGAGGACCTCTATAGCTGGGTACTAATAACTCATAACTGAACTGGAAATTCTGTGGAAATTTTGTGATTACTGCTTGTGAAATAAAAACCAAACGTTAAATCTCGCAGTCGGAGTCTCAGGATCAAGTGTTTCTGCGGTGGACCACAGGAGAAACGGCCACCATGCACATCCTAGTGGTCCATGCTATGGTCATCCTGCTCACACTGGGACCTCCTAAAGGTAAGTATCTCCTCAGTTGCAGTGTTTGGTGGCTAATTTTGCACTTGCCTGCCTACAGCTACTGTGCATGTTACTTTTTTTTAGGGGAAAGTGAGTTCTACTCATTGCTGGATATCTGGTTTCCTAATAAAAAGCCCCTTCCCACTGCGTTCCTGGTTGACACGTCTGAAGAAGCCCTTCTGTTGCCTGATTGGCTGAAGTTAAGAATGATCCGATCTGAAGTCTCCCGACTGGTCGATGCAGGTATTAATAACTTGT
Organism: Enteromius mattozi; assembly: GCA_032359235.1. NCBI lineage: Eukaryota > Metazoa > Chordata > Actinopteri > Cypriniformes > Cyprinidae > Enteromius > Enteromius mattozi. Next base: position 8,342,079 of record JAUMHE010000044.1, on the reverse strand, counting down.
ATTTAGAAATAAAGATTTTAGAAATCATTGGCTGTGTTTTTGCTTTTTTTTTTTCAGTACTTTTGGTATCAACTCGCATGTAAACAGAAGCAATGTACACTACTGTTTAATGTCTGTAAAAAGTGTCTTATGCTCAAGTCTGCATTTAATTTAAAAAGTTTTAGTCTTTGGTGTCACATGATCTTTAAGAAATCATTAAGTTATGCTAATTTGCTGCACAAAAACATTTATTATGGTTGTCAGTGTTGAAAACAATTGTGCTGCTTAATATTTTTGTAGAAACTGATAAATATTTTTCTGTATTTTTTGATGAATAGAAAGTTTTAAGAAAAAAAAGTTTATTTAAAATCTTTTGTAGCTTTATTACAATTATTTATTCTTATTTTAACAAGTATAAAAAAAGCTTAGTGTTTTCAAACCCTTAACTTTAGTGTAATTAAGCTGATGTGTTTTTTTTTGTTTGTTTATTTGTTTGTTTTTTTTTGGTCATTCTCAGCCTTACAGGATCTGGAGTCCCAGCAGCTGCTGTTGTTCGTCCAGTCCTTCGGGATCCCTGTCTCCAGCATGAGCAAACTGCTACAATATCTAGACCAGGCTGTGTCCCATGATCCTCAAACACTGGAGCAGAATATCATGGACAAGAGTGAGCATCTTTAATTTGTTATACTCTGTTCTCACATGTTTCAGTGTTTAAATGAACACTAACATCATGGATGTTTCTGCCTGCTAGACTACATGGCTCATCTAGTGGAGGTCCAGCATGAGAGAGGAGCCACCGGTGGACACACGTTTCACAGTTTACTCAGTGCTTCAGTTCCTCCGCGCAGAGGTCAGGATCTAATGCCCCACACCGAGGGTTCTGTCTGCACTGATTAATGTGCTGGTGCTGTTTTACTCAGGTTGAGTTGCATAGGGTGATTAAATTCTGTACTAATGAGTCCTTTGCTGATCTGATGTGTTACAGACAGCTCAGAGGTGAGCAGGGCTAAGGTTACCGTTGAAACCCCCCATGGCTCTGTGAAGATGAGAACTGTGAGTCAGGTGCCTGTGATCGGCCCAGAGGATGATTTCGCTGGGATTCTTCTACAGGTGCAACATCTCACTTTGATCTGCCTATGGTGCTTTATTAGAGGGCTTCTTTCTCCTGCCAAGATTTAATTCTGTAATGGTTTTATTAATATTATAATATCTTGTCAAAACTGTAGCAAAGCAGTTGTGCTTCTGACATGGTCAGTCTCTGTTTGGCATGCTGCATGTCTTGATCACTCATTACTGTAATGCATCACTGTATGCATCTTATTGGGTTGTGATTAAAGGAAAAGGCTAGTTCACCCAAAAATGAAAATTCTGTCATTTGCTAACTCTTGTGTCATTCCAAACCCATAAAACTTTCCTTCATCTTTAAAGCTGCAGCTACAGTGTTCTTCCGCAAGACACTCACCGTTCTGTGTATTAACCACCAGAGCGCCAAATGTTACAGACTGCAGCTTTTAATACTCACGTAAAGATATTATAATGAATCCTGTGAAATTTGTATCCCTTCGTTTAAAGTCCATTCCAGTCAAAATTTGAAAAAGTAATTCATATGAGCAGAGTGGTACAATCAATTATTTTTATGTAACCCATTTATTCATATACAAACATTAAATAGTGCACATACATAGAAGAACACTGTATAGCTCAAATGTGGTACATTCAAACTCAACTATGCTTGATGTAAAAGAACAAATATAATTTTTTCTTTTCAGGTTTGTCATGTTTCAATAATATTTTACACTGATAAGCTGTTTTAAACCACTAAAACTTTTTGGAAGCTTTTGTTCCGAATGGTCACACCCCTTCATTTTAATTTTTTTTCTTTTAAGTATATCGGGCTGTTTAATCAATTTTTTCTCAATTCTTAAATCTTAATTTATTTTGACTTTTGTTTGGCACAACCCTTCAAAGTATCACTGACTGATCTTTGTTTCAGAGTTTGCAATTGTGTAGACAACCCTCTTCACTAACTCTAGTGAAGAATGAGTTAATGTAAATAAAATAATACATAAAACATTATTCGATAATTAATTATTCATTATTTTTAATGACAATTAAAAATAAAGTAATATTACATTGAATTGCACATTACATAAAATTGGTGCTGTCAAGCAATTATTGCATCCAAAATAAAGGTTTTTGTGTTTACTGTGTGTATTTATTAAGTATATATAAATACAAACACATGTATTAGCACCAATTAGAATCAATAATAAAAAACATTGATAGAATTTTTCAAAAATATCTATATTATATGATAAAAAACAAGAAACATTTCATAATATTAACTGGTGCAGCCAGTGTACTTATCAAAATATTATGTATAAATGATCCATTTAGCTATTTATGGTGTGATGGTGATTGTGACCATTTTGTTTTTGCTGAATTTTCTTTTCTCCATGTAGCTCTTCCCTCTGAAGGTGGATCCTCGCTGGCCTCCGCCTCCGGTCCGGCCATTGTCATTAGCTCTGCAGCAGACCCTGGCCCAGGAGGTGCTGCGGGCACGACAGGGTCACATCCAGAAGGGTGGTCACGCTGGGCGACTCCTGCAAGCCTTATCAGCCCTTCTAAACTCTGCCCACGCTGGAGCCCTGGTCATGGCAATGCACCACAGCCATACGATCTCTTGCCCTCTACTGCGCCATCTTTACCAGGCACATAACCTACTCATACCTATATACTCGCTATCGACACTGGTGCTTCCTTTTGCTTGCTCACTCACTCCCTTATTTCTCCTCTAGCGGTCGGTGTCTCAAGACGTTGACTTCTCATCGCTGTTCTTCAACGCCGTTGTACAGATGTTAACTTGGTTGGAAAACTCAGCGGTTGAGACAGGGCCACTCCACAGCCTCCTGAAGTCTCTGGCAGCTCAGTACTCTCACAAACATCGCATCACAGATGGTGAGTAGCTCTTAACCCTGAATCTTAGCTGTACAGGTCAAGTTTCCCAGCACATATTCAAGCTTACAGCACAGATCTAGCTGAATCAGCAGTTAGAGCAGTTTTAGTCCCAGCATGCTTGGCAGGTGTATTGACTGTGTCCTGTGTCCTCAGTTCGTACAGGATTTCTGCACTTGACTGAAGCTCTGGCGTACAGAAGGGACTCTGAAGTGGCAGTGAGGGGCATTATCGCCTCTCTGAGAGCTGGAGAAAAATGCAATGCTGAAGCTGAACTCATACAAAAAGGTATTTTAAGCAGTACTTGAGTTCTTAGTTAAATGGAAACATCAGAAGCAATCAGACTCTCCTTGCACTTTTGTATTTAGAAAACATAATACTTCCTGCCTAGTTTAAAAAGAGCATTTATTGAAACAATAAACTTAATTAATCCATGCCACTCACGAATGTCCACATTTACATGCCAAAGGCACATATTCTGTCTTTTTAAGATGGGACTTCTCAGTCATGAGGTAATGTAGAGGAAAGTAGATCAGGATTATTTTTTTAAATGTACAAAGAACTAATGAGAAGACTTAATGAAAGAGTTTACACAACAAATGCTGTTTCTGGCTGTGTGTAGCACCTGCCACTCTGCACCTAAAATATATACACTTAAAATGAAGTCGAGATGAAACAGAAGTATTAACAGATCTTTTCTTCCATATTTTGATATACACAATTATATCAATTATATAGACATCTGATCATGATTGAGAATTCTGATGTTTTGATAGAAAAACCAAGAGCACAAAAAAGTAACAATACAACATGTATAATTTGTTAACAAAAAATAAATAACAGAAAACACAAGACAACTGTTTTTCTAATCATGAAAATGACTTTTTTCAGTGTTTAAAGTTGAATTTACATGTCAAAGATGTTGATTCAGTGAAAGTAGGATAGAATAGATGTTACATTTTTTAAAAACGTAACGTCGTCTCTTAAGCAGTCACGTAATGTTTCAATCTCAGCATTTATCATCTTTATTGTAAGTTCCGGTCAGCTGCCCAGTTACATTTTTATTTCACAAAATGTATGAAATAGACCTAAAGAAAAAGAGAGGGGGTGTGTGAAAAATGGTAATAAGAAATGTCAAACATGACTGTTTGTGGCTTGGAAAAACTTTACTAACATTTCAAGTGGGCATCAGGGGGAAAACATCTTATAAAATAGTATGATATATAACCCCTTGAATGTTTTGTGTGGCCTACATTACACAGCACTTTTTTGTGTGTGATGTTATTAACTTTAATTATTGCTCCACTAGGAACCACGTGGGGTGTACTCTCACAACATGTATGCATTGGAAAAATATTTTTGAACTGGTGAGATGTTTGTGGCAAACGTAAGGCCAACAGGCGAGAAGTGGGGGTGTAAGTCAGCTCCCCAGAGGCAGTTAAGGTCTGTGTGTTGGTGTTGGAGCGGTTGCCAGCATTAGTCAGTCTCTCCAGAGGGGCAGCGTTTGACTCATGCACCAGCAACACCACCGCTGCCCTTAATGTGTTTCTCTTTATGATTTTAACATTCCGCTCTAAACCTCACCAAAACAAAAAAACAGCCTCACACAGACACAGGGCCACACATCCATTCCAGGGCTTGTTTAAATCCTGCACCTACTTCAACAGCAAGGGTTGACTGACATCTTTATGAAAGTTATTGTGGTGGGGCTGGAGGCCTAGCAGACAGGATTACTCAGAAGTGAAGCGTGTGGTAGTTATCATTTTATGCGATGTGGTATTGGCTTCAATGTTTTGTTTTTCATTTTTGGGGACCTGTGTGTGTCTCGCAAGAGTCGAGGCATTATAAAACAAAAACCCTGTGTGCCTTAGTGTTGCAGGGCCTCATGGAAGTGAAGTCTCCGTATCTGGAGGAGCTGTTGTCCCTGCTTATGACCATCGGTACAGAGAGCGGAACCACAGGAAACACAGCGGGTCCAGTTGCCATGGTGATCTCTCTGCTGCTTCAGGAAACAGAGGAGCGAGGGGTGAAAATAGAGGTGGATTCCAAAATGTAAGCGCACAATGAGTCACTCGCTGCCTCATCACAGATTTCCGTACTGTGTGCTGGTGATACTGTTTCTAGGTGGGGAAGGAACACGATGTAAAATTGGTTTACACTTGTTTGATCCTTGTGGAATGGCCAGAGTTACCATAGTAAGACACAGATTAAATGCACATCGTTTTTAAATGCACATTTGTGGCTTTTGGACCCCAACTGTAAGACTCAATCTACTCAAAGTCAAAGACCCATCATCAACAGTAGTGCTGTCAAACGATTAATCGCATTCAAAATAAAAGTGTATGTGTGTTATGTATATATAATACACACGCAAAAAAGAAAACTGTTATATTTTCAATATATTTATTTATAATATACAATTATAATGTTTATAAATTATGAATATAAATATGTAAATATTTCCAAAATATATACTGTATGTGTGTCTCTTTATAGATACAAAATAAATATACACAGTATACACACACATAAATATGTAAATAAAAACTTTTATTTTGGATGTGATTCATCATTTTACAGCACTAATCAACAGAAAACCAGTTTTATATATATATATAATGTTTATTTTATTTATTTTTAACCTCTAATAATACTTGTCTAATAATAATTCTTGTCTTTTAATTGAATTTAATTTTTAATTTTGATAAAATATCAAGTTCATAACATTTGTGTGTATGTATATACACAACTGTGTATGCACACACAATTGTTAAGTCTGGCAAAATAAGGAATTATTACCTTTATTCAGCAAGTATCCATTAAATCAATCAAAATTACAGTACAGACATTTAAACCGCAGCAAAAGGTTTCTAAGTAAAGTATTCTTTCTATTCATCAAAGAATCAAAAAACACAATATTATACAGCACAGCTGTTTTTAATTTTGATGATGATAATATTTCTTAAACAGCAAATCAGCCTATCAGAATGATTTCTGAAGGATCACATGACACTGAAGACTGGAGTAATGATGCTGAAAATTCAGCTTTGCATCACAAGAATTAAATACATTCAAAAATATATTCAATAGAAAACTAGTTAGTATCTTTTTAAAATTGTAATAATATTTCACATTATTACAAAATATTTTGTGAAATAAAGGAAGCCTTCTTGAGCATAAGAGACTAATTTCACAAAATCTTACCAACTCTGAACATTGGTGTACATAATGAACCACTGGTTGGGAGTCATTGTTTTAATTAGTGTATTATTTATTTGCTGGAAACCCTGTGTATTTTCTTGGTTGGTGATGGGTGTGTGTGTTCTTCTTGGCAGCACTGAGTCAAAGAAGCCTGGCTCGTGTTCAGGGCTGTTGGTTGACTGGCTGGAGTTGCTTGACCCTGAGGTGACCTCGGTTTGCTCAGAACTTCAGCAGAAGCTGCTTTTTGCTCAAAACAAGGTAAAATAGTTTCTCCTATCTGAACATAAGGGTGTGGCTCCGGGTTTTATCTGATAAATAATATATTTGAGTGTGCCACAGCACAAGTAGTTTATTCATTCACTCCTCTCTAAGTACTTAAATTGTACTCTTGTCCCTTTTCCGATATTCAAGCTTCAAAACAAATGCTGTGAAAATGGGAGAAATACTTCTGGAAGGATATAAATGAAAGGATTGAATTGCATTTTATGCAGTAACTTTGTCGTTCTCTGTCTCAGGCTAAAAGTGGTGTGAGTGTGGCCCCCTCCTACAGGCCGTACCTGTTGGCCCTACTCACACACCAGTCTAACTGGAGCACCTTACATCAGTGCATCAGCTCTCTGCTCAACAAACACAGAGACCAGAGGTCATTTGCTCCTCTCTTTATTAAACACATTCCTCTCTTTCTGCTCTTACATCTCCAGTATGTTTAACTCCGTTTCATTTGATCTCCAGACTGGACCCAACCTCAGCACTAGACTTCCTGTGGGCCTGCAGTCACATTCCCCGCATTTGGCAGGGGCGAGATCAGAAAACCCCTCAGGTCTGATCACAGTTCATTTGCAAGTGGTTCGAAAGTTTAAAACTCCAGTGTTTAGCCATGAATTGTTTGTTTTTGTAAGTGCGTATTGGCTGTAAGTGTATTATATGGGTTTTTTTGTGTCTCTGCAGAAGCGCACGGAGCAGTTTGTGTTGAAACTGTCTTCTGAGGAGCTCATAAGCCTGGTGGACCTCATCCTGTCTGAGTCAGAACTGAGCTGCCGTGACTCAGCCACCTCCAAGAGCGCTTTGGACCAGGTCTCCTGTTCTCTTCTCCAGTCACGATTGCCTCTCCTGCACAGCTGTCTCCGCTCAGAACTGGACAGTGTCAAGAAAGTCTCCGAGTACCTCATCAGCTGTGTTAAGAAGTGGGGAGACAGGTACATTCTTTGAGTCTGTGAATGACAAAAGAAAGAAAAGTAAATTACATAATTTTAAGACACTCTTTTAAAGAACTCTGTGCACAGGATTTGTTTTAATATCATGGCTATTATGCTGTCACTTTCATTTAAATTAATAGTTTAATAGTCTAGCGGTTAGTACAGATGTTTTAGACATTGCATCTTGGTGCTCATAGGGGAATTAAAGGTATAAGTCTTGTTGGTGTTGTTTCTCAAGCCCACTATCTGAATATAGGGCCAAAAGAGAAGTATGTTAGGAACCAGTATCTAAAAGGGCATTAAGATATCTTTAATCCTTTTTGAGTAACAGGATTACAAACATTGTAGAAATTTTTTTGAAAAATGCTCTTTCTCCATTTTTTGAATGGTCACTATTGGCACATAATGCAAAGGTTGCCAAATTAAACTTTTTTTTTACTAATAGACCTACCAATCTCTGTGTAAAAGTAACATTATGATGCTGCCATATTTGTGAAGTCATTTGTAGCCTGCTGTAATTTGACTCTGAATCTAAGGTAAAAATTGCCATTTTGACCCCCCTCTGGCTTCCATCAATATACATGTTTATATACATCTTTCTTCAGGATAAATATTAGCAAAATCAAAAATTTGAGCCAGAAACCTCTAGTCGAATTGACAGATTTACACATATGGCTAAAACAATTGTAATGAATGTAATTAAATAAGATTTAACTTCAATATGACATCCACACAAAATTAGGGATCAGTAAGATTTATAAGTTCTTTAAAGAAGTCTCTAATGCTTATCTGGCTGCATTTGTTTGATCCGAAATACAGTAAAAACTGTACAATTGTGGAAAAACTAATACAATTTAAAATAACAGGTTTCTGTTTTAATATACTTTAGAATATAATTTATTCATGTGAAGGCAAAGCTGAATTTCAGCATTGTTCGTTACTCCAGTGTTCAGTGTCACGTGATCCTACAGAAATCTTTCTAATATGCTGATTCATTATCAATGTTGGAAACAGTTGCCTAATATCTTTAGGTGGCATTTTAGTTTGAATCAGAATTTAAGCCTAAAACATTATCTTACCAAAAACAATCAAAGCTCTGCTGTTTCCTTCATGAAGTACAATTTCTGTACTGCTCTGTGGAAAAAGTGCATACTAAAGACCCCCAAAACAGCAAGGACAACAGTGTCGGACAGAGGTCAGGGTTTGTAAAATGTCACAAACACTCTCCACAATTACAAAGCAAAAGCACTGAACTTCTTTCTTAAAGGCCCCCTTAAAGAGGCTGATAAATGTATGCGATACCATGCTGTTCCTTTGCTTACAGCAGAAATGCTCTACATCAGGCACAATAGCAGGAGGAGCTGTAATTAGTTCTTGTGGTGTGAAATGAGAAGCGGCTGAAGTCGTTGAGCGCTGTGATCTTCTTCGAGAGCTCAGTGTAGTATAATGAATGCACGAGGATTAAGGCTCCGGCTCTTCCTTTGGCTTCTGTTGTGAGTCGCAGCTCAGAGCGAGGCTGTCAGAGAGATCAGACCGGGGCTCTTTGTGGTGGCAGCCCCCCTTCCTTTCATGAATTTGCCTTTGGTTATTAAACCCCCTTAATGAGGGGGAAAAAACTTTGGACAAGGTCAGACAAAAAAATTACTCCCAGAAATACGATATTTCTAAGTCGAGCTAAGCTGTCTTATGGTCGAGAATGGGCTCGGGTAATGCTGGCATGTAAAGCGTGTGTTTGGTGGGATAAACACTCGTGTGTTTGTTTGGCATTCTCTCGGTATCTGTTGCTTGCGAGCACAACAGCGGATTAGCAAGCATAAACCACAATTAAGCAACAAAGTTGTCGGTAAGAAGGCCTTCGCTTGATTGAACAAGTAGACAAGGCCGTGTGTTCTTCTGTTTGTAATATAGTCTGTTATTGATACAGGCTGGTTTTTATAGTTGGACCATTTTAATCTCTCTCCCTTTAATCTTCATAGTCTTTTCAAAATACTTTTGGAAAGTTGACTTTTAGTAAAATGATTTTACACCGTATAATAATAATATAATAATTATGATTATTCTTTTAATGGCTCAAAATGTGTAATATGCATTATTATTTAAATTGCTCAAAATATGCCATATTAATAATAGTGTATAATTTTTATTACATTGTTCTCAGCGAAAATGGTTATTAATACAATATAATAATTATGCGTAAAGCAATTATGACTTAATGGTTTCTGGGTGGTTGACATGAAATACTTTTGGAAAGTTGTCTTTCTGTTACAATCTAAAAGTATTATTATGAACAACATTTCTTTGTGTCTTTTCTGAAACAGCTGCTAAAAAGTAAAAAATTTAAAAATATTATTAAATATTGTTGCTTTTTCTTTAGTAAATAATTATAATAATTGTTAAAATGACCAAAAATTCATGACTGTTATTGTAGGTCTTATGTATTTAATGTTGAGGCCAATAATAATTATTATTAATATACAATATTAAAAGTATAATGGGAAAGTTTTCGGTTACGTGACATTCTTTTCTCAGTCTAAAAGTATTTTAAACTGCATTTTGCAGATTTAGTTAAGAAATATTATGTTAAAGTTATTTTCAAGCAATGTTGTTTAAAAACTATTTGAAGTTTTACGAGTTAAGACAAACATTAATTATATTGTTATGTTTTTAACTAAAATATAATAATGGTAATTAATAACATGATAATGTTTTTATAACATATTATAATATCATATGATTTATAATCTCTGATTGAATTGCTTAATGGTGTTTTTCTTTATAGTATAATAGTACATATAGTTTTATGTATTCACATTAATTGACTTTTACAAATTAATTTTTTATACCGTTTAAAGTGAACTAGTGAGGCCAAAATTGATTAAAAATGCTAGAAAACAGAACAAGACCTGACACATTCATGCAAATTTTAACATAAACTCTTGAGGCTAAAAAAAAAAAGTTCACGCTTACGCATCAAGCACTCTTTGTTGTACTTGACATATTACTCATGCAGCAGCCTCTCCTGTAACCCATCTGCAATATAACTTAGTCACAGCTGTTGTGTGTGTGTTTCTTGGCCTGTTTAAGTGGCTCTTTTTTTCATGTTTCTTGTTTATTCATGTGTTTGTGTGTGTTATGTCCAGTATCATGAGTAAGAGGTGTCAGACGCTGCTGCTGCAGATCTACTTGCACTTCCCAGAGGTCATCCAACACATCCGCCTTCCAGAGGCCACCCTGAGCGCTGAGGGGGCAGCAGACGGCAGCACCTGCAAGGTAACTGCTGCGCTTTACCACACTTCCTGCTAACATCACCTGAAAGATTAATGCTGTCTGTTGTCTGTGGGTATATGTGCATGTTTAGCTGGATGTTCTCGTGCATCGTCTCATCGCTCTGCTAGCTGACACAGGAGACTCCAAATCAGCTGAGAACCGCGCGTCTGATGCCAGTCTGGCCTGCAGGAAACTGGCCGTATCTCACCCTGTGCTTCTACTCAGGTTTATCACACAAACATTTCCTATTCAGTTTAGGAATCAGATGTACTCTAGTTAAGAGTTTCTCAAAGTGGGGTTGACAAACCTCTAGGGGTTCATGAGGGAACTGCGGGTGCTTACTAATAATTAATTATATCAAAAATATAAAATATAAAATTACAGTAAATTAATATTGATGTATTTAAATGATCAATGTGTTTAAACTTATTTTTTATGAATATTTTCATATTATTTTTTTATTGTATAAATTATATATTTTTTTAAATATTTGTAATTCCTCCTTCTAATATGGATCTCTGGCATAATCATTACTTGTCTGCCTGGATCTCATTGTGTCGAATATAAAAATAATAAAAAAATTATTTAAAATGAACAATTTGTAAAACAAAAAAATTATCAAAGCAAAAAAAAGATCCCAACCTCAGACAGCAATGAAAATGCAAATGTGTTGTGAAATTTAAATATTAATCAAAAACATTTAATATAATTAAACAAAAATTCAGTGGGAAATCATATTATTATTATTATTTTTTTAATCCACCAATGTTTCATTGGACCATGAAAAATATCATATTATTGATTAAAGTAGAGAACAGTTTAAAATTTTAAAGGATGAAATTAAGTGATAGCAATAAAATAATTTAATAATTACGGTTGTCAAGAAAAAGATAACAATTTTTATTTTAATTACAAAATCTGATTAGATTAATCACCAACTAGTTGCAGTGTGGGGTTGAGAAATTACCCCATAAAGATAATTTAATGTTATTGTTGACAAAAAGCATTAAGTAGCTTTAGAAAGAAATATTTTGATTCAACAGAATTTATTAGACTGAACTTTGAAGGCTGCAATTTGGCCAATGCTTTTTAGAAGCTGCATTTGAAATGACATGACAAGTTTGGGTGCGTTAAACATGTTAAAAATTATAATTAAATGTGCATTCAATTATATATTAATAAATAAAGATGTTAATTTCTGACAATAAGATAATAAATTATGACATTTATTAAGAAAATAAATAGGGCCCTTTTCATTGTCATGTTGTGTGAGAGTGTATGTGCCGAATGCATAAAAAATGTGTTTTGTGTTTTTCCAGACACCTTCCCATGATCGCTGCGCTTCTGCACGGCCGCATACATCTGAACCTGCATGAGATCAGACAGCAGAACCATCTGACCTTCTTCAGTGATGTCCTGGTGGTCCTGGAGCTGCTGCAGCCGCTGGTTTTCCACTCTGACCACCAGAGGGCACTGCAGGACTGTCTGCTGTCCTTCATCAAAGTATTGCAGGTACAAAGAGTAGATTAAATCTTGTCATGTACACTGCTCACATGTTTTTAACACAAGCTTTAGAAGGTAGCGACTTCAATACATTTTGATGATAAAGATGTTCTTAGAGTGATCGCAGACCTCTCACAGTTGCTTATCTGCTAAATTAATATTTGTGTTCGATATGATGTAACCGTACTGGTTTTTCAGCATTTTCATGTTCTTACAGAACTTCAGGAGATCATCCCGTATGCCCATCATAAACAAATTTGTGCAGTTCATCCAAAAGTACATAACCCATGACGCAGCATCTGCTGTGCCTTTCCTTCAGAAACACTCAGATGTGCTACAGTAAGTGCTGCCTTTTTTGCTTACATCACTCGTTTCTGCATTATCAAATACCCATTTACTTTCTTTTTGATTAACACGTTTCCCTCCGTGTTTTCTCAATCTCAGAGGACTATCCACTGAGAATCCAGACCTGGTGCAGCTCAAGTCTTTGCTCGCTGGACTGACTCTGCCTGTGAAGTCTGGTTCCTCTGAGAGCGCTGCTGAGGACAGAGACGGTAGGAGCTCCAACACCTCACCTCACAAGAGACAGAGTTACATGTGAGATGATCGTCACCAGAGCTTGTCTCTCACTCTTTGTGTTTCAGCTGAGGATTCGTCCTCTGGCTCCCTCCCTCTGGTCAACATCTCGGCTTCCATGCCGCTGACTGCGGCTGACATGACTAAATGCCTGAAGAAGATCTCCAAAGGAGAAGCAATTGAAGGTGAGAGAAATAAGACTGTTTTCAGAGTGCTTCCTGATATACTGTTCTTGATATAGGCCCACAGTTAATCATGCATGTTCTTCACATTTTCTGAAGAATAAAGGCATAAAATAAGTAAAATTAAAAATTAGCACTACAGTAATTTTGCAAGCTAAATAGACATTTTTGGAAAAATGACATTAAAAAGAAGCAATAGTTAACCCAAAGTGTAGGAGATTGTACATTGTGCATTTGAATTGTACAAGTTATGCAAATTACTAATTGCTCTTATTAATATTAGTATTTCTTATTTAAAAAAATAATATAAAGTAATACATTTTATTAGTATAAGTATCAATAATTATATAAATTTTATTATTATGGTTTTAGTATATTCTATTACCATTAGTATTATTATTGTTACTATTATTACGTCAATATAAATGAAAAAAATATCTAGTTTATGTTATGCAAAGTGTAAATGTATCATTTAAATGGCATTGGAAATAATATTTTAATAATTATAATAATAATATTTTAATATTTCTGTCATTCAGTTGTATGCATAATATATACAATTATACACAATATTAAAATTTTATTATTATTTTCTTTATATTATTCATTATAATTATATAACCTCATCATTACATGTTGCTATTATTATCATTAGAATTTATTATGGCTAAAAACAATTAATTATATTCTATATATTCTTTTTAAGTACATTTACTTTCTATAGGGTTAGTAAACAGGGTTAGTTGCTTTTACATAATTTATTACTACATAATTTACTGTACATGAATTTAAATTTTGCATAATTTAATTCAACATAATTTACTTTCTTCAGTAAGTACATGTAACAAGGGCGCTAAAATAGTTTGCTTTTTCATTTATATTGTGATTGTTTTTTTTTTCTAGATGTGTTTGAAGGATTGACTGAAGTAGATGAGAAATCCAAAAGAAATCCAGAAATCATTCAGTATTTTGTTGTAAGTACATACAACACACAAAATTGCACAATAGACTGAAATTAGCAAGATTTAACAAGTACAACCAACTTGTCATGCATTATCAGAATGATCTTCAGAGGTTGATGAGTTCCCCTGAAGAAGTGTGCCGCAACATGGCGTTTAGTCTGGCCCTGCGGTGCATCCAGAACATCCCCAGGTGAGGTGCCTGCAGGCAAGTAGTGTGTATTAAATCCAAATGTCATGTACAAATACACTCACTGTTATCTTTTCTAACTCTAGTATGGCTGCTGAATTCCTGCCAACCTTCATGTACTGTCTGGGCAGCGGGAACTTTGATGTACTGCAGACGGCTTTGAGAAACTTACCTGAATATGTGCTGCTCTGTCAAGGTATACAAACAGATGATGACCTTGTTATAAGAAACCCATGATAATAGTTTTTGCTTGCTGCTGTTGTGTAAATTATTTTTTTTGCATTTGTTAAATTAATTTTGCAATTTCAAAACAGTGATAGTTCAACCAGGAATGAAAATTCTGTCATTAATTACTCATCTTCAGAACACAATTTAAGATATTTTTGATGAAATCCGGGAGTTTTCTGAACCGGCATAGACAGAAACACAACAAACTTTCAAGGCCCAGAAAGGCCCAGAGAAGATCTCCAGGTCCATCCATCCAATTATCAGGAAGGAATGTCTTAAAATTTTATTTTATTTTATTTGTAATTGCTATTTCTTTATTCATTTTATTTTGTTTTGTTTTTTTCTCACAGTTTTGATTGTTGCAATTTAGGTTTTATGATTTAGGTTTTCTGTTAGCATTTCTACCCATTAGATACCCCATCTTAAAGAGACCGCAAGGGAAGGGTGGGCGGGAGGGGTTTTTTGGTGTAGTTGAACTGATATGTGATATCAGACTGTTATTCTGGTTTGTAAATGATTGGTAATAATAATAAAAAAAAAAAATTAAAATAAAATAGTCCATGTGACATCAGTGGTTTAAGCTTAATGCCTGCTGGACTTTTTTTATTTTTTGTGCGCTAAAAGTATTTTTGTAGCTTCATAATATTAAGGCTGAACCACTGATGTCACATGGACTATTTTAACAATGTCCTTACTGCCTTTCTTGGCCTTGAAAGTTTGTTGTGTTTCTGTCTATGCTGGTTCAGAAACCTCCCGGATTTCATCAAAAATATCTTCATTTGTGGTACGAAGATAAATGATAATTAAGATAAATGATAAATGAAGGTCTTTTGGGATTAAATGAGTGTGAGTAATTAATTGCGTAGTTTTTGGGTGAATTAACCCTTTAAGCTAATCGGACAGCATCTGTAAAATGTTTCTGATTACCACATAATAACAGTAGGAAGTGGGAATTCTGGTAATCTAAGGTTTTAATTCATTTTTGAAAGGTTATGCAGTAATGTGGAACTTGTATTGTATTATATACACAAAGTGTGTGTTATTTGTGTGTGTGTGTTTTCTGTGGTAATGGACAGCATGCCACAGATTCTGTTAACGATGATTAAAGAGAGCATTTTTCTTTATTTCTTTTTAAGGAAATATCATCTGTTTTGTTTTTCCCAGAACATGCTGATATTCTTCTCCATAAGGCGTTTTTAGTGGGCATCTATGGACAGATCGACACCAGCTCCATGATCGCAGAATCCATGAAGGTCTTGCGCATGGAGGCAACGACATAAATGTCCGTTTCCAACATGTTGGTACACAGAGCTTCGCTTTGACTCAGAAGTGTCATGCACTGTTGATCCTGTTCAGATCTTTATTCAGATAGAGCATTTGACGTTTAAATACTGAAAAGCATTTTATGTTTCCAGATTCTTGTGTCTGCTGGGAGTGAAGCCTGTCATAAGTCTTTTTGTCTACTGCTTTGATAATAAATAAAACAATGAGTTGTAGAAATGCTCCTAACTTGTTTTTTTAGTTTTGTTTTACTTTATTTCCCCCTCTCTCTCTCACCTTTTTTTTTAACACTTCAAGATTGGTATTGTTGGTAAAATAACTCTTTCTGTAGGAGGATAGGGGAAGGCTGTGATCTTTCTCTTTTGCATGACTGCAAATGAGTGAGCGTGAGCTTTTGGGCCCCTTTTTCTTCACGTTGCATCCCTAACAGGTCTCATCTATGCTGTGAATGCTGAGATGGAAGTCTATTTGCCATGAAAGTGCAAGTTGTTCTTGTCCAGTGTCACTGATTTCATCTGTATGGAGACGTGAAGGGAGAACAGCGCACCAGCATGCCGGTGAGCCTCAGCTAAATTAACCGTAGCGGTAATTGTTCAATCACACAGACCAAAGATCCCTGTGTGAAGAGTGCATGAGGGCTGAGAGTGAGTGTGCGGGTGTCTGGTTACACTGGGGTCCGAGGAAGCGGGTTATCTGTGTTTTGTAGAGGGCGATCGGTGGACATGCCCGCACTGGCGGCTGGAGGACTGACAACCTCTCAGCAAGCGCGGCGAAGGCCGTCTGATGAAAGGAGCTTCTTCCTGTGTTCGGTTTCACGCTCTGTGCTCTGCTTTTAACATGTCATAAGTGGAATTTGTGAATCTTCATCTCTGTATTTTGAACTCTGTCAGACGTCTTCCACAAATAGACTGCAGGTAGCTGAATTATTGACTTGAGTGTAGCGTGAACAGAAAGATTATTTTTAATATTAAGGAAAATGCATATAAACATCAATGTTATAGCACAGGTAAAAGGTGGCATTATATGTAAATTACTCACATTGTGCATTAATGGATTTTAAAAATGTAAAGATGACAGGCAAGACATAAAAATACAGCAAAATAGGTACTTCCGATACAGTAGATTCATCTGAATTATACACTGGCTTATTTTGTTAATTGAAGGGATGTCTCAATAACTACGAATTCAGATTTAATGATTTTTGACCGATAATTGGTTATGAGAAACGAGGGTATTTGAAATGTTCAAATATTTGGACTCAATGAGAAAAATAAAAAATGTTCGAAGTCTCATATGGTCACCAATGCTGCATTTATTTAATCAAAAATATTAAAAACAATAGTGTTTTCTATTTTAATAAATTTTAGAATATAGTTTTTAAATGTTATCAACATAATGCATTTAAAATCTTAAAAACATCATGAATGTCTTTTTGACATTATAAATGGCACTTTCGATTATTTTAATGTGTCCTTGCTGAATAACAGTATTAATTACAGACACTAATCTTGTCATCATTAGTGTATCTTTCATGAAATTAAATAATTGAAATATTAAATAATAAAAACCCTTATAATAATTTTCGCCGGACACGTTCTGCCACTTTTTTTGTTTTGTTTTGTTTACTACCATTAAAAAAGTGATGTAACCTTTTATTAAATAATAAACAGATCACTAATGTTTAATGTTAGGTGGCCTTAATTACTATGTACTTACATTTAAACTAATTAATTGGTACAATACACTTATTGTGTACAAACATGTTTTTACATTCTACTTTAAAAAAAAACAAACAACCTATATCTGTAATTAATCTCCGATTACATTTATAGTTACACTGTTGTTCCATTCCTTATACCTTAAACCTACCCATGCCACCAAACCTGTCCCTAACCTGTCCCTACACATCACAAACCGTCATTGGGTCTGAGACCATGTCATTTTACAGAGTACATTTTAATTTTAATTCTATTTTTACTTTTGTGTGCGTGTGTGTGTGTATTAATTGCAAAATCTTATTGAAAACAAACAGAAAAAAGTTAATAGTCAGCTATTTGTAAAGGATAAGCACTTCCTTTCACTGATGCTTAAAAAGGGTTTAACGCCCTATATCCCCCCCCCCCCAATCATACAAAATATATGATTAGCCTCTTTTGAGTTGTTGTGCCAAAGAAAATTGCTGCCATCCATCTTAACCTCCACATACTATGATAAATTAGACAAGAAAACACCCTGCTGTCAGTTAATTGGCAGTACATTTGTTCAAATTTGAAAAAAAAAAAAAAAAAAATACTTTTGATAACCGTGATTTGTGCATTAAGGGTAGATTTCTTAATTGCCTTTTCAAGTGTTATGACTGCTTAACGTTTAGCTAATTTCCTTGGAGATGCTGTAGTCATTTCACCATCGTTTGTCTTGTGTTAGATGTGCTTGATCAGTCTTAATTGCAGCAGTAAGGTGTCACATAACACGGGTTCTTTAGTAGAGTTTGATGGGTTCAGACTGTGCTTTTGGTCAGATTCCCAGGCAGGTTCTCGTAGGCTGGCTCGCGCTGGGGCGGAACAGAGATGAGTGACAGCATGGGCGGGTTGTGAGTGAGGAGTGAGTGTGATGAGCCACTGACACATCCATAACCGCTCACCTTTTCATGAGGCATGCCCTTGCTGCTCCGTGAAACAGCTGCACTGCTCTATGTTGTCTTTAACTTTTTTTTTTTTATAGTTTTTGTCAGATAGTTCTCTGTTCCTGTAGCAGATAGGCATGAATAGGACTAGCAGTGCCAAACACTTGGGTTTGGATCACACATTGTGTAGAACTTATGTTGAGACAATTTTCTATCAGAAATTGCTAGTAAATTCTAATATTTTCAAAGATATGGCGAGTGACATTTAATTATTGTGACATGTTAAAGTGGAAAGACTGAATTTTCCTGTTAAACATACTCTAGTAATTCTTATTTACAATTTTTATTTATTTAGTTTTACAGCGTACACATAGAATGCACTATAAGCAATATTTCTGGATACTTTAATACAATGAAAATCCAATTTGTCTGATTTGTGTGGTTGGTCTAAAGATGAGCTATTTAAATTTCTGTTAAGTTTGGGAACACTTTAAAAGCAGTGAAAAAGCATGAAAAAATTGACATTAGTCTACAACCATTCAGGAATATTTGGAGACATGAAGCATTGATTTTAACCAATTTTTTTAAATTTGAGCAATTTGTAGGGTTGTATGTAAAAACAAAACAAAAAACAAAAAAACATGGAAAATATTTATATTTATCAGCACATTAATCAACATTGAATGTTTATCATACAGTTTTCTATATGTAATACCTCATGTTGATTACCTTTCACATTATCTAATGCTCTGTAAATATTGAAAAACATTTCTATTTTTAATACCGTGCATTATACTGTTGCACCTCGCATGTAGCTTTGGATTTTTGTTTGTTTTGAATTTTTTAAATGCAAAGTAGTATAATTATTTTTATTGTAATGGTTTTAATATTTTAGCATTTAATTTATCAGTTATTAGTATTTAGCATGAAGCTGAATTTTGATATTGCCCTTCCATCATGATTTTTGTTCACATTTATGACACTTTGTCAGTAGATGCTGCTGACATCGAACAGTTCAGTAATAGAACTTGTATAATTTTGACAGGTATTGACTCAAGATTTTATTCTTAACTCTTTTTAACCGTGATCAATTACCCTGATAATTTTCGTAAGGGTAACAAATCTCAACAAGTACCAGCAGGTGACCGCAGATAAATGGAAAGAGGCACAGTGAAGCACTGCTTATGTCTCAGCTCTGGGAGGAACCGAGATGTGCCGCTACCTGCCTGCGCACACCTGTCGGCTCTGTGTTCCTCAACAGCTCCTTCGCTTAGATCATCTCCTCTTCCTCCACGCATGAGTTGTGCCTGGCTAGCGTGGAAAAAATGTGGACCGGCTCTCGCCTCCCTTTTCCCTTGCGCTTTGAAGTGTAAAGTGTGATTGCTTTTGGATCGCAGCCGCTCTCCTTGAAGGTTTTGACATGAAAAGCAGCCTGGGCTCTCAGGTTTATCCCATTGCCAGTGATCCAGGACTAAAGCAATCAGCTCACCGCCTGAGAGATACAATTACCAGAGAGATACTAAAGATGACTGAAATATTCTTACCTATATATAACTTTCGTTGAGAACTGCACAACTTTTGTTTGAATAGGAAAGATTGCGTTTTGGTTGGCATAATAACCAGACGTATTATGACTACTGACCAGAAGCCTGAGTTGTATCTGTGAATGATGTTCTAATGAAAGGTAATGGAGAGAATCCTGTTAGTGACTCAAATAATGGATCATTTTCATTTTCACTTGCACTTGTAAGAGTGCAACAACTGTTTTGTCTGAAAATTAAGGCATTTTCCCATGACTCATGGACAGTCATCCATCATGTTTAGTGTTTCAGGTGTTGTGTATTCTTAAGTGTCACTCCAGTGTGTGTTAATGTTATTATGCATTGTTCCAAGAGCCTGTGCTGGCATATCCTCGGGAGAATTTGATCGCTTCAGAGCTGATATCAGAGACTGTGGAATGACATGAGGATGTTTTATATTTTTTTGAGTACATATGTGTAGTGTTTTGTATGTGTGTATGTGTATATATATATATAATATGTATATGGGTGATTCTATAATTGCGGGTACATTTGGTGTCCGACAATTCTGTTACCGTCAAACTCTGTTACCATAGAGTAACAAGCAGTGTAACAGAATTGACAGTTTTATTAAATTTTTTTTCCAAAAACTCCACTTGCTGGCATAAATACTAAGAGCACATGAGAACTAGCTTAGCTTTAAATAACCCAATGTGAGATCAGTAATAATTTCTGTTTTCTTTTTGATATTGTGGTAACAGAGTAGACGTTCTCTTTAAAATATTTTCTCAGAGAGAGCACAGATACTTTTCAGGGCTTCAGATCTTATCAGTGAGTAAAAGTGACATAATTTCCTGTAACTTTATGGATTTATGTACACACAATTTTCTAAGAAAAAAAATAATTTTAAATAATTTAATGTAGAATTAAGTAACTATTTAGGGCTTTAATAAATAAAATGTTGCCAAACGAAAAGCTCTATAAAATATTTTGATTGCACATTGATACATGATAGAAAAAATATACTGACTAATTCGGACAAGAAGAAATCATGATTTACTGCTATATATATGTATATACAGTGGGTACGGAAAGTATTCAGACCCCCTTAAATTTTTCACTCTTTGTTATATTGCAGCCATTTCCTAAAATCATTTAAGTTCATTTTTTTCCTCATTAATGTACACACAGCACCCCATATTGACAGAAAAACACAGAATTG
>JAUMHE010000044.1:8280253-8313373 GCA_032359235.1 Enteromius mattozi | reverse complement strand
GTGTGTGTGTGTGTGTGTGTGTGTGTGTAAGAGTGAATGTATATGTGTGTGCATGTTATTTTGCATATTAACATGGGTATGACATTGGTTTTACAATATGACGGTGATTTATGACAACATTTTCAGTGTCCCTATAATTCAAAAACATACTAAATGGTGTTGTTTTAAAAATCTTAAGATGCCTGTAGTTTCCTGTAAGGGGTAGGTTTAGGTGTAGGGTCAGTGTAGGCAATAGCACATACAGTTTGTACAGTATAAAAACCATTACACCTATAGAGAGTCCCCATAAATTACAAAAACCAACATGAGTGTGTGTGTGTGTATGTATGAATGAATGTATGTACTGTATGTGTGTGAATGTGTATGTGTGTGTATACACACACACATATATACATGCATGTATGTATATGTGTGTGTATTTTATATATATATATATATATATATATATATATATACACACACACACACATATACATGCATGTATATGTGTGTGTATTTTATATATATATATATATATATATATATACACACACACTACAGTAAAGACATTTGTAATGTTATTTTTTTTATTTTTATATATATAAATACTGTTCTTTTGAACTTTCTGTTCATCAAGAATGTTGAAAAAAGTATCACTGTTTCCAGAGAAATGTTATAAAGAAAGGCTGTTTTAACACTGATAAAATTCAACCATTGCAGGAATAAATGCCATTTTAAAATATTACATTTATATTAAAAATAGTTATTTTATCATTTCATAACTTAGTCATTTTTATATTATCTTAAACACATAAAATGCACGTATACACATTAAAAAGTGTGCATGTGTGTTAAAAATGAACCTAATGGTTAATGAACCTTTAGTGCTTTCAGTTTAAAGTTTTTTGAAAAGAAACTGAGCTGTGTGTTTTCCTTGAATGTGCAAATGTTTTCAAAGATGTTCAGGGAATTTGGTTTCAAAAGCCTCGGCGGCGAATCAATTCAATCAATTCCTCTCCACCAATTGTTTGTTATTTTTCTGCTGACCACACTGCAAGGATTAATATTTGATTAGCCTTTAGGAGAAGTGGAAAGTACTTATTAACCTTATTTGTCAATCTGTCAGTGCCACTCTGTGTATTGGCCCTTGCTGCAGGCGGAGGGGTAGGGAACAGGAGGAGGACCATTTTAATTTCCTCTGATGGCTCGCAGGGTAGCTCGCAGGTATCTCACAGGGCAGCCGCGCCATAATTAGCCACTTAGGCTCGAACATGCATGCATTTGCTATCAGTTTTCCATGACTGTAATCTGATCTTTTAAAGCAGCTTGCCTGCTGTGGTGTTTGAGATCTACAAATTAGACGTACACGTAATTATGCTCTAGTAACAGACAACACACATGGTGCCCGATGTAACGCTAAAGGCGTTTCTGAGCATAATTAATGCACAAACAAGAAAAAAAAAAAAACAGAATGTTAGTTTTTCATATTGATGCTATAGCAAGAGTCAGTATAAGAACAAATGAAGCTCTCTCCAGGGACTCGACTCTAACAATTTTCAGAGTTGTTGTGTAGTGTACACATCATTTCTTCCACATTGGATCAAAGTGATGTGGAGTGAATACAGATTGATCCAGACTAATGAGGAAATCCTCAGCCCACACACGGATCTAATAGCCTCCGAGACCCGAGCGCCCCACTGTCTCAAAGAGGAGTAATATTCAAGAGCCAGCAACTTTACTTCTGTATCCAATCATATACACTCTTAGAAATTACGGTTTTGAGCAGCAGTTCCATAGAAAACCCTTTTTGGGTTCTTTAAAGAATCTTTGAGTGATCAGTTCCTAAATAGAATTTTTAGTTTTTCTACTTTTGTGTGAGGGAAAGGTTCCGTTCTTCATGGAACCATCAAGGCCAATATTTTCAAGAGTGTAGACCTCAAACACAAGCTTGTGTCTGTGCAATTGTGTCGTGAAGGAATAGCAAGTGTTGGGACTCTATAAAAAGCTTTTACCCTGCATGTGAGGAAATTTGTGTAGCATAATGAATAATAGTTTTCATTTTCACTCATTATGTAGTTTTGATATATTTGAATTGGGCTTGCGGGTTCTATAATTAATAATACCTTTAATGTTTCCATTTATTTGTAAATAAATCATGCTTTATTGCAAGTAAGGTCATTTTCATTACCTTGCCAAAGTAGGAAGGCAAAACATTTCAATTCCCTTATTTGAAAATTGATAAGTACGGCTGCTCGCAAAGACTCGCTCATTTTTCATTACTAATTTTAATTAAGTCGTCTGCACAACATAGAAATTGACTGTTTGTATAATTGTTCATTACGGGTCTTGTTTTCCTCAGTGGCTAGATTAAAATTTCCCTAAATAGAAGAATTTAAGAAATGATTAGTCTTTTCATCCCAAATATATAATTGCCTACTCCGAGAGCAAAGGCATTGTGAAATGAGAATAAATTAAAGATATTGATAGCTGTGGCTAGACAAAACCAAAAATGAAATCTGATACAGCAAAATATGGATTCGGCAAATTGCTTCTCCACACTTATAATGAGACATTGTTCCCTATTAGTGACAAAGAAAGAGATTCGGCCAATAAATATTCAGCACCGTAAAGAGCTGATGCTCTAATTATACCTACTGTTGTGGAAGTTTGCTAAACAATTAAACGAAGGTAAGACATGAAAACGGCTCCACTTGTTGACCAGCTATCATGCACCGCGTCCCAGGTGCCTTTATTTATCTGAACCCTGGAATATTCTTCACATCACGATAAGCTCTTCTCTCTTCCCCTGAGCTCACTGGAGGCCTCATCTGCTCAGCCGAGTTTTATCAGGGATCATCCACCCCCATGCCATAGCATCAGGCTAAAGACCGTCCCACAGTTAGCCGTCTTAATTACAGATCCTTTGATGTGATAGAGCACAGCCCTGTTGAGATTGATTACTGTTAGAGCTAAGTTGTCTACCAATTACTTAGACAATTAGCCAACTAATTAAAATACTTACCCAGTGCATTTGAAAGGGAAGAGGAGCGGCGCTATGAGAAGCTCCCCTGACAGATGAGCTGCCTGGGATTCTCACTATAGCTGTCTTAAAGACACAAGTCAAAAGAGGAAGATGATGTGTTTATTCAGCATGTGGTGGCTAGCATTAGCGAGTTAGCAAGAGATTTGAGCTCTGTTCCAAAACCTGTCTCGTTGCTTGCTGGCTACATAGACAGTCGTCTACTAAAGAAGCATCTTAATTGAAAAAGAACCTTAAGTGATTGATTTGGAACACTCTACAAAAGTAGGAACTCTCTGCGTAATAGAAAATATCACTCTGTATGCAAAGCTTCAACTCATGATTGATTTCTACAGAGGCAACGCAAGAACAACAATGTGATGTCTTTGTAAGTGTACGTGTAAACAGCAAATATAGTTTGTTAGAATGTTTATTGTTATTATTATTATTATTATTATTATAACATTTTAATTATTTGAAACTATAATTATAAACATAAATATAAAACATAAATGTTATATGTATTAATTTACATTTTAATCTGTATAAGATTTAAATAAAAGTAAAAATTACTATTATTATTATTCATGTTATTTTATTATTTTAATTAATTGAAATAATTTATTTTTTATTACATTTTATCATAATAATATTGATATTTATATTGTAATATTACAATGCTATTTAAAACATATATTATTTTATTGTTATTTATAATAATAATAATGTTATGTAATTTTTTTATTATTAATTTTTCATTTGATTAGAAATAATATTATTTATATAATATTGCAATGTTAACATTATTGAAAATGTATGAACTTTTCTCTCTAGCTGTCTGCCTGATATAGACTGCATTTTATTAATTAATTTATTTATTATAAAACAGAATGTTACACAAACATAATTAAGACATGTCTTGAAGTCTTAAACAGACTGGCATTTTTTCAGGTTTTGGACATAGTCATAGACTTGTCAAAAGCTTCACTTTGTCTGAAATAAGTCATTGTGCAGTTGACAGACCATCAAATGTTATTGTGCAGAGACAGATGGTTAATGTGTACAGGTTAAGTAGTGTTGGGGACATTAAGGTCCTTTTCTATAAGTCTCCCACTGTTTACATGCTGTGATTTAAAAACCACATAAACCTTAATGATAATTAATTAAATTAATTTTATTTTTACTTATCTTTTAGGAAAAGACGGGGAATGATTCAAACTTACAGTACACTGCCTGCATGCGCACAAGTGTGCTATTATTTTCATAAGATCTTTCTTACCATTTTCCTGGTGAATGGTAAAAACATAATCTTGAGAAATAATAAAAATCTTGCAAATATTCTTGAACTATGTCATCTTCATCTGATCTTTTTAACAACCACAACAACAAAAAATTCCTATTACATCTAAGTCACCTTTTTCAGCAAAAGGAAATATCAATTCCTATCACATAACATAAACCTGCAGGATATGAATGCATCCCCTACAATCTGCGCAGAATAGTCACATCTAACAGTTTGCTGTCGAGGATAAGAGTGGTCATTCTGACTAAAATAAATACATTACAGCTATTCATTTAGTTTAAAATCACAGTCGACACTAAATGTTATTTGTCCGCTGCTCTTCCTTCATTGTTTTTTTTTTGTTTTTTTTTTCCTGTTCTATTCCTGAATTGGTTGTCAGGCTCAGGGAAATGGCTCAAGCATGTCTGATTGAAGTTGCCAGGGCAGGTTGGATCGAAAGGCCCCTACTGATTAGAAAGGGTGTGAACTCTTAGCGATCAAACTCTTCAGCTTCATCCTCTAATCACAGGCAATATAAAACAATCTAAGGACCACTTAACCTGAGCAGAAGCCCTGTTATGACTTTGCAAGCCCTGTCTCCATTAATCAATCTGACTCCGTGTCTGGAGAGCAGAGATGCAAATGCATGGTAATGCCCCCTCCTCCCTCCTGGATCATTCTTCTCTGGGTTTTTCGCTCGTGTTCTTTCTGTGGTTGAAATAGCCGGAAAGCACATCCCGAGCTGGTCTTTACGGCAGTGCTATGTGCTGCCGAATGTGTCTTGCCGCTAGTGTTGGAATGAGTCTGTAATGAGGCAAAGCAGACAATCCCTTCACTTCTCTCTCTCTCTCTCTCTCTCGTTCAGCCTGATCTGGCCTGGGCTGCAGGCACCCTGCTGGTCAAGGGAAGTAGGGAGCTTGTCCAAATGGCCGGCCGTCCCCAACACCCAGGCCTCTTGCCGTGTTGATGAGTGCCCACATAAACAAAAGCAAAAAAGCAGCATCTCTGTGAGTTTTCCAGGTGCTTAGGCGCGCTGTTGCTCATGATGGCAGGAGTTATTTAGTCCTTACGAGAGGGCAGGATGTCTCTGGTGTCGGCGGCGGGTGATTAATGAGCGGGAATGGCTGCCTCCTGCTGCCGTGGAGCACACGGTCTAGACTGAGATTACTAGAGCAGCCCCCCTCCCCACCATGGGAAAGGCTTCAGCTGAACTCACACAGTGGTGGCCTCTGGCCTGTGGAATAACTTAGACATTTAGGCTTTTTGAACAGGGCTGTAATTGATTTGTCAACACGCGAATCAATGATAGCATTTACTTGCACAAGAATATTCCGATATTAATCAGAATTTGGTCATTTTCTGATTGTGCAAGTGACTTGTCAGTGCGTTAGCGAGGTTGCCATAAGCAGATTAAGCCAATGTTCAGATGATGGTTAGATATCTGACTGAAACAGCTGGCATATGCCTGGCATATATTAATCAGTATTTTGTCATATCAGCACTTTTTTTTCCCAGAATATCGATTAGTTAAGCTAATGAGATACGTTTTTTAAGGCAAACATAACCAAAGAACATTTGTTAGTCTCTCGTGACAGACTTTTATCTGGCTCTTGTGAGTTAATGAGCCGATTAAATTATTGTCCGAAATGAAGAAAATGCTGCATAAAAAATTGTGAGTGTTTCCAGTGCTTTCAGATGTTCACAGCAGGGAAACTAAGATGCATGTCTTGGCTGATTAGGATTTAGATTATTTGATTGGTTATACAGAAGTATTCCAATGGCTAGTGTTTGTAAGGATGTTTAGCTGTCAAAGGGGTTGGTTTTTCTGTATTCATTTATGGTCACACTTTATTTTATGGTGCCATTCTTGGCATTAACAGACCATTAGTTATGACTTTGGTCTCAAAAAACTCCTAATTTGCTGCTTATTATAATTAGTAAGGTAGTTGTTAAGTTTAGGTATTGGGTAGGTTTATGGATGTAGAATATGGTAATGCAGATTATGTGATTTATAAGTTGGCTACTAATAAACAGCCAATATGTTAATAATAAAGGCACCACTTTGTGTGTATGTGTGTGTGTGTTACCACGGAGACAACAGTGTCAATAAAGAGCATACGTGAGATTAAATCCGAGATTGATAACAGAAAAAATAAGGTAAATATCACTAGTGTTAAAACCTTATTGTAAAGTATGTATGATTTCATGTTTCATAAAATTATAGCCTTAGTGTAATAAAGAAGCCTGCCATTTTATTCCAAATGTCATTTCCATCACAGGATGTAAACATAAAACATCATTTGAGACTTGATGGAAATGACATTGTGACGGGAATAATCATTACTTTGAGATGTAAAAGAAAGGGAAAAAAATGACCCTGTGATATATGTAAATACGATGTTAGATATTGTTTGTGGACAAAATAGAAAAACTAGTGAAAATGTGAAAAGTGCGTTTGAAGAGAGGTTATCTCCCACAAGGCCAAATATGCCTGTAGTTGATAAAACACCCATATAAATCTTTTTCAGAATACATACTAAACCGGAATATGGATTGTGTGTGTCGCTGTGGTAATATCTGAGTCAAGCTCACTGATACGAGGACTTCCACTCTCATTCCCAAATCCTGTGACTTTTATTTTGCCTCATCACTGCACTGAAAGGAGCTCGGTTCATTGTGAAATTGCTTAGACAACCTCTGCACTCCCCTTCCATGTAGACAAAATAATGAATACATTTTTAATGGGAATTTGTCAGAATATATTAAACGGCACAGGCGGGTCATAAAATCAGGCGCTTGGCCTCTCACCACTCGTAATAGTTATCCTGTTCCTCCTCTCTGCCATGGACTCATTTGCAGGAGTTGTCTAACACCGAGGCTATTTATCACTGAGCTACCAAGAGCTTTATGACAGTGAAATACCAGCACTTTGATTTATTGAGTTTAGCAAAATCCGTCTGTGAGCTTGTCACAATTGTTCCTCAAATCTTCCCTCGCAAGCCACAAGCACACAAGCTTCTCTCTTGAGAAATAAAAACTGGGTCCTTTTATATACAATGCATTATTAACAACAACATTACAATGGGCACACTGGGTAAGAGATTGTTTCTGAGGGATTTTATGTGAGATGTTTCGATGAGGAGGCCATGCTGGGAGCTACTGTCTTGCCTGACCTTTACCATCAAAGCCTATTCTTATTTCCAATTCCCTCTGAGCGCCGCCAACAACCACGCTCTGCTGGGGACTATAGGACTTACATTATATCATTTGTCCAATTTGCTATTGTTTCATCCCTGTCAGGGTAATTTGCTTTGGGTTTCTTTGTTATACCTGGGGTTTTAGGCTTCCCCTAGAGAGGCCTCTTCTGAAGTGTGTGCCCCAGATAGCGTCTGTTTATCAAGCACCCTTTGCTCTGTCACGTTCGCTTCCTCAACGATGATGCGCAGATCAAATGCACGTCTCTATCTAGAGCGGTCTCATGCGAACTAACCCGCTGATCTCTGAATGGCCCAGCTCTCACGCCGTGTTTGTGCTGTAAGCGCCGGGAAAATATAGGCAACACTAGATGAGAGGTCATTTTCCTCATAGCCTGACATTTCTCTCTCATTTCTAATATTAGCGCAAGGTGATTGCTGGATCATTGGTTTTTATTGCGGGCCCATTGGAAAACTAATTCATTTAATGTGTCGTTACGTTTTCCCTTCCCATGTGCTACTGTACATCGCCCATCTACATCTATTTGGGAAGTGCTCTCTGTGGACTCCTGTCCTGTTCCTTATTATATGTATGGTTTCATGAAGAACCTTTAACATCCATGGAGCCTTTTCATTGCACAAAAGGGTTTTTATAGTGGAAAAAAGTGCTTTATATTATTAAAGTGTTCTTCATACTATTGAAAACATGTTTTTGTTCACTGAAAGGTTCTTTGGGGAACCAAAAATGGTGGTTCTACACTCTTAAAATAAACAGTCTTTATTGGCCTTGATGGTTCCTTAAAGAATCTTTAGCATACATGAAACTTTTCCAACGCACAAAATGTTATTTTTAGTTGAAAATGCACATTAAATGATTAAATGTTCTTCATACTAAGGAAAAAATGTTTCTGTTCATTGAAAGGTTTTTTGGGGGAACTAGAAATGATTACCTTTATTTTAAGTGTACACTTTTTTTACCACCCTATATGTGATAAGGTCTTTACAAATGATTAATGTTTGTTATTGTTTTTTGGTTTTTAAAATGTTCCTCACATTAAGAATCAAGTGTTTCTGTTCACTGAAAGGTTCTTTATGGAACCATAATGTTGTTTCTACACTCTTAAAAAATAAACAGTTCCTAAAAAGAACCTTTAACATCCATTGAACCTTTCCATTGCAAAAAAGCTTAATTCTTGTGGAAAAGGTTTCTAGATCATTAAAAGGTTCTTTACACTAAGAAAAATGTTTCTTTAAAGAACTGTTCACTGAAGTGTTCTTTGAGTAACCAAAAGTGGTTGCTGTGAAAACCCCCTTTCGGAACCCTTATTTCTGAATCATCTTCTTTTCCACCAACGCTAATGAGCGTATTGGGTAACTAGAGCTTTCAATCTAGTGCGAACCAAAGGTGAGGACCTCTGATTTATCACAGGGGATGTCGGCGATGAAAGTTCAATGCCAGGTCAGTCTGGGCCATCCCTGCCTTCACCGGCCCCCGGGTGTAATCCATTGAAATACTTTCTTTGGTATATCGATGTCGTCCAAGTGGATAACATGCCTGGCTAGGCATAAGCGGCGTTGTGCGATGATCGTGCTAAGGATTGGGAGGTCACTTCGCTGGAGAACCTCTTCATTTCTAACATGGTCAAAGTAGCGGATTCGTATAATCCATCACCACCTTCCTCATGGTACTGGTGGGTGCTTTTCATGTTTTTGTGGTGTATGTTGCTATCTGGATGATAATTGAGGTGTATAGACGAAACTTGATGTTGAGAGAAATGGACACAGATGACCAAATGTTTTGCATTTGTTGAAAGACCTCTGTAGCTTTTCCAAGGTGGTACTTGATGTCGGTTTCTGCATCACTTTTCAACCCCTTCCAGGTCTTGCCCGTATACACTGATCTTCGCCTGTCCAGGTCGCATCTCGATGTGCAGTACTTTGGACTTCTCGGCACTAATCCTCAGTCCGAGTTTCGTTGCCTCTTGTCGCAGGTTGGGATGTTTGCTCTTGCAGGTGATAACCATGCTCTGCAAGCAGGGTGATGTCGTCCATAAAGTCAAGGTCCCAATCAATGGCCGCATCTGATCCTGCCATGGCTTTTCCCATTACAAAACCAAGAGCCACCAAGAAAAATAAGGGTGAAAAGATATACCCTTTCTGAATACAAACTCTTTTTTTAAATCCCTATACAATGTAGTTTTTATAATAGAAAAATGTTTGTTACACTCTAAAAAATAAGGATTCTTTATGTTCCCTGAAGAACCATTAACATTCATGGATCTTCTTCACTCAAAGGATCTCTCGGGAACCCAAAATGGTTGTTTTTATGGCATCGCTCTGAAAACCCACTTTTGGAATCTTTATTTTAAGAAAATATTCTTCACACTAGGAAAGAAGTCATTCTTTTGAGAACTGTTCACTGAAAGGTTCATTGGGGAACCAAAAATGGTTCTTCTGTGTTGCTGCTGTGAAACCAGCCTTTTGGAACCTTCTTTTACCACCCTATACAATGCGCTCTTTTAGCACTATACTATGCCAGCAACGAATATATCTGGCTGGAAGTGCTTTGAGATGAAAAACAATTGCACGTCCTGCCTGTGGGACTGAGACGAACTGCACCGTTTAAACATAATGTCACTGTGTTAATGAATAAAGACACTGCGATTCCCGTTTTGAGGGAAACACCAAATTGATTTTCAATGAAAGTGCGTTATAGGGCCCGTCCTGGGAGAGGGCCGGCAGCTTAACAATCGGCGTCATATTTTGACGTGCGGCGGTCGAGAGCTCATTAATCACCTTGTGAACCCAGTCATTTTCTGCCTGGTGGGTTCACTAGTCACATGAGTAATAGACAGCAGCCACGGTATCCGGACGGGCCTCTGACAGCTCCGTCTGGCTTCCCCAAACCATACGGCAGCCTCAGCGGCAGGCACCCGGAGACGGGCGGGACGCAGGCGTCTTTGTCATTAATAATGATGAAGTGCTGAGAGCTCCTCTCCTCCTTCATCTTTAGCAGCTCGTGTCATGCTTCCTCCATTAATTGCTTGTGTTCCAAATGTATCTCGCCACATTATCTTGTTCTATCTTTTGATTGCGCAAGCTTAATCCTTATCGTAAATGACTCTGTTGCGTGCCGCCACTGGGCCGGTCGTGTCTCATACCAAATTAGGCTTAAAATTGTTTTGCCTTGCTTTTTGCTTTTGATGCAGCCTCTTTAGCTATGAGTTTAATATCCTAACAGACCCAATTACATGCTTTCACACTGGATAATCCCGAGGAAAAGGAGGAGCGAAGCCAACATGGCAACACCTTGGCGTTATTTTGGTGTCGATTCGGCTTGTGCCCTACATCATCGTAAAGAACCACTGCATCCTGTATGATTCTGCTTGTTATATATGGCACCATAAGTCAGGGAAATAGCGCAGGAGCCAAAGCAGGAAGAAGAGTAATGGTGCACATCATTAGCATGAATGGAAGCTGGGGTAATGGAGCACTAGCTCTGTTATTGTTCTGCTTGTTCAGGCATTGCTCTTACAATAATGGGTGAAAAAAACCTCTGTGTACATTATGGAATGCATTTACAAAGCACGGAAGGCATTTCCAGGCACATGAAGACACAACGGAGTTTAACTATCCAATTCATCCAAGCCTTGAACAGTATCATGCATGTCGCAAAGGCAAAAAAATCAAAAAAAAATCAAAGGAGTAGGACTGCAGGTCAACAGTCTCTGGATTTTTTGGATCTTCTGTTCAAAGATTCTATCTGTCTGTCTGTCTGTCTGTCTGTCTGTCGTTCTACCGTTCTATCTATTGTTTTGTTATATAGTTTGCATCATTTTATGTATCGTTCTGTTGTTTTGTCATTCTGTCATTCTATTGTTCTATCTTTCATT
Organism: Enteromius mattozi; assembly: GCA_032359235.1. Classification (NCBI taxonomy): domain Eukaryota; kingdom Metazoa; phylum Chordata; class Actinopteri; order Cypriniformes; family Cyprinidae; genus Enteromius; species Enteromius mattozi. Next base: position 8,302,006 of record JAUMHE010000044.1, on the reverse strand, counting down.
CAATTATTATGTAATTCTATCTGTCATTCTATCTATTCTGTTCTATCGTTCTATCATTCTATTATTTTATTATTCTATTTCTAGGTCTGTATAGACTTATTGAACTTCAGACATTCTAATCTATCTATCGTTCTATCGTTCTATCTATCGTTCTATCTGTCATCTATCTATCATTCTATCTATCATTCTATTGTTCTGTCATTCTGTCGTTCTATCATTTCATCATTCTGTTATTCTATTGTTCTATTTCTATCTGTCTATTTACAAATCTATCATTCTGTTCTATTGAAGGTTTTTTTTTTAACTTTGAAAGTTCACTTGACGACCTTGTTTGTATTTCAAGTCATTTTAATTCTACTTCCTTTTATTCAAATTTGAGTTGCAGTTCTGCTTCCTGTTTACTACCTCAATTGAAATTCAATTCAAATGAAGTTTGAATTTGAAAGGCATTATGGCAATGGCCCACAACCAGTGTTTATGTTCAGAGATGCTGTGTGGTGATGCTCCGCCGGAGGCTGTAGCCTCAGCAGACGTGTGGCTAAATGATGGGCTGTTTATCGTGTCACAGCAGTGTAAACTGTGCAAGGCTCGAGCATCCACTGCCCACTGATTTCTATTTTGTCCCCGTTCTGTCCACATGATCTCAGCCAACACAGCTCTGTAATCAGCCTCCCTGGGCTAAATGACTAACACCCAACCCTAGGGCAGCTACACAGAGGTACAGACACTCCTCATGAATGACAGCCGTCCAATGCCTCTCGTGCCATGTGCTGCCAAATCGGTGCCCTCCCTTTCTGTTCAAGCACTTTACAGTGGGCTACAAAGAGATTTGAATGGCTTTATGATGCAAAAGGCCGAAGGGTCCCACCCTCTCTTTATGTGGCTGGGAACCAAGAGCATATTGTCAGCTCAGCTGGCATCTGCAGTCAAAACTCCACACATCTTTTTTTCATGAGAGTGTTGAAGGCCGACTGCTGCGCGGGGTCTGGAGCAATTATTACAGCGTGTTTATTTTCTTATTGGCCCGGGCGTTAGAAAAACGTGCTGTTTCAAAGCAGCGCTTTAATACCACCCATGTTTGCGGGAGCGGATGTGTGTGTTTTTTAAGGCCGCCTGTCACACTGTTACGATGCCGGTTTGGGCAGTAGCTGCTATCTGCTGGAGTCTCAGCAGAGGCATTGTCACAGACAATGTTTGTCTTGTTAATTAAATTTCTTCTCGGCAAATGAGGTCATGGGCTGCCATGGGTGTAATGTCTCTCTCATGTACAACAAAGGGAACGCAGGGAGCCCAGGAATCTTAACTGAAACAATCACGGATAAATCTCTTTATTTGTCTGCGGATCTATATTTTTTCTCGAGCATCACTGCTGAGATATTTGATGTACAGCGAGTGGTTTTTATTGCTTCAATTTTACAGACAGTTGGGATTAATGACAGGCTCTATAGCTTCCAGGAAGAGCTGGCAATAATGCAAGGGCTTTTCCCATTATTCTCAGCCGATACAGAATGAACACATTTGCTCAGATGTCAGTCAGCGATGATGACCAGATTGTAACTGTACGCTGTTTAAAATGTCTCTCGTATTGATAAATGTCATATTGCGCCTCTTACGTGCCGTTATGTTTCCGGGGTCAGCTTGGCGATAAGGATTATTTGATCTTTTTCAACCTTTATCGGTGCGACCGAGCGCTTGCGGCTGCGCGTAATAACTTAGCACTAAATAAGCAGCTTGGATGCAGAAGCACGTGAGCACGCTAAGGCACAAATGAACAAGTTCCCTGGCAGAGAAAGGCAATTGTTTACAACGATTCTGTCCCATCGTCCAGAAAAAAAAAGAACTCTAAAGCCCTAGCCTTTTGAACCAAATTAGAAATAGTTATTTTTTCCGTCTCTGTGGAACAACTCACTTAACTTATCTCGTAAAGGCTCTCTCCACAGTGTCAAGTGAAAGTGCTTGTCCAATTAAAAATAATGGGAATGTATTTTTCTCCATTTCTTTATCTCTTACTCCTCTGCTTTTGTTAAGGAACATTTCAAGTTAGAATGAAATCAAAGGTTTGCATAGAACTCCTGTTCAGTGCCCATACTTTCACAAATCCCTCTTCCTGTCTCGCACAGATATGATAATGTAACTTTGAGAATACCGCTGCCCTGCACATATGTTTAATTACTTCAAAATGAAGTGAGACTGATAGTATTACAGTGCCATCTCAATAGAATCCAAAATTGAGCAAATTAAACTTCCTCTCGCAGTTATCGTAATAAAAACAGACAACACAAACATCCGCAGCTTTCGCAAAACTGCCGGACTGTTATTACTGTGATAAATAACCTTGAAACTGTGTAATGCGCTCGGCTTGTCTTCAAGCGAACCGTTTTAGAGTTTGAATTGTTTTATATGCTGTAGACAAACAAACAACGTGCAACGTACTATCTGTTGAATTGGTTATCTGTTGTTGTTTATTTCCATACTATCATGACTGGACTTCAATGCAGTATTGCAGTCTGAGTCTTAAAACACTATAGGTCAACGCCACACAAGTGGCGTCATTTGATTTGGAAGGTCTGGGAAGCGGATGTGCTTTATTGCAAAAGAATATGTGAACGCTGAGCCCAATGTTCAGCTCTGGCTTATTGTTGTTTTTAATGTTTTATTCATCCCCAAAGAAATTAGCTCATGCGCTTGAAGCAACGGTACTGACATGCTCAGAGCCCTGTTGTGATCTGTGTGTGTGTGTGTGTTTGCATGCTCCGTGTGTTCTGTCCTCTGTTAGGTCCTTAGCCCAAGCCTGAAGACAACACAAAGCAGATTAAAGCGGCCAATAGGAAATCTCTAATAAATTTGCATTAACACATTGTGTAAAGCTGCTGCTGATTGCCTCCCCGAGACCCCGGGGTTCGGCATGCCATCCCCGACTCCTGTATGCCGGCCAGATGGTCACTTCAGAATGAGATTGACACACCGTTTCAAACTGATTTCATGCAAGCCCTCTGGAGGGAGAGACAGACCATCAACTCCACTGGGAATCAAGATTACAAAATAGCCAATTAAAAAGGAAAGTGTTGAAATCTTGGCCTGATAAGGTGGAGATTAAATCGGTTATAGTTTATTAGGGGAAATTAGATATTAGAATCCGCACCTCTCCAAACAGATTTCCATTACCAGCTCTTTTGCTTTTTATCTTGCTCTCGGTATCTGATGCAGTGCAGGGTGCTATAATTACAGAACTTAAGAGCAGCAGAAAGGGGCATCAGAAAGCCTTGAAAGAGTCTGAAGTCTGATTAAATTGTTAAAATAAAACTGACTTGCTGTATGCAGTCAAACACTTTACTAATTCTGTGGTGCTGATTCCAAACATAGTGCGTGTTTAGTTATAGCATGTCACATTTCCACAAAAATATTATGCTTTTTGTGGCATTTTTGCTTTTGACAATCATTTGTAAGGTTAAAAAGATGTTATTCTTCCTCTGAGCCAGTTCACACATATTTGTTCTATTCTGAATGATTCAGAAGTCATTTAAACCTAATTCTAATAATTCCAATTTCCATATTTACATAAGTTAATTTATGCATTTAAAAAATTTCTGACAGATTAAAACTACTGACTTTTGATTGTTTGCACTGATAAGTGCATTATAAAGACAATATTGAATTCTCATTTTGTAAAAATAAATAAAATAACAAATAATGAGTTTTTTGTTTTTGTTGATATTTTTAAAATCATCATCATCAAATTAGGCAATAGTAATTTTTTATAAATGTAAAAAAAAAAAAAAATATATATATATATAGAGAGAGAGAGAGAGAGAAATTTGTGTTGTGTGTACATCTCAAATCATCATTTGTAGGATGATTTAAAAAACATTAAAAATGTATTTTCTATAATTTTTTTCATTGAAATGCCTCTCTTTTCAGAGTGAGTACTTGGTTGGAGATGAGCCGGGTGTGACCGGTGTGGGGCGAGTCATCTGCTCAGTGGGTGTGAGAGGTAATTACTGCAGGAGAATGGTGAAGCAGATGTGAGGGTCTCGCTTAGAGGAGGGAGCCGGGAGCCTCCTCCAGTCTGCTGCTGCTGCTGTTGGTTCAGTGTCCCAGAGCCTCTCACCGTGCTCCGGAGGCATCTGTGCAGCACCTGTGGGCCCGGTTCCACCCTGCCTCTTGGCTCAAAGTCAGCGTTCGATGTGCCACAGAAAGTGCCGCCCCAGGTCAGTCAGGTTCATGAGAAAACACTCCTGTAGACCTTCTCACCTTCCCCACCTCAACTGCCTCCCTCACTTTAAAGGCTTCCTCAGCTGGTGAGTGAACGACGCGCTGCCTGGACGTCCCGTGACCTGGGGCCAACCTGACCGCAACCCCGACCCCATGCCAATCTCACACGCAACCCGAAGCCTAAGTGCTTGGCCTGGCAGTGAAAACAACTCTATGTCCTTCAAAACATACACAAACATTGGATCTGAGTGAATATTAACTACAGAAGGACTCCAGCCAATTGAATGGCCAAAACATATGTGTGTATATATATATACATACACACACATGATTTTTGGCATACAATGTTTTTGTTTTTTTTTTCACCCATACAATGTATTTTTGGCTATTTCTAAAAATATGTCACAGTGACTTAAGACACACAAAAAGTCCTAATATTCATATAGTTGATAATTGCAGTTAGATAATATATAAAGTTTATCTATGTGTATATATATATATATATATATATATATATATATATATATAATAAGGAAATAAGGATTACTTTTGCAAACATTTTCATTATTAAATTGTAAAACAGTAAAATTTACTAAATGTTTTCAAAATTAAATTTACCTAAAAGTTCATTACTCTTAAATATTACTAGGTTTGTTGCAATTAACAGAAAATCTTAATGTGAGCTAATTAACTGTTTATATTAAATAGAACTCTAGCTGAACAAGCTACAGCAGATTTAGAGTTCCCAGCATGCTTTGCTTCAGACTACATAAGAAGAGAAATTGTTGAAATTAAGTCTTATAAAGTTTAATAAAGAGGGAGATCGGTTAGTGTCTAATGTTATGGTGGAGTTTTGGGGCTCGTGCTGGAAAGCAGTGTTTGTAGGCCATTAAATACTAACAGTATACACGCTGCATGTTGCTTTATTTATACAAGAATTGTGTACAGTAATTTGGCACAGGGCAATGCAGTGGTAGTCTAGTTATAATTTTTAATTTTTTTTTTAATATAAAGAAATATTATTTGGTGGTGTTTAGGGTACATGTTTAATGCAGTTGGTTAGGTTTAGGCTTTACAGTGTTGTGTTTATGGATAGACATGCGTTAGCCCAGACTGTGTCCTGGCAACTCTTTACACAAATGTTTTATTAACCCCAATTAATAACCTCCTCCTTCGTCCAGACTGTGTTTGCTGGTGTTGGATGCCTTGGTCCTCCCTGGGTCTTCATCTGTTATGGTCTGGTTAATGAAATCTGGGCCCCCCCGCCCACCCCCTTCAAAATTTCACAACATATGTGATACTGTAGCCACTCACAGCATTGGCACATTCTAATGTGTTGCTTACAGAAATAGTGGCATTAGGCTCAACAATCTGGTAACAAACCTCATTCAATGCAAAGATAATAGCAATCCATGCACAAAGGAAACGAACTGCAGGACTCCTATTTGATTTTATTAGAAGGCAAAATGAGAGCCTTGATCTCAGAGGACATCTAGTAACACCTTTGGCAAATTGACAAGCATTATGCGGTTTGATTTGTTTCTGATATAGACAGCTGACCAGACTGAGTGTTTGTCAGATACTGAAATACATATTGAAATACAGAGGATGGCTCCAATGTAGTAAAAGATTAGGATGGAATGGATAAATAAATGCCTGGAGTACGTAATATACCAGTAAATGTATAAATTCTAGACTGCTAAATTGTCTAGTTTGTTTCTTTTCCCTGATGCACTTATGGCATTTTCGTATTATGGTGCAACGCATTTCTTCTTGTTTTAGTTCATTTACACTGATACTACTGCAAAAGATTATTGTCTTACTTTTTGTCTTGTTTTCCAGTAAGCATTATTAAATCAAGATACATTTTGAAGCTAAATAATTTAAAGATACTAATTATTAATATAAAAAAAAAAAATCTAGTTGAAAAAAATTTCAGAAATTAAACATAATATTTTATGTCTTTATGCTCAAATGTATCTTGAAGTAAGAATGATTGGATATTTGTTTTGCAAAACAAGACAAATATATTAAGTTTTTTTTCAGTCTAGTGAAATGCATGGTCGGAATTCAAACAAAAATCATAACAAGTAATATATAAGGCATATGAAGTTTACCTGCTGGTGTTAAAATATTTTCAAATATGTTTCTTTAAGTTGAAACAATATATTGCAGAAATTATTTTATTATTAATGCTTAATATAGTCTTGAGAACATTCGTGCCTATGATCTAGAATCATAGATATTATGTTGCTCAAAGCCTTGATATTTGCACAGGATTTCTTTCCTCGCCCACATAACATAATTGTGGTTCCAGTACTGTTTGAACACTATGCATTTAGTACACAGTATTTCTGTGATTTCCATGGTTACGTGTAATTTATAGTTCTCCGAGGAGATGATTATCTAAAACAGTGGTGAACATAGCTGCTTTGCTAACTGTCCTTATATATAAACAGGGCCCCTGTTGCATAATTCATACATTGAAACTCTGTGGCGATCATTAAACACAGCCGCCGCCGTATGAGTATGTTGCGTATATCAAAGCGCAACTATTAAGAAAAAATCAATAAACATTTTTGACTTGTCTGAGCAGTGCAACACTTTAAAGAATTCATGAGCTTCCCTCCAGATGGCCAGAGCGGTATTTCTGACTAATAATCCATAGCACGCACATTTGGCTTTTTGATGAACACTAGCGCGCTTCCCCACACAATTACAGGTCACATTTACTAGCAGTCGCCCAGCGCGCAAATTTGTTTTGCGATGGGTGTTTCGCTCCGAGTGGCTGTCAGGCTTTCTGTAGCCATCCGTGGCTGACAATCATACTTTATTGGGAATGGAAAAGTGACGGCTAATTGATTTTACAGTGATACCGATGGAGAGACAATGAATGTGCCATCAATTCAATCCGCTATTTAATGGTTCCAATTTAGCCTCTGTAAACGCTCGCTAAACTAATTTCTCTGGGTGCAGCAATCTGAAAAGCTATCATATCTCTAATCTCCTTCTATATATTCATCAGGAAAAGGGAATTTAGCCAATTCCAAGGTCTGGAGATGATCTGTTAGCGCAGTGTAAATGTTTAGAACGCTGCAATCGAGTTCATTTATTGGGATATGAAAAGTTTTATTGGCAGGGTCAGTGGAGTGGAACTGTTGGATAATAGGCAGTTAACCAGAAGTCTTTGGGAGCTATGAAGCATAGAGATGTAGGGAATAAAATGCCAGGACATACCTTAATCGGAAGCTAAACTGAAATTCTGAAACAGCACGGCTGTTAGATTCCCACTGATAAAAGGTGCAGGGGCACGGGCGATTGCTATTCAGCCGTCTATTTATTTTCCTCTGTGTAAGCTCTTCAATTTTGGCCAAAACTAGGGTTCAGTGAGCCGCATATGCCAATGCGACGTGAGATGAAGATGGGGATGCGATGGGCTCTACCTTTCCATCAGGACATTCCAGCAAGCCAATCATCATCGGATATGACTTTGACTTCGAAACCGTAGAGCAACTAGATGATAATATGGCTATTCTCTCCAATATAAATTCACAATAGCCTTTTAAGGACCCGATCGCTCCATTCATACCTCGGTGCGGCGCTGACCAATATAACCTCACCCCTCCTCTCCCATCCAACGCGCTCACGCTCATATCCTCTGCGGGCTTTATTTTTTGTCAGCTTAAAACCTTTCGTTTCTCAGTAGAGGGTTAAAGATGAATTACTTGCTGGGATGAAAACTATCCTTAGTTGAAGATAAAGGGCTTTTGAGGGCTTTCTTCGCTCATTGAGAGGAACGTTATCTGGCTGATGTCACATTTATACCTGTGAACAGCCGAGAGCTGCTTGTTTGGTCTTCACGACAGCTCTGGCCCCTACAAAAAATGCAAATGTCACAATTAAAAGCATATTTCTTGCCTGTATTTCATTTTAAAAGGTATGTAAATGCCTATTAATTTGGATGAAAGCCCATCAGATCAAGCGAAGCAATTAGGCTTGATTTTTCATCCAATGGAGGCTTTTAGCAAGTGCGATATTTTTGTTTTGTTGTCAGCCTAGCTCTTTTTTTTTTTAATGTTGCTATATTGAAAGTGTCCCTGGTGCAGTTCGGATGTCTGTCCCTGCAGCAGTCTTCGGTGTGTGGTAACTATAGAGAGCATCTCCTCTGAGAGCCCCTGAAGAGAGTCACTGAGAGGCCAGGCTCAGTCTATTCCCACCCTGCTGCTGTTTGTTTTCCTCCTGCTTGACTGTTTGGGTGAACGTAGACTTGCTAATTCAGGCTATTTGAGTTGACAATGCACCTCAATTCATGGACTCATTCAAACCCATGGATTACACGCACAGTATTGGCTGTTGTGAAAAGCTGAATCAGGCTTGATGGTATCAGCCTTTTCGAAGCATGGTGATGAGTCCGTTCACCCACCGCTGCGAGTGTGGCCATTTAATTGCATGTTTGATGGTTGGAAGCTTGTAGTGGAGATTAGAGCCTGTATTTCTTCAGTTGTGCGTTTGGGGACTCAGTCCTACATTAATGCCTCTCTCAGGAGAGGAGGTTGTAAATATACTTGATAAACTTGTATCGCTACCATAGAAACTATTCTCGGTAGACTTTTAACCTTATTGTGTCCCACGACGCACCTTCTCATTTCTAGGCCAGGTTAATAAAATAGTATCCAAAAACATTTGCTTTGTAAAATATCCTTTTGCATGGTATTTTAGTTCGCTTAACAATGAATAAATGTACCTCTGCCTATCTTTTTTTTTTTTAAAACGTTTAGGTGAACGTCATGAATATATTTCAAAATGCTCCTTGTTCAGTGCATTCAAAGTACCAATATAATGCACCAAAATGTCTTATGGGATGCGTTGGTAATTTCAAAAAGGTGCAAAATCATTTCTTTATTTATAAATTGAAATTGGAAGTTAATAGGCTCCACATTTTTGAGGGACATGATTAAAATATCCATTATAAGATCAGCTCTTGAGTTTCTGCATTGTGGATTACTTTAATCTCGACAGCCCGATAAATTATAGAGCTCTGCTCTCAATCTAATGAGGTAATTGCCTAAAAGATTCATTGTTCCTTTCATTTCCAGAGCCATCCTAGCAACAGAACTCTCAAGGCTATCATTTCGTCCTATCAATTTATTTTTTCCCCCCTTTTCCCTCTCCCATGGCATACGTTTGCATAAAAACATACGATTTGACCTCAAACGTATTTTCCCAATCCTCTCGCATGGCCACTTTCCCTGGTTTGCACAGGTTTGCATGTGCTAATACGCTTTGGCGTTTGGCTCTGTTGATTAGGGTGATTGCAATAGGTTACTTTTTTTTGTACAACAATGGCATCATGCATAGTTTGTGCAACAGAAGCAGAAAGGCCGTAATCCCTTGCAAACAAGCATCTTTGGCTGGAAGCTGACGGGCGGCGTGATAAAGTGAGGGCCGTGGTTAAACAGAGACTACGAGTGACTGAGAGAGCTCAGCTTAGATAAGGGCGATCATGCTGAAAATGACTCCCAGGTAAGACCTCTATCTCTGGATACCCAGCTAGAACAAGCCTTATCTAGTGTGGTCCTGATCACGATCTTAAAGAGAAAACTGCATGAGTTCCCTCTGTGGAGCAATAAGACTTGACAGTTGTTGTATTTGTCGGCTTCGCTCATGGCCTACTAAACTTTCGAGCACATCTTTGTCTAATCGACACGCGAACAAGATGGGAAATCGTGTACAATAAAAACTAAAAAAATCTTTCTATTAAATCCAAATTGGATCTATAAATCCAATTTTGCTTTGATGGTAATAATAATAATGTCCTAATCTAATCACACGCCTCACAAAAAAAGAAATAATCTGTTTGTTTTTTTTTTCAATGAAAAATCTTATTTGGGCATGTTGATCTTTTATGGAATTGATTACGAACCCACGTGAGTTTAAAACCAATTACGTGAAATAAAGAATATGCAAAAATAATCAAAATAAGTTGTGAATTCCCAGCTCCATTCCGGGTTTGGCTATAGCTTTTCAATTCCTCCGTACCCAAAGGCGCCAGGCTCAAAGATCTAATTGTGGTACTCTTAAGAGCACAAACCTCAAGTTGTATTTCAGAGGCAAATGAGAGATAAGAATGCGTCTGTGGATCAGGAGTAGTGCCTTTCAAAATCCCATCACCAAGGTCCCTACGCAGAAGACTCGGGATTAAAAGAACCAGATTAAAAAGCTCAATTTAATTAGGATGAATGGATAGATCCTTCACATGAAAGAGTAATAACTACAGTCTCACTAACGAAAGATAGCTCAGGCCCCGCTGAGTTCTCCACACTACAGGTAAAATTGAAGATGAAATCAGCCAAAGAGACAAAAAAAAGAGAAGAGGCCGTAATGCTTATATAATCATCTCTCTGCTCTTTGCATTTGCCGTCTTTCTCGCGATCTTCTAAATGCAGATCAATTACAAGCCAGAGAAGCCTGGGTGTCACATGTGATTCACAATGTCAATTTCATGCTTTCGGAAACTGTTTGGCAAGTGCTCCCTCTCTTTACATCTGGTAACCAATCAGTAGGGCAGCATGTCAGAGAAAGAGACAATTTAATGGTGTGACAGTTAACCAGAGAGTGCAATGTAGTGAGATTGTGCCAGGAAGCCTCTGTCTGTCATGGACTGATATTTATTTATTTACCGAACAGCACAGCACAAATAAAATGTCACATCTCATTTACACTCTTGCCCTTTGGAGATGCACAGAATCTCTTTAAATCAGAAGTGTGGACTTGCTCTGTCTGATTAAAGCTCACTGAAAGGGGCCTTGATGACACACGGCGCAGTTTAGCACGAGGACAATTGAAAATAAGAGCGTTAACACACTTGCGCTCCCACCAAGAAAATGAGTTTAAGTAAGCAATCCATGCTGCTCTGTTTGATCCTTGGCTCTGGGGTGACTTTTTTGTGAAAGCATATTTCTCATGAAGCCATTTTAGAGGATTAAAATTGATAAATTAGCGTTGTCACAATATCAAGGGCTCCTTCCGCTCGGAATCTGCACTCATATGGCCGTGTAAGCTGATGGGAAGGTCTTAACCGGATCTTAGCGCTCATTTCGTTAGGCCACGGAGTCAGCTCGCTGATCGCGTCCGAGTCCCGCTTCCGCTTCCTCAGACAAAGACGGGGCGCTCCACCCTGCCCGAAGAGGTCCGGCGGAAGCTTGTCTGAAGAAAGACGAGATGTTTCCACGGTCCCGGGAGGAGGGGGGGGGAGGGCTAGGTTAGCTTTTGGAAATAAACACACTGCAGTGCCAGGGCTATTTCGCATGCTGAAAGGAGGCAGTCCGCTAATCTATGAATGGGAAAGCCAGGGCACCCCTGTGACAAATGTTATCTCTGCGTGGCATAGAGGGTTGAAACCTATTCAGCCCCCCACTCTCGAGCCATTGCTAAGATTATGTCACCCTAATCCCTAATGCAGGCGTTTTTGTGGCCTAGATGGGCAGGTGATTCCAAGCAGTGCTGAGGTAATTGTTCTGTTTTCTTCCTTTGCCAATAGAGGTGTTGTCATATGTTTTTTGCGCGCACGGAATGGCCTCACAGGAAGAGATGATACACGGACGCCACAAAGAAACACATGCAGAATGCATACATCAGAAATGCCCGCACAAGTGATGGGAGACAAAGCGTTTCCCCCAGATTTTCTTCTCTCGGCGCTCGCTACAGTGTTTCTGAACAAATAAAAGCGGTAACTGAATGAGAGCAAGGTGGGAGAAGAGAGGTCAGAGCACTCATTATTTCTCCCAGCCCAGTGGAAGCTGAACTTTCTGTGAGTGGGCTGTTTAATTGATTCTTATGGAACTGTGGTATTGATTACTTAAGAGCCTCTGGTCTTAATGCCTAGCTCGGCGTCTCGCTCACACCTTCATAAGGCAGAGTCCTCACGCTGCAGGCTTTTATTGTGCCGGCAGAACTGTAGCTGGCGTAATAAGGCAGGATGAGCAGCATCTCTGGTGACCCATTGGTTGTGGGTGATTGTGCCACCTTGATTTTATTTAATTGAGTTTGCATTGGCTTTAATTTAAATGTTGATTTAGCCTCAGATGAGGTCATTTACAGGGCTGCGATTCAATGCGGCGTAATTGAAGTTCTTTCTTTTCCGCGAAGGTTTGGGGAATTCATCGGCGGATGCTCAAGGACACGCAGGCAAGATGTCCAGAAATTAGACTGGATTAATTGAAAATCTTAATTACTTTCTGAGGGCATAAACATCTCAATATCAATTAAAACGTATTTCCACCGCACTTGGAGGATATGGGGAGCAGCAGTAATTAGATATCGAGACTGTCAAGACAACTCGACGGGTTTGTGCGTAAGCCCTCTGATTGAGCGGCCGTGAATTAATGGCGAATAAATTATGAATGCGCCAAACCTGGTTCTTACCTGTTAAGCGCGGACGCTGAAAGTGGCCTTCTCGAAGTTGAGCAAAGTCGAAACTCGGGGAAAAATATGGCAAAGCACATTCTGGTTATTATTGAAGTGTCTTAAATTATAGAGTGCATATTAAGCAGAGTTATATGACTTGGGCCAACAGGGAAATAATATCCTCCAGCTTCTGCGGAGCTGTGCGCTTGAGTGGGCAGATAAAAGCTGGTGTAAAAATGGGTAGTGGATGAAGAAATGTTTTGGAGGTGTAAAGTGATTGTTATTCAGAGGACACTGCTCTGTCACCGCCGGCAGTGCAGCCTTGAGCCCTGCCCGTCATCCCGGCGAATTTCACACACATCTGTTTCGCCCATATTTTTTTTTTTCCCATTTAGTTTGTTTTTCCATTTTAATTTCCTGCCTATCTGCTGGGACTCCAGCCAAGGCCTTGTGTTTTAGAGTCTATCTTTACCTTACATCTCTTGCTCGCCAACGTCAGCTCGTTCCCTCGGCGGAGGAAAAAGGGTCTCGGCAGTCACAAACCATTTAGCCAGAGGAAACCGAAGGGCTGCTCCTTTAAACTGGGATTTTTGGACCAATCTGCGCAGTGTATTCGAATTGCAGAGTAACAAATGGACAGTGGAAGGGGTTTGTAATGGTGATTAGAGTCTGAAATTGGTTCAGATTTACAGTGTCAGTCAGAGATGGAGGGGAAGGAATAAGCAGTCTAAGCGGTCTAATGGATCCATCAGCTCGCTTCGGCTGCTCAGTGGGCCGAGTGAGGTCACCAGCCATCCGCGGGCGGCACAAAAGCACTTCAATTTTGTTAGGAAATGTATCAATTTAACTGACTCGAGCGGCACACTGGAAACCTAATGAATCTGGACTCAATTTTCCACCACACTGCCTCTGTGAACTGGAGGAAACAATGCTGCTGGTGAAGGGTTGAGGGAGGCCCGCCGTGATTGGCTGGCGGCGACCGCGCTGCCGACCGTGCCGGCCAGTTGGGAAGACGGGGACCGGCCTTCGTTTATCTAGCGATAGCCGCGACCCGGACCGCTGTCACTCATCTAACAATGATGTCATTAAAGGTAAATTGGCCTCTATTTCAGCGGGATGATAATGCTAATTGAGTGGCAAAACATAATACCGAGAGCTGTTGTGTGCCGTTAAGGGGAGGAGGGGGACCGATTAAATGGCCATACAATGGTGGGTGTCAGGCACGGCAGATGTTGCTTTGTGCTGAGGACTGCATTGACATATCTCTTGCTTGTCAGGCCTGGGCTTTAGGAGAGTCTTACAGGACTGGGGACCAGATGGTCTCACACAGAGTCTGACTAAAGCAGTTAAACAGAGGCTGGTTATTAAAAAAAGACAACTCCACCACAAGAAATGTGTTGCTTGGTAAATAAGAGAGTCTGCCGGACTGCCTTATCGATCTGACTGCCACGCGCCGGGCTGACTGCGGGCTAATGAAAGGCCTCTGGACGGCGGGCGTCATGTTTATTTAGGGGCAGGCCTCAGATCAGCCGCCGTTGCCCCCTCGGAGGAGCGCGAGAGAGAGAGAGAAGGAAACTCTTAACGCTCGCAGTGTGGCGCTTTTCATTTGCCTGATGTTATTGGATTGATTTATTCGGATTCTCTGTGCATGTTTTACTCCAGATATAAAGGGAGCGATTACCTCGCAACAATCATTATAGTAATTATTCCTTTCCTGTTTCCATCTTAATTGATACCGTCGACATGATTACCAATTATACTTTTTATTACCGCAGTATTTAGATAACAGTTTTGCTTTTATACTCTTTGTTAATTTGTCAGCAGACATCACACTGCGTTGTGATTTCTGCAAACATAATGCTTCATAATTACTGTACAGCTGAACCTGCAATCTGGGTACTAAATGGAAGCAAAGCGCCGCCGGTGTTAAGACACATCTGCTCAGCTGTTAGTTTTTTTTTGTTTTTTTGTTTTTTAGCTGTAAGAATTCCACACCTGGATTTCTGGGAATGTATCACTTAGCTGCCGTGTTTATCACACTGTAAATCCAGCAGACACATTTTAATGTTCTCCGGCTCTGTGGATTAGAATTGAAAAGTGGCCCTTCCACTTGACCTCCCTATTATTACGAACACTGATCTCATTTGGCAAGGCAGACACCAGCAGCCTCCGATGTGTTTCACATGCCTTCAAAGCTAATTCTGCTAAACGCCAGGTGATGAGGAGAGCAAAACATTATTTATGAAATAAAGCTGTCAAATCATGGATCTATATCAGATTTACCCTTTCTTCTTTGAAGAAATATTTGAACATTATTCTGAAGAGGTCAGATCGGGAAACTTTTGGTCGATTCTCCTGTATTTATTTATAAAGTCCTATTTATTTATTTTTTTAATCTTTAAAACCTATTAATCTAATTAGTGTTAATTAGTCAGTGGATTGTTCAAATATATGCACTCGTGACATCTTTTATTACTTTACAAGCTGAACTCTGCAGTACAGCTGGATACAATGGAACTGGGAATCTAAGCTGTAGCTCATCTCAGCAGGGTGTGCAGCTTCATTTGGAAAATAATGCAGATGAATAGGGTTCAGTTTAGAGGCTGCTTTCTTATACAAATCCTGAAACAGATTCTTATTGGTTATAAGAGTGTTAGAGGGGCACTCAGTATTTCTTTTAACATGGCACTCATCAGTATGATAGTCTAATGCCATGGAAGCAATAGTTGCTGATTTCCTAAGATGTTGTAGAATTGCATAACTCAGAGTAAGTGAGGGACAGTATCTGATAATATGTGATGAAATTAATAGTTTGGCTGATTATCAGATTTAAAAATGTTAGCCACCATACATTGAACTTACTCATGTTAAATAAAGCAGCCTTTATTACATGACAGTATTTTTTTTCATATGTGATTAAAGTGATTTCATTTTATTCAGAAGCAATAAACATATGTTTCAAATACACAAATATATTATTTAAATATAATAATCTTTTAGGTTATACACTTACATACAACATTTTTATATTATACATCATTTTTGTACATACAACGTTTTTATGTTATACATCATACATCACAAATTAAATAGTTTAAAAGATCTGAAACTAGTCAGCTGTTATTGTTGCATTACATTTAAAAAAAATAAAAAATTAAACAATTAAAAAAAATAAGACATTTTCATCTTTATCCACATTTCAAACATGCTGATCAAAATTTGCAAATATATAAAATGTAAAAATTTAATCATTTATATTATAAAGCCTATATATTTTATTTTATTATTATTATTTTTTTTTTTTTTTACAATTCTCAGAAATCATGTTTTTTTTTATTGTGCATTCCAGTTAATCTCACCATTTCTACCATAAAAATAACTACAAAAAACATCTAACACAATAAATATATGATAACATAGTAAAACATGTGAAAAAAAAACTGAGTTATTTTAATAGACAATATTTGCTATTTTATAAGGACATTTCAGTATAAAATAAATCATTCATTAATCATCAAAAAAACAAACAAATAAAAATCTGAAAAAATCAAACTACTACTTGCTTGGGCCCAACACAAGAGTGAGCCGTGTGTTTCTTCTTTCAGTGGGAGGTTAAAAAAGCAGCTCAAGCATTGCCTAAATTGTTCTCATCCCACTTCACTTACCACCTGGATCACACTCCTGAATTACTCAATCAGAGTTAGTTTAGGAGCAGGACAAAGCGCTAAGAGAGGCTGATGATGTGACCAGAGCTCAGATTGATGTGTGATTCCCTGACATTTCAACCATGCTTGCTCTGCTCTCCTTCAATCAGCCTGTGCTCTTCGCTTTGTCATTTCAGCTGGAACAAACACAAATAAGCAGGCAGATTTGCGCCCGAGCCCTCAGGACAGGAAAAGTTTTGAAATGCTATTTGACAGGTTCACGTCGACTGTTTTATTTTGTCTCTCCTCTCTGTCCCCTAGGTGTTTGACTGTGAGACATTTAATCGTGGGACTAGCGCTTTCATATCAGTAACAAAAATCAAATAATGCAAGATGATTTACTCCCCCTAGCAACCGAGGAGCACACTCGTAGCAACCAGCCGAGCCTCGGGCCTCAGTGTAATCAGCTTGAAAATATTTCAATTATTGTGTTGATTTTAGTGGATTTGAGAGGCGGTCGGTGAGCGCCTCAGTACATTCAGCCCATGACCTGCAGAGGAAGACATTGATTTAAACAGGTGTCAGAGAGGGAAAGTAGAGGCAATTTAAATGGGAATGGGATAGCAAAGTCATTGAGCACTGTTCAGTGCATGTGTGACATCCGCCTGCTGCTGCCGAATCAATGCAGCTCAACTGAACGAAAAAAAAAAAATCTCACCTTGAGGAATCATCCGTCTGCCGTGGCCCAGTGGAGCAGGAGGATGGAGTTTTTCGCCGCGCTTCTCCCCAGCCTGCCTAAAGCCTGATCTTTAGCCATGCATGTGGGTCCACAGGTGACTCTGTGGATTGAAAAGCTAAGGTAGTGCCTTAAAGCAGGGTGCACAATAAATAATGCACATGCCGTTTATGTTGGGTTGAGCCCTGAAAAATCAACTACGGTGGCTGAAATAGGAACAATAGTCACAAGTAATGCAGCATATGCATCTGAAACTTTTTTCCGACTACAATTGGAGCTTGGAGTTCTTCTTTGTTTCCCCAAAGAAAAGAGACAACAACTGCTTCACTAAGATAAATGGAGACTGCGTAATTCCAAACATAAGATGCAGCGCTAATGCATAATTGTACTTTTCACACTATTTTACGGGCCCAAGTGGAAGCGGTATGGAGTACTGTAATCTTTTTGCTTAAAATGTCATTTCTCTTTAAAGGATTCATTAGGACTAAATTTAGCAGTGTTGCCCACCATTATCTTAACCGCTGGAAATATTAACATTGGCCTTTTATTGAATTTGCAGGGTTATATTTAGCATGCAAATTGATTCCTTTCACTTTCCCACAAATACAGATCACTTCAGCACGGCTAATTTTGAGGCTATGAGAGGAGACGTAAGTGTAATTAAAAGCGCAGACTCCGTCTGCAACTCTTGAGTGTCCCAAACTCAATCTCTCCCCCAAAACCCCTCCACACCAGTCCTCCTGTTTTATCTTTTGTGGTGATTGTATCATCATCCCGGGCTTATCTTCCATTACCAGTAATGTTCACTGGTATTTATAGCATTAGCGCGCTGGATTTTGCATTTGTATGTAGATTTCAAACATGAATATGGCTGCTTTTGTTTCTATTCTTCTCTATTGCCTTTGCTCATGGCGACGTCCACACCATGCGGCGCATGTGATACTCACTAGAAGACAATGCATTTAAAAAAGAAAAGTATGGCTACTCAATCAAAGAAATGTGCAACAAATGTATTTCTAGGGATCAGATCATCTGTGCTCTATCCGGAGAGGGAAATGCCTCATGGACCTGGTGGCACAGCTATTAGATCAAAACATCCCAGATATGTTGACAGAAAATAATGTAAATGTGTCTTTGTGCTTTGTGATCACGCAGACAGAGGATTTGTGTAATCATTTGCTGATATCCAATGCCCACGGTCAGTCTGTGAGCTGTGGGTATGTGTAGGTGTTGATTGTGTTATGTGTTATGAGTGGGTGAGTTCAGTTGACTGTCAAACACACACTTTCCCCAGAGGTAATGGATTTGAATATTTTATAAATGCAATTTTTTGGCCAAATGCAGCTTTAAATTGTCATAGTATTATTATATATTATTTGAGTCGACGGGAAATCAAAAATGACCCTATTTACCTTATTAATGCATGTTATTACTGGTGTTACTGTGAACAATTCATCAATGCATGTTATTCAAAAGTTAAAAAAAAAAGGTTGTTTTTATCATTTTTATCAAAATATAATAATTTGCTCTTCCTCTTAAACAACTTTCCTTTTCCGCTGACAACACTTAGCCCGTGCAGTTATTATACAAGGATTTTTTTTTTACTGATTTGCAAAAATATACTTAATATTACCAAATTTTCTGTTGCACAATTATAATGCACAATTCCAATGACAAAAATGAATTGTTGTGTATTATGTGTATTATTATTGTCATTATTATTATTTTTTTAATTAAGATTTTTTGAATTATATATAGTTTTAATGTGCATATGAAAATAAAAATCAAACATTTTCAAGAGGTATCATTTATCATTTGGGAAAATATGCTAAAATAAATTTAATTTTATATTATTTTTAGCTGTTTGGATATAGAAAAACCTCATAGATATAGCAGAAAATATAAAAATATAATAAATAATATTGTATATTATATTTTGTGATAAACTGCAAAACAGGCACTATTTTTGGAATCAGCTCCCCAAAATTAGTAAGAAACAAGTATTGGATTTCATTTAGCAAAAATGATGCAAGGCGGTGTAATATTTAGGCAGTGTTTTTGCAAACTCATATTCAATCTGGCTTACCTTGCAAAAAATGTTTCCTCATATTTGTCTTCAAGATACATTGCATTAGCAAGTAAAAGTAAAAAGTTGTGACGACAGTTTAGATTGATTTTAGCCACAAAGTAGATTGCATTGTTAAACCATAGCATGTCACCAGTTTGTTTTTCTGTGCCTGCTTATTTCATACAACAGAAACCATCTACATTTGCTTATATCTACATGATATTAGACATACTTTATAGATCATCTCCAGGCATTAGGTGTAGTAAACATCTGTGTACCATCACTCACACCATTTGTGGCACTTGACATCAGTGGCGTAGTTATTTAAAACTTGTGAAAAATATTTGAGATAGTCTGTGTTAATATCCTCATTTGAAGCACAAAAAAAGCTCCATGGGAGGATTTTTGAATATGAGCAGTGCTAATGCGTGTGATCACACATTAATCGTCTGACAGCATCTCACTCTCCACAGCCAGTCTATTAGGATTTTACACAGAGGTAGGGTCTAAGTGTCAGGTGTCATAATTTAATTGTGTTGTTTTCTATGTCTCCCCTTCACTTTTGGGATGGGTTTGCAGGCTAATCTATGTAGTGTTCTGTCCTCTATCCTGTCTCTTTCTTTGTTTTAAACCGGGGACGCAAGTAATTCACCTTTGCATTCATGTCTTCAAATGAGCCCAGCAGGACGACTGGATCATTATCTCAAAGCAATTGCATTGTAATGGGATAAATTAAATGTTAATCTTGTATTGTGTGAAAGGAGGAAGAAGTCATCGGTTTGTTTAGTTGTTTTTCTCCGCACAAGTCGGTATAATGTGATTTTAAGTACACGGACAATGAATGGACACTGTTCCACAGGACTGTTTAATAGCTATTTTTATAGTTCAAGCTGATAAAAACCCCATCCATAAATAACAAATTGATCATAAAACAACTGTTCTCTCATGATTTCTGGCCCTCACATTTTGTCATTTATAAATAAAGGTGATTACTCTATTTAAGAGAATTCTCTTTGTTCTTGATCACTGGCAACAGATATTAACACATGCCGTATACAAGAGCAGCTCCAATTTGGCAAACGCAGGGAATTAGTCTGGTGAATGACAGAATGAGAGAGAAAAAAAATCCTTCCTAATAGCCTAAATATTTGGAAATTCCTTCCATGTGTTTATCCGTGCACACTCCTCGCTCATGCTCATGTATTTTATTCCAAATAAATGAACTAGGTTTTGATAAGCTACTTCGGAAGCACAATTGTTTGGCGAAGTTAATTACTGACTCAGTATATCTACAATGAATCTGTCTTCGCGCTATTGTCCAATGCCGCGTTTGCGTTCTTATATTACGATGTCAAAATTCGAGTTACAGTAATGCCTGTACATTTTCCTGTGTTATCCCAAATGAGAATTCAAAATATTCCTGACATTTACTTTACATACATTACGTCTAATTGAATTTGTATCTGGTAGCAAGACTGCTGGAGGAAATCATGATTTGTTGGCGAAAAAAAATGACTGTCCTGTTGCTAGCCAGTGTATCCGTCTTAAAAGGTATTGGTGGTGCCTTAATTAATTCTTGCCTGCCTTAATCAGTTATTTTGAATGGCTGAGCAGCTTATCAATAGCACCAAAATTAGTGTTATGTCCTAAAACTTCCCTTCCTCAGGTTCTCCCCTGGTCGCCAATACAGTGTTGGATAAAAGCAATCCACAGCCAACCCGGAGCTACTGATAGATATGGTCACACTTTAGAGAGGTAAACAGTATTGATTCGGTTCCACTATCGTCTCTGATTTTCTTCCAGCCATTGAACAATACGATCACTAATCACACTCACTTATAGGGCTGGAACAAGACGTTTGAGTGTGTTTTTCTTTGACTGTTTTGTTTTATGGTGAGGTGATCTCTTGGACTCAGACAGACTGGGCTGGAGCACTAGACACATCTGAAAGTGACATTTCAGACCCAGTTAGAACCTATTTCTCCTCACTGTTAAAAAAAAAAAAAAAAGGGGACCCTGAGTGAGATCAAGTTTTTTGGGGGGCCTGTCCTTGAGCCTTTCTGAGCCCTAAAGGGATAGGGAATGTCTGTACAACTAGAGAGTCCAAAGGATTAAACATTCAGTAATGCGCATGTGAAGTGTGAGTTACTGGCCAAGCCGTGTTAAAAGCTTTCGCAATTTTGGTTTAATGACGTAACTGGGAGATGGTAACTGGGTTTCTATAGGACATTTAAAACCCTTTTGATATAATTGCAACTGAGATTAATGTTGACATAAATTGACAAAGCAATGGTAAGATTAGGGTTAGAAGAAAAAACAAATTAATAAGCATATAAACTTGTGTCTGTGACATATTGTATTTTCACCAACAAAAAATGGTTTTAAGATGGTTATTTCTATCTTTTGCGGTAGCGTGTCAGTTGGAAATATCAGTTTACATTTCCAAACATTATTTTTGTCCTTAATTGTAATAATGACTAAATCCAGAAGAACTGTGGCAACGTCTCCAAGATGAAGAAAAACACCTACCTGCAAAGCTACAGTACTGTTCAAAGTTTTAGACACTCGTGTAAAAATGCTTTAAAATGAGGACGCTTTCAAAAATAATGGCATAAATAGATTTAATGTATCAATTAACTTCTATTAACTAAATCAAATAAATATTTGGTATTACAGCTTTTGGTAAA
>JAUMHE010000044.1:8268415-8280153 GCA_032359235.1 Enteromius mattozi | reverse complement strand
AATAATGTTTGGAAATGTAAACTGATATTTCCAACTGACACGCTACCGCAAAAGATAGAAATAACCCACTTAAAACCCTTTTTTGTGAAAAAACTAGTGGCCTAAGACTTTTGTACAGTACTGTATATATTTGCAATAGCAACTAGATGAGCACTGACACCAAATTGATTTTTTTCACCAATGAAAATAGGCTTTGAGGAATAGATGTAGCCAAATTGTCACACTTTCAAAACACACTTTTATGGTCTTTTTGTTTAGCTACTAAGTTGTATTGTTGTTGTTGTTGTTTTTAGCAGTGTAATACATTGAATAGACTCTAATTCTATCCCTCACAGCCTTGTTTTCATTCCTGTCAAAAATTAAATATGACGCGACCCTGACCCATGAAGTAATTTTCACCGTAATAGATATCTAAACGCTAGAATGCCCTAGGTCTACACATTCATTTTTTTTTTAATCTTAACAGATTTTAAAACACTACGCATAATACACTTACAGACTTTGTAAATGGTTACTAATAAACCTGGGCATCAGAAAGAACTGGGGGTCCCACACTACCAGACTTTTCAGGTCATTCCGATCACAACAAACTCTTGCGCTTCCTTTCTCCAACCAGACGGAATCATAATCTTAAAATGAAACAAAAACAATGTACATAAAGTCTGACATTCGGCAGCTAGCATCGACTTACAGACTGCAAATCGGATTAAAAATAAGAATAAAATTGGTGTAATGTAAGTAAGACACAAGGTGGCGCTATTTGCGCTTTGTATGCACTTCATATTAGCAAGTCCACGGTGTAATACGAAACGCGTGAAAGTAATGCCGGTTAGTTTGCGGTTTCACAATTTTTTTAAATTGACCAATAAATTGATTTTCTATTTTAGTCAGCTGTTGAGTTGTTGAAACTGCAAAAGCGTTAAAATTATCGTTGCGTTTACAAACTTCTGTAAGTTTGCAATAAACATTGTATTTGCAATTCCGTTTAGTGCCAGAAACCACATTCTTCGTTTTCATTTTATAGAGCAAACCTTACAACAGCACTGGGCACATGGCACTATGGAATTTTTTGTGCCTTTTGTTTGCATCACAAGGAAACAGCTCCTCTTAGAGCCTCTCTAGAGTAGTTTGATAATGGATTGAGAAATAGCTTTGACACACTGTCTCTCAAAGTTCACCTGAAAGGAATCATTTATTCTTTTTTTTCAAGGAGATTCTCTCCCTGTGAGATGTGTCTTTATGATGCTGTGTATTCCACGTCAGGTTGAGCGGGTCTTTTATGAATCGGACTAACTGCGTCCTCTCTGTATGAAATGGGGAAGGTTAATGCGGTTTAAGGTATAAAATAATTACCAATTATCCCAGGGTTAACTATACCCTTTGGCAATTCCTTTCATGTCCCGCTATGCTGGGCTTGACCCAAATCAATGACAAAAGTTACCTTATAAATCCCCATAACAAAGTTTGACCTTCCACGGCTAAGTTAGGGTGGTGGTTGTTAGGAAAAGCGGAATAAAGAAAAGCTAAGAGTGATCCAGGGAGAAAATAATACTCTGCTATAATCAAAAGCATAGTTAATGTTGAATTCAAAATGTCTCCACTCTGCATGTGCTAAAGCCTCCAGGAACAGAAGTCTTTATCCTGAAATTCAGCACCAGTTGCAGATTTTTACAGCGGCCCTTCAAACTGTCACTTCGCCCGTTATGTGAAGTCATTTTGATGTTAACAAGTTCTTTACTGAGAACATCAACGCATTTACACCTTCTAGTGAGCTGTGATGGGTTACATTAGCTTCGCAGAATCCATTTTTAATACTGCTCCCTTACCCTGTCTGTTTTTTAAAGCAACAGCTGGATCAAGGAGCCACTAGTTTTGGTAGCTGGTAAATGGTCAGAGGGGAGCTTATTTATCTCTCACATAACTAGAGTTATTTGTGACCCGTAAAGGGTCGACACTTACAAATAGATTTGGACAGTGTTGCCTTAACATCTGGAAACACTATTTAACTCATCCCATCTCAGGAAGTTTTCACACTTCACGCTTCATTAACCTCTAGGGTCTGGAGTCCCTGGGAAGACAGGGGAGTGAAACGCCTGTTTACACAGCGCCTTCTAAATCACCAGCGAGAGCTTTAGCCATCACTGTGGCACATCAGCACAGGTGAGGAACATACAGGTGCCAGGCTCTCGAGGATCCTTCCCACCCATCTCCATTTTCACTTCTAATTGATAATGAATTAGCTTTCAAGTGAGAATGAACTGCTAGTGGCAGCTGACAGCGAAGCACATTCTGCCTGGATGTGGTTTGTGTCTTACTGTCGCCGAGATCTGCTCTTATTTTTATTTTGTTAACCATGCATTATGAGCTGTATCCTTCACTAAGCTGATCATAAAGAAAAACATTACACGTGTGTGTGTGTGTATATATGTGTATATAAAGTATATATAGACGCACACATACACCAAAATGTATGTTTTTTCCTCATACATCATAAAGAAATGGCTGATAAAAGGGCTAAAAAGCTGTTATATTCAGTTGTGCAAAGTGTGTATGATGGACATTTTACTTAATAAAGTACTAATTGCTTTTCTAAATTTGGCATTCTATTACAAACATTAAAGGACATAGAAGGGTTAACACATTTTTAAGCGTACATCATAACAATAATAAAATGAACCGACACAGATATTTCACATTGTGCCAGTTCAATTTGTTTTTTGACGATTTTGCATCATGCTCGATTAAAATATTTCCATTGCAATGTCATATTGATTCAAACAAATAGAATTCTAGTAACCTATAGCTAAAGTACTGCCGTTTTAAATACTAGCCTTTAATTTGTTGGAGCCTGTGTTCATTAAGATCTAGAAAGATACGCTGGCTCCACATATTTCTGAAATCTCTTGTATCGTTGTCATGGACCAACAAATTCTCCTTTGGCCAGAATTCAGTGGTTTATCAGATGAAATATAGGTAATGAAACACATCTCACAAGGTGATAATTAGAAAAGAAGAGCAAAGCAGCAGTCACAGGCTGTTAGAGTTTTAATAACCACAATGACCAGGGGAGTTAGTGTTAACATTTGGGTCATGTTTATCATACTGACTTACACCGGGTCAAGAATATGTATGAAAAAAAAAATACATTTGATACTGCTGTGACAAAGAGGTCCATAATTTAGTGATTTACTGGTATTGTTTTTAATGAAAGATCTACGGTTTGTTAGTTTTCCCAAAGCTACACCTCTTAAATATTGGTGTCTTTTTATATAACAGAGGAGTAAATGTTCACATTAAGCCAGAATTATGGAATCTAATTAAATGTTAAAACACTATATAGACAGTACAGTACACTGGAACTCTGTATTTTGAAATAAACCAACACTTTTAATATTTTGTTAATTGCACTGCTGAACTAAATACTAGAATTGCCAATTCTAAACACAAAGTGCATTATGAGTTGCTCTCAATGCTGTTTTCACTCTTTTAATTGCCCTCAAAGGGAATTATTTAATTAACTCGCTGAAACTTCCCAATTAATGGTCTCTTTGTAAATTATAAGATGTCTGTGTGAAAACTCGCATGCATTTTTGTTTCAAGCCCGGGACACAAATCGATAATCCCTCATATTATAAAGGGCGACTGAATCAAACTTCAGTCTTATTTCAATAAGAAGGAATGTTGAAGTGATCGCAGGGACAGAAAGCCTCTACTATTGGTAGCCAAAGAAAAGCAGTGCCACTTAGATCTTTCTCACAATCACTTAAAACGGTACTTGACATTTGGCTCCTATCCTGCAGCTACTCTGCCATGCATTTTAGGATTACTTTACAGCGTATGCCTATTAATTCACCGGCGGACTTCAACGCTCTTATCTCTGCCATGCAAACGCGGGATGGGGGGATATAACTGACATGCGCATTGTTTATTCACGATCCCTAAATTGATTAACTCAAGTAAGGTAGAGGCTTGATATTTGTCGTCTTAAAGAGTTATATATTTTTATCACTTTGTGTTGTGGGTTTTATTTTCGTGAATGTGGTTAATAAATGGAGACGAGCTTTCTAAATGTTATTCATGTAAATTACCAATATCATTCTTAGATTTGTTCGGCTTCCTATAGATTTTTTGTCTCTTTCGCAATCAGAAATATTGCCCTTTGACAAAGGTTTTGGTTCTCAATCGATTAAACATAACACCTTACGATTGACTTCCTCTAATTCACTCTCTATTCGAGATGTCGATCTCCAAAAAAAAACCCTTATTAGCTGTATAATCCAAAAATGCAATTCGGACGACTTTCTGGTCTGTTCAATAAAATCAATTAATTTTCGTCGTGATACTGCCAGGTAACTGTGAATAGGCCTAAAACATGGCTTTACCAATCAATGAACCATTTTGGAGAGGTTTAGCCACAATCAAAATGTATCTGTGGCTATGATTATTGCATAGAAATTAAAAGCACAAATAGTTCAAGTGAGCTTTAACAAGCGATGAACGCCACATTTAAATCCATGAAGATTTCTATGTTAAGCCAGAATGGGTCGCTGATTTCTTCAGCCATGTTTAAACAGATCGGGTAGGAATAGAGTCACTGCTCGGTTGGCCCCGTTGGCCTTGCACCTGTCCTCGAGGTATATGGGGCGCTCTCTGAGTTTAGCAAAATATAAAACGACAAAAGAAAAACTAATCTACAAAGCACTCAGGGAGGGGTTAAGGCTGGGTGTTGCAAATGAGGCTCTCGAAATCACCTTCATAATTAATTGCGCGAATTTGATTCTATTAAATAAAAATAACACGTATTGAGGAACTCAATTAGCATTAATTAAGCTTGATATCCTAATTTGGAAAATGTGTTGAGGAAAACAAGCGTTTTCCGAGTCGTTTTACCCCTGATGTTGTTGAATACCAGCTTTCTGCCTTTGGGCTGCTTTTCTCTCCTCAGAGAGTTGAAAATGAGAAATGGAGATGGAATATCAGGAGGTGCTAAATTAGCTGCCTGATCTGCACTTATTGCTGCACACACACCCCCATTACTTTGCTGTTCTCTCTCTCTCTTAACATTCCAGGCATGGCGCGGCGTCGAGATAGCAGATTTATCAAATGGGAAAATGAATGCATGATGATCAGTTAAATTGAAAATCAGCGCCTGCATGACAGCCCGACCTGACACCTCCGTAATTAGAAAGAAAAATGATGGCGTCCGATGCATAATAGAGCAAAAACAATTTACACTCTCCCATAATGATCCAGCGTTCAAATTGAAAATTTCTCCGGGTAGAAATTGAATTCATAAAGTATGATTCATGGAGGACACATCTCCTGGAGGCTGCCTGGGCCATATCGATTGATAGTTTGTCTTGAATCATACAGCGTGCTGCTTTCAGGCAAAAGCTTAACTACTTAAGCAAATCGCTAATTTCACCTTAAGGCCACCAGTGTGCAGCCAGCGATACTCCTATTCAGATTGCAAATGAATTAAACATGAACGCGCCCCGGTAGGGAAAAAAACAGCAGCAAATTGAAGGACACCTCCAGACAACTAACATTTTCCAAACACTTGCTTTTTTTATATAGCCTACAAAAGGCAATTGACTGACTGAAATAAAGATCTATTAATCGGTTGACTTGGAGATAGCGGACAGGGTGACGGCTCCAAAACGACCCAATCTTTCAATATGGAAGAATAGCTAGGTATTAGGGATGAATAATTGTTGTTTTTAAAGCTACTCTGGGCCATCTTTATTTCTCTGCATTGTGTGCAAAATATGTTCTTATTGATTGTCCTGACATCTTTTCTGCTCTCCCCCTGTGGTTTATCTTGCCCACTTTTGTGCAGTCTATTTGCCCTGGACGCCATATGCTAAGTCTTAAGTCTGTCTCTGGTGAAAATTATGTAAATATTATGAAAGAGACACTGGCTCAGAAATTCATTTGCGCCGGCCTCACTGATTATTTTCAATTTATTTGCAAATCAAGACCCAGTGGAAGTGAGACGACCAGAGGATGTTTAAGAAGACAGTAAACGCGCCTCTATGACCAAATCAAACACCTTGCAAAATGAAAATGCTAATTCATTATTGGTATTTACCGCTTATATTTATCAGGAAAATGATTCTAGGATTTTATTGCCTTCTTTTCTTACCTCGCCTTTAGATCCGGTCAACAGTGCTAATATTGTCAAGGCGCAGATGTCTGGGAGCCCCCACAGGGTCCCATGGGACCGCCAACCCTATTAGAACAAATGTGTTCTGCTATTGTAAATAGGCACGTTTGCTTCGCCCGTCCTATTACAGCCGACGCATGATCAATAGGCTGATAACACAGGAACATCAATATAAGCGACAGAACAATGAGGGATATCATCGAACATCTATCTTAATATAGCCAGCTACAAGGGCCCTGACAAAGTGAAAAGCTCATGAAAATTCCGCCCCACGAATTCCCATCTCCTATCCAATATGCACAAACACACTCCCAGCTGCCGGGGCTATTATTTTCGTATTTCAATTTGACACCCCAGCCTTTCATGCTAATTCTATTATTCTTGGAAGTTTATGTGATTTCATATCACTAGAAATCGGTAATGTATTATAACCCTTTGGGCTAAAATAAACTGAATCCCTGCAGTAGCCACCGGGAAAATAATTACTTTCATATCAAAACTCTGCAGGAGTCGAACGGGTCTTTTCGCCTCCGGCTCGTAACCTCATTTCAGTGTAGCTTATAGATGAATAAATTTGTTAAAGCAATACACAAAATACAACACAGGGTTTTGGGAGAAGGAGCTATATAGCCCACAACATAAGCTCTATTTAGGGCCATGCACGCTTAAGTTTGTTGTATACAATCGATTTATTTATGAAAAAACTTACATATATAAATATCTTAATACTTTGTACAACGTTTGAGGTTTTGTCTTGTTTTGATTTTTTTCTTTTTTTTTTTACAGTTTCTTATACAGGGAGCTGCTGCTATGTTCAATAAACATTTGATAGCCCACCACACACATACACAAATTATTCACACAGATATTTCCCCTAATCAGAATATAAATATGTCAATGAAAACGATACGTTTCGATACGTCGACTTTTTTCACCTCTTCGCTTCATATGCGGTCGTGCGCTATCGACACGCTCCTCAGTTTCTACTAAGATTTCATTTATTCCATATCGACGTCAACTGAGTCTTTGTCGGTGTCCTTGGTGCTTGTCGCTGATTCTGAATTTTGTGGTGGATAGTCAGGTAACGACTGCTCCTTTTTCTCCGACTGGGGAGACTTTGGATCGACGGGGTTTAATTCTATATCTTGTGGGCATCTTTCGTTACAGCTGCCCACCGAGTGACCATTAATGGTAGTCTGTGGTGAACTGCTCTGTGGTGAACACGTTATGTTGCCTGACTGACTGACCTGGCCTTTGATTGCTCGCGCGCCGCTGTTGTTTACACTGCTGTTCTCCTTGGCGTTCCTGTGTCCTAGGTTTCCAGCAAAGGTACTGTCAGCAGCTGGCCCTTTCTGGCCACTTTCAGCATCAGGGCCTGGTGCTGTGCTCTTCAAAGCAGTCTGTGGAACAATGAAACCGAGAGGTTGTGTAATAGGGTACAGTAAAAAATGTCCTTTCCCTATCAAAGGCCGTGGAGCCGGTACTGGGAAGTCCATATGCGGCTTGCGCCTCGGCCTGGAGTCCGACAGAAGGCTCTCCACGCTGAAGGGATTGAGTTTTTGAAGAGTGGAAGACCTACTGTCGGAGCACAGGTTTGACTGCTGAGCGCTGTCGGATGAGTCCAGCTCGGATCCGCTCGCGTCTTGGTCTGCGGTTCTTTGGTTCTGGAGTTTCTGTGGTGTTTGGTCACAGCTTGGTTGCGTTTGGTTTCGACCCATGTCGCAATGGAGGCTTTGTTCACTGTCCGTTATTTGTGACAAGCCACTGTCACTGTCAGATCCTGGGGTGTGAAATAAGTCCCCGGGAAGGAGTTTGTTCTGGGACTTTAAAAGCCGTCTTTCCTGTTTCCTTTTCTTTTTCTCCATCCTCTCTAGTTCTCTGCGCGCAATCTCCTCAGGGTCCATTGGCTCTCCACTGCAGGTCGTCGGATGGGAGTTGTGTGCAGGTCGCCCCGGCCCCTTCTTCGTGTTTTCCTTTTTTCTCCATTTCGCTCTTCGGTTTTGAAACCATACCTAAACACGAAAAAAAAAAAAAGATTAATTTTCATGTCATTAAAATAATGCCAAGTCTGCAGAAATATATAGGCTACATATAAAAAATATAGGCCTTCTTTTAGTAGCCTATATGTAAATTGTATTTACGTTAGCATATAGCCTATGTAGCTACATATTATGACTTAGCCTATACATACACATTATATTAGTATATTTATAATAAACAAAAATACAGCATATTACATTTTCTGTATTGTATAATAATAAATGTATTTTCTTTTATATTGTTTATGAAACTCTTATTAAACACACATTTACGAGTCGCCAGTATTTTATAGAATGATGTAAATTTACTAAATATGTATTATAAACGTGGGATTGTTATAATATAATTAAAATAATATATCCAGACAACACATTTTAGAATAACGTTATGGTTTAAATATATCATTTTAAATGCTGCTGTAGAAGTAGGCCGCATCCTAAAACAGATGAATTACATTACGCTCCATAAAATTTAAAGAAACGAGTTTTGAGTTATAGGCCAAATGTTTGATTCTTTTCTTTTTTTTTTTCAGACAAAAAAAAGCTACTGATAACGAACTCACGCCTGACAGACATGCTATTTGTGCACACCGAAATGTGCTCTCTCCAACAGTGATTCATCGATTAAATGTAATTATTTAACAGGCTTATATTTATTAAGGATCGTGCACAATTATGAAGACTATACCATGTATATTTTCCCTCGGTTTTACAAAACGTTTAACCCGACTGTAGCCTGTGTAAAAGAGAATCAAAAATATTTCTAAATATGTCTATTCTAATAATGCTATTATTCTATTTTTGTGCAGTGTGATCTCTTATTTGTTCTGCTAACAGTGGGGCCTACTGTATAGTCTACAAAACACAGTACAAAACTCCAAAAATAAAGAAGTCTACGAAATTTCGCGCAAAAACCCATTTTTAATCATTTAAATTATAAATAAAGCTTCTTAAACCTCAATGAAGCTTATTTAAAAAAAGAAGGCATTTTCAAAATGAGCACATCCCGTGTTTTACACAAATAGCATAACATGAAAAAAAAAAAAAAAATAACAGAACAAAGAACAAGGGGGAAAACAAGATTTGTTGTTGTTTAGCACAGAATAATTTTTGATTCATCTGTTCGTCACACCACGACACGTGAAAAATAAATTTAGTGTATTTACCTGCACTCTCGATTCTATCAAATCCAATCTCAGAGCAAGTGCTTCCCTCATGAACACATCTGGATAGTGACTTTCATTAAAAGCCTTCTCTAATTCTTCCAGCTGCCAGCCAGTGAAATTGGTACGAGTTCGTCTTCTTTTACAACCCGGGCTATCCTTGTCTGGATCCCCCGAATCTATGTGAGAAACAATAAATTAGCATCGCTCGTAACTTGCACAGTTCTGTCCACCAAAACAGTGGGCCCACTGAGAATAATTGTCTGCATGAGCGTTTACTGTTAATGTGCAAGAAAGGATGAAGAGAAAACGCAAGGCGTCAGTTTTGTTTTCTTGCTAAAGTAACAATAACAAGAAAATAACACGAAGAGATGGAAGCAGCCAACGTGCTGTCCATTATTTTGAAGAATCCTCTCTTCCTTATAAAAGTCAGCCTGCTTTAATTCCAGTAAACTAGCTTGAACACATCCTTTCTTTTGTTTCCCCGGTCTATTCCTCAAAGCTTTATGTAGACATATATATATATATATCTTTGTTTTAGGCTACAACATGACAAAAACACGCTTTTTTCGTCTTCTTCTTCAGTCCAAAACCCTTTTGCCAGTTTAGGACAAGTGTGTGTTTGCTTACCTGTCAGTTTGTACTGTTGGCTATCTCCATTCATACCGCAGCCAGACGACAAGAGAGGGTTAGAATTCACCACGGAAGCCGCGCACGAGCCGTTTAATAATCCGTCTATTGAGAAAGGAACCGCGGCCGTAGATTGAAGTTGATGACCGGCTAATTCGTACACATGATGGTGGCTCAGATGGTACGGGAAGCTCACCATCCCACCGAGCGAGCCTCCGAACTGGGCATGAGGTGGATCCAGTATCCTGCTGTCCATCATCTCCCAGGCAAAAGGAAACGACGTCTGGTGGTTGGTGATGTGAATTTAAAAAACATGCAGCGAGAGTGGCCAGCGAGGAGGGGACATGATGTGGAGAGTAGGATGAGCTGTTCTTTATCAACACGAAGCTTCCAATAATTAGCTTAGGCTCTGGGAATTTGAGACCAATGAGAAGCGTTAATCGGCGCTGACGTCAGAGACGTGGTCTGAAAACGCTTTCCATATCGATTGCTAATTAAACCTGACATCCACCTCAATAAACAATATCAGAGCTGTCACAACAAGACAGGAGGGCTTTGATAAGAACTACATCACGACTACACAGGGGGCCTTGGAGGGAGAGCGATCAGATTTGATACCCAGTTAAACGCTAAATAGACACTGAAATCTCACCTCGGACTGCAGCCACACAGAGCGGCGGATTCATCACCGTTTGAGACAATGTCCCTCTATTCATTTCAAATCTTTAGCACACACAAACAAACAAACAAACATAAAAAAGACAAGATAACGGGGGGAAACAAACACGCGCCCGTGCTCGTCAAGTAGAAATGTTGCCATGTGAACAGGTAAGACTCCTAGCGCGCTGATGACAAATTGACCAACCCACTGGTATATATAATCTGTTTATTTATTTGGCGATTCTTGGGCAACTTGTCAAAAGCCAAGCCGTCAAACAGAGCTGTCAAATTTAATCCCGAACTACAAGCAGAAGCGTCACGAGTCTAACACAATGCTTTAAAAATAAAGGAGAGTGGGAATGACGCGAGCCCACTCGCTTGATACTGCTGGAGGAATAAATGAACTTTTAATTACATGAATAGCTAATTAGAAGGCACTCGACATTTAACAGAAAATTAGATATATTTCCCCAGCCATAGCACTCCGATGTAATTAATGCCATTTAAACAGCTGATGTACAAAGCGGGCGCGGTTTATTTGTGGTCATTGTGTATAATATCATGCTTGCTTTAACTTACAACAGTTGCTACACCTCCGAAACCATATCCGTTTATTAATGTAAGCCGCTCTCCCTCGAGTGTTAATTAATATTATATTGAAAGAGAAAAAAGTTTTTTATTTTTTTGCATCCTGTGTGTCCTTGTGGACAACAAAATAAAAAGAAAAGTGAGAAAGCAAAAAGGTAAATAAGTAATAATTGTTTATCAGTTCATATTAGTACAGACTATGTCACTTTAATCTGACATTATCATGCATTAATATAGCTATGTGTTAAATTTAGGCAAGTGAACTGTGTTTTTGAATGCAAAATGGTAATCAATCCCACCGCTTTAAGAGGACGTCCTGTCTCCCTCTCTTATTACAGAGAATTAATTCGACTTTATTTGGCCAGTGTCTGGAGTTGTCATAATGTTAATCTGAGTTGAAATTTGGCTCCCCGCTCACTCCCTGACCCTTGGCACTCGGATTGGCGTGTTGTAATAACCCGAATCTTTCAACAGAGGCCCTGATAATTGTTA
>JAUMHE010000044.1:8243415-8263415 GCA_032359235.1 Enteromius mattozi | reverse complement strand
TTAGAGTCACTGCCTAGCTTATATTTCTGGATGCGCTCAACTGAATGTAAGGACAAAACAAAGAAAGACTTATTTGTTTATAGTTGGACTCAAGGAGCTGGTCAACACTAGGTCACTGAATGCACTTCACTTATGTTTAAAAATAAACTTCAGCCGATTCATTTGAATATTTTAAATCACTTTATCACGGCAGTGTGGATTCAATATAACATAAGCAGGCGTAAAGCATCAAAAACTTGCTGTCAGTACAACTTTACAGTCAGGATAATAAGACTTTTCATATGTAATATTTGCATCGTGTCCCTCTGAATCTCACACTTGTGAGCCTAGGAGGATTTTCAGTGCTGAGTGCTTAAAAGTGTAGTCACATTTCAGCAGGAAACCCCCGCAGTTTAGAAGGTGTGAATGTGCGTATGAGGCACGGTATGTCAAACACACCTGTAAAAAAAAAAAAAGTGAAATGCTTTGCAAGTACTGGACACCTGGGAAATTTGTGACACCGCTGACAGGGTGAGTGAGAAATGGTGATGAGCGGCCCCCAAACAAAAGCGTTTATGATGCTATTTGACAGACACTGTCACCGCACAGAGAAACGGAGGGTGACCCAGGGAGACATTTTGGCAGAGAGCCATCGCGCATTTGTAGGCATAAACGTTTGCTCTCGCAAAGACGGGATAATAAGCGGATATGAAATTATTACAATCATTTTACTATTCAAGCAGACAGAGTTTCGGCAATGTAAAGGAATCCCGATGATGAAGCAGGTGTTCTCTGAGAGGTGCCATCTGGCAGCAAAATTAGCAGCTTATGAGCCAGGTGCTCTTGTACCAGGGAAGAATCTGAGATGAGCTCAAAAGTGATCTTTTACACGGGCCTCCAGGAGCATGACTGAGCACTGTTGCATAATGAGAGGCGACGACTGGTTGGTCTTTGTTTTGAATTATTTAAATGCGTTTGCGCGTGTTGTGTAAACCTACTCTGCAAATATAGGAATTTCAGATCTTTAAATTGGATCACTGCTTGAGTGATCAATACACTAATTAACCTGTTAGAGATTATTGAGGGTTTCAGAATCCATGTGTTTTCACAGCCTGAACATTAGCTGTTAATCTTCCTGACTGCATTCATTATTCACGTTCCTTTCATGTATAGATGCTTTTAAAGGGATAGTTCACCTTAAAGTTCTGTTATTATTTAGCCACCCTCATGTTTTAGCCACATCAAAATTCAAATCATCGTCTTTAGTGTTTAACAGTAGAGTAAAGGTCAGATGGCTTTGGATCATGATGGTGATGCGAACATTTACATTTTTTGGGTAAACATGGAAAAAAATAAGACGGTGTGTATGTAATTCTAGGTTATTGCCTGTTTTAAATGAGACAGCACCTTTGGAAATAATTAGTTATAATGCATTATAAGTCTCATATCTTGCCATTTTACTTTACTTGAAGCTGACAAATACCACTTATAAGTAATATTATTTTGATTATTTTATTTATTTACTTTATTTATAAAGCACTTTCACACAACTACCAGTTGATCCAAAGTGCTGTACAATACAGCTAAAAAAAAACACATAAAGACCACAGAGCGTCAAAACACGAATATAATGGTACCTTATCTGTTGATAAGTAACTCTGTAACTACATGTCAACTAGCCTTCATTAGAGTATTAGTAATGTGTCAGCTAAATATATGTTAACACTTTATTTTGTTGGTTCCTCACCAGACGGAGTATAGGATACTTTGCAAGTATGTGAACATTCTACTACCTAAGTCTACTAACACTCCTAGGTTTATATAATAAACATTGCGTTTTTTTCATTTGAAAGTATTAGCTAGCTGACATCAGCCTCAATATTAACACTCAAATAACACTCACAAGTTGATGTAAGGTACTGTGCAGATCTTAAACAATGTCAAGATATGATATAGTCCATTACAAATTAAATCGATTTTAAAATTCATTGTGTGTTATAAATAATCATACTCTTAAAAGCTATTATCACAAATACGTAAATATCATGTATTATATTTGTTTTTATGATATTATAAGGACTTTTATAATGAATTTTGCATTCATTATAATGCCTTAAGAATACCCTTATAATGTATTATAAATACAGGCTTCATAGAAAATGTTACCAAAAAATTTAAGTAAAATAAATAAAGTTCATGAATAAATAAATAAAATAAATAGTTAATAATAGCATTTTTAAAATTTAAAATAAGCTTTTAATTAAATTTACATATTTTTTCATATAAAAAACAAACAAACAAAAAAAACAATGTTGAAACAAACTAATATGGCATTCCATTATGAGCCAACTTTGGTCCTTGAGCATTTGTTTGGCCACTGAATAACTATCTGTGTTTACCCAACATTTATTTTTTCTTAGTGTTAACTATTCTAAAGATCTAAAGAACCTTTTATCATAATAATAAAAATTTTATTTTGTCCATTGGAAAGGTTCCTGTGAACATTAAAGGTGGAACCATGTGTAAAGAAATGTATTTTTAAGAGTAATATTACACTAATTCTATTATTATTGATATTACACTAATTATATAGGTGTAATGTAAAAATATTAGTGCTGTCAAATGATTAATCGCATCCAAAATAAAAGTTTGTTTACATAATGTATGTGTGTATACTGTGTATATTTATTCTGTATATATAAATACACACACATACAGTATATATTGAAAATATTTACATTTTTACATTTATATATTCATTACATCATATACATGCATATACATGCATGTATATATACAGAATAAATATACACAGTATACATATATTATGTAAACAAAACTTTTATTTTGGATGCAATTATTTGTGATTTTATCATTTGATAGCACTAAAAATATAATTATATTAATTACTATTAGATTAAAATGATCAATCTATTAGATTAGATTAATTATGCTATTAGATTTATCACCAAAAGTAAAATCACCTTTTAAATAAATAAATAACCCTGACTGTATCTAGACTTTCTCAGTTGGTTAAGCATTAATGGAATCACTTATCAATAGACATTCAACCTGGTAAAACTTTGTATAGATGCAGACATAGACCAAAAAGCCAAATCTCTGTTGATGGATACAGAGGTAATTAATTTAAAAGGACACAAACTATCTACAATTTCTATCGCATATATTGATAGCATCACTGAAACCGTGTTAATTATTTGTAATGAAAAATATACGTATTAGAAAAAGTATGACATCTAATTTAGTGAGGCTCACTCAAATAGAAAAAGACACAACGCTGCTGCCACCTTGTGGTGAAACTATACAGGCAAAGCGTGATGGGTACTGTCCTGTACCAGTGTATGATGTTTCATTAAAGAACTAGGAACTCATTTTATCCCTAATAATCGAAGCTGCTCTCAAGACAAAATACTGTCATAGCTAAATGATATTTTACACTTGTCCTTATTGAAGGCCTTGATGGTAATTTGCCTGTACCTTCCAGGAAGCATTAGAACAAACAGATCAGAGTCCCTTTTACTAACACCTCTTCTCCATGCTGTCAAAACGCTGACAGGTGATCCCAGTCCTCCTCTGGTGTGATGCATTATCTGTCAAGAGACAAAAAGAGAAAGCACAGCTCTTATTAGTCATATGAGATACAGCCACTATGTTCCAGAGTCATTTTCTGCTCTGGCATTGTGACATTTACCTTTCCAGCACTGGGGACTGCAGGCAATAATGTTACATTTGCAAGATTAGCCCCCAACTGATCACTTTTTATTTGCTGTAATTACATTAACATCTGTGGGAACCAAATAGGATTTAACCTTGCTGTTAACAGCACTTGCGCGATTAAAATTATATCTGAATGAAATCATAGGAACATTACATGATCAGTTTGATATTTGTGATACATTTGCAGTTGTACTTACATTTAAACATTACTGTTTGTATGTGATCGATTAGGCCTAATATTTTACATTAAAATCCTATTCTTACGAAATAATTACAACGCGCAATATCATACGTCGCATTAAAACTAATATTTGAGATCTCCATGGTAGTTATTTGTTTTCAAACTGAATAAAAAAACCGATGAATCACGGCCTCTGGTGGTATTTTCTGGAAATCTCCAGCAACAGCGTGATTACATCACTAGAGCGTGACTAGCAGGGGCGTGACGGAAGCCAGAAACGATAAGGAACAGCAGTACCGGAAGTACCATTTTGCCAAGATGCTTTTAACATGCACAAGTCCCTCAAACTGTCAATGCTAATATGTGTTCAATGTTTCCATTAGTATATTAACGCAGATTAGTTATTTGTGCCAAATTGCATTAATTTTAAAGATAAGAATTCCTCTGGTTGGGATCTTATAAGCACCCAGAACAGCTATTATGATGGCCATCTGCAGTGAACTCTTTATTATTTTCTATACTCTTTGGCACGTTTATATAGGATAGTACAGTAGTAATAAAATGCATTAAACTTACATGATAATAACGTTTCTTTGGCTGCTGTGGAAGAGGAGCGGGACACCCTCCCATTAACTGCTGAATATTTCGAGGACTTTTATTTTGAAAACAGAGCCTCCTGTCGCCTTCTTCACACCTCCAGCGATGACATCTCAAAAAACAGCAGACGACTACAAAACCCCAAACACAGCGGCCGGGCCAGTCCGAAGCGAAAAGCGCTAGAAATCTGTCAGAGGTGGGACCGATATAAGAGGGTTTGAGCATAATTTCGGTAAGTCACACATGTGCTGTTTTAACAGTTAAAATGGCTCGGTTAAAATGTTCGTTTTAGCTCAAAACAAACGACGAAGTCATTCCTGGTTTCTATATAACGTACTTGTTTGTTTGTTTTTTAAATCGCCATGTGTGCTTGATTCATTATCAGGCTTTTATTTAGCCTCTTTCGGTTGGGTCTTTTTTATTAAACCATGTTAGCGCGTTGTCAAGTTTATCGTATCGCATTTAAAGGATAACCAAGAGATCGTTAACGTTTGCTCTGCCTTATATTAGCGTTTATGACAAGCGAGTAGCCGTGTTATTGACATGTTCCTATATTATTATTAGTAGTAGTAGTTTAACGTTAGCCGTCTACGGTCCAGATACACAACAGTTACGTAATGGCGTCAGCTCATAGTAAACAGGATCATCACCTCAACTCTTGACAGGCCTTCCGCTTTTACAGCCTGTTTTACCTCTTAGTGTTTGTTTTGGCAGCCCTGTGACTGCGGCTCAGAGGGGACTGTCTGATTTCTGTTCTCCGTCCAGCAGCTGAGCTCTTTCACCGCTGTGCCATGGAGTTTCCAGATCTCGGGGAGCACTGCTCAGAGAAGAGCTGCAAACGTCTCGGTATGCGATGTCTCATTATATATGATAGGGCTCAAGAGCAAAGTGACTTGTCAACATGTTCAGTGGCTTCTAAAAAGATTGTTTTAACAACATACTTCTGTGTAAAAGTCAGGGGGATTCCAGATTTATTTAGTTTTGGTGATTTGTTTATTTTGAAAGAAATTAATACTTTTATTTGGGCATAACAAATAATAATAATAATAATAATAATGTGACGGTAAAGACATTTGTAATGTGATTGTATTTCTGTTTCGATTTCTTTTTTGCTGGAAAAATGTAGAAGGGTATCCACAAAAATATTAAGCAGAGAAATTAAAATATATTGGAATGATTTCTGAAAGCATTGCATCACAGGAATAAATTGTGTTTGAAAGTGTGTCCAAATTTAAAAGTTAGGTTACACGTTATTTTAAGGTGTCTTTATTACAGTGTAATTATACGTTCAAGAATGAGTAATATTAACTGCATCTGTACTATAGTAGGTTAAGCTTAGGGCGGGGTTTAGGGCTGCTTGCATGTGTTTATTAATAATTAAGTGTTATAATAATAGTAAGTACAAGTAATGTGTAAGAAGGACACCTTTAAAATAGTTTTACCATCAAATAGTTTTTTTTTTGAGCCATAGTGAACACAATTTGTGTTTTTTGTTTGTTTGTTTTCCTTTCCAAAAAAACCCAAAAAAAACTAACCAACTTTTGAATGGCAGTGCACATTTTTATATGCCAGGACAAGATATGTCATCTAATATATATATATTTTTTCCAAAACTTATTTAAAAAAAAAAAAACAATTATACATTAGCTTTTACTTTTGTGATAATAGTTCAAATTATAGCCATAATGCTGTAGCTCCGAGACAGATTATATTAATGTATTGCAAACTGCTTTTCCTTTTATCAAAATAAACCACATCTGCCAATTAAATAAATAATGAAATAAGAATCAATAGTATGTTTTTCTGGACGAGTGGTCAGTTATACAGTGTTGCTCTGGGCATCTGCCATTTTCACAGGTGCTCTGATTAGCCAATCAGAATCAAGGACACCATGTGACGATAACTTATAATAGACATGATGCTGAACATTTAGTGATTTGTTGACCATTTCCAGCCTGTTTAAAATAATACCTTTAGGCCCATGACCTAAGTAGCCATCCTTATTGTTAAGCCCCGTTCAGCCTGTGAATTATTAATGTTTGTGTATGCGCATTATCTCCTGATCAATGATCAAATGCATTAAAACTCATTAGGTGTGGCATTTCCTGTTTTCTGACCTCTTTTTGTTTATTTATTTTTTTGTAATAACCACACCGTTTAGTCATGATACCAGTGTGTCACACCCATTTAGCAATTTTTGGCCAATTTGGGATATATGATAATTGTACTCTGATTTCTGTTGTGTGATTTCAACATTTAGTATGTACATTTTAGCGAATGCATTATTTATAATAGCCTTCAGCCACTGTAAAAACCATGTTGTTGTTGTTTTTTTCTGTAAAGCTGCTGTCATTATTAGTTGATAAAACAAATTTTGTTTGTTTTTCACTGTCCTACTGCAGATTTTCTTCCAATGAAATGTGATGCCTGTGAAGACATTTTCTGCAAAGACCACATAACTTATGCAAATCACAAGTGCACTTCATCGTACAAGAAGGTGGGTATGATTGCGTCTGGTGAATAATAATTTTGCCCTGTTGTATATTTTAACCAATGCTTAAAACACACAGGTTGTGGCTGACACATGTTTGTTTCCTTGTGCAGGATATCCAGGTTCCTGTATGTCCGTTGTGCAACACCCCCATTCCCATTAGAAGAGGGGAAATGCCAGACATCAAAGTTGGGGAACATATAGACAGAGACTGCAAATCTGACCCTGCTCAGAGGAAACGAAAAGTAGGCCGGCCACAAAAAGGAAAGAGAAAGAAAATTATGTTTCTGTAAAAATGATTAATGACTCGGTTGTTTCTCACCTCACAGATCTTTACAAATAAATGCTCCAAGGGCGGCTGTAAGCAGAAGGAAATGATCCGTGTGACATGTGACCAGTGCCACTTGAACTACTGTCTCAAACATAGACATCCGCTCGACCACGACTGTAAGACTGACGGCAAGCCAGTCTCCAAACCAGGGTTAGTACGGTCGTTTAGTGTTCATACTGCTAAGTTAAGATTTCTGTAGGACACTAGTAATGGTGGTGTTTGTTTTGCAGGCATGCTGCTTTAATGAGAGCTCAAGCCTCTTCTTCCAGTAACGCTGCGGCGTCGTCCACTAGAGGGAGCTCTAGGACCGTGTCTAATGGACTAACTGGAAACACTAGACCTCAGAGCATTAGGTAAGCACATGTTGAAAAAAACAGTGCCCTCTAAAGTGTTTTTGATTGTACCCTAAAAGAAGTTTGGGGTCAGTATGATTTTTTTTTATAAATAAGTATTTATTTGATAGTGAAAACTGTAATAGTGTGGAATATTTTTTACAATTTAATATAACTTCTTCTATATTTTAAAATGTAATGCATTTGATGTGATGACAAAGCTGAATTTACAGCATCATTATTTCAGTTTTCAGGGTCACATAATCCTTCAGAAATCATTCTAATAAACTGATTTGCTGCTCCAATGTTTGTTAGTGTTAATATTGAAAGCTTGTGCAGCTACTGATATGAGATGATACTTTTTTTCATAATTCTTTGAATAGAAGGTTTAAACAAAATTCTTTTGTGACATTGCAAACGTCACATATCTTCATAAAAACATGCCAAAAAAAGTTGTACTGATCCCAAATTGCAATGTATGTGTGTGCATGTATGTGTATGTGTGTGTGTATATATATATATATATATATATAATTAATTTGAAGAGTTAAAAAAAATAATGTTCAAAAATCTTATTTTTTTGTTATGATATTGTGTTTTTGTGTTTTATGTTAATAGCAGTATTTTTTATTTTTATTTTTTTAAATCTTAATCAAAATAACCCAACTGCAGTTTGACTGAGAGTTACTGGAATGCACAGTGAAAAAGAATGATTTTTGAAAATTGTTTAAAAAGTTTTTACAAACAATTTATTTTATATATATATATATATATATATATATACATACATACATATATATATATGTGTATGTAAAATAAAGAGAGAGATAAGAAAGATAGGTAGGTAGATAGATATCTATATCTGTTTATCTATTTGGATGGATGGATGGATGAACAGGTAGATAAATAGACAGATAGATAGAGTATATGTATACGTGTATTTGAATGTTTTCTCGTGTATTTATTACTCTCTGTTACCCCTCAGTGCTCAAAGGATAAATACTTCTCAGATGGTGTCTCCAACAGCGCAGAATGTAGTTCCCCCATCAGCGTCATTTCAAGTCGGACTGGTGCGTTGTTCATTTTGAGATAGTTTAAAGGTTGACATAGTATCTCAAGGCTATAATTGTGTTTTATTTCACAGACAGAGGAACAGGCCCTCCAGAGAGCATTAGAAATGTCACTTGCTGAATCTGCTCGGGCAAGCCAGCCAAGGTATTTCTGACCTCTTCAGCTCTAATAATAAGCCATCAGATTTTAAGGATACTTTTACATTTAGTTAGTATTGAAAGTGTTCCATTAAAAAAAACCCTGGAAAATAATAGGCATGACTTGTGGTTCTTTCAATGGTTCTGGAATATCTGCGAGGTTGTGGTATTGTGGAATATTTTTTCCAGTAAATGTTCAACAAAAAAGTTAAATCTTTTTACCTTTTTTTTTGTTTTGTTTTTTTAACTGTAATATTAAAATCTGAAATCTAACTATGTGCATTTCAGCCCTCAGGAGCAGGAGGATCTGGCCTTAGCTCAGGCTCTCGCTGCTAGTGAAGAAGAATACAGGCGACAGCAGCAGAGACAACAGGTAGCCAGAAACCTTAGCAGTCAGTAGCATACTATGCTAACAGGACCCCATCTAGGTACATAGCCCTAGTGGCATCTGTTTATGTCTAAACTTTTTGGGTGCTGGGCACTATAAAATGGTCTGTATTTTATTTTATTTGTTTATTATTTTAAAGTACATATTATATTAAGTATCAACATCTGACACATTGTGGGTGAGCGGTAACATCTGGGTGTGCATATGGGAATGCAGTAACATTGCAGTATTTACAGAGAGACAGTTCAAGAAACAAGAAACTA
Source organism: Enteromius mattozi (assembly GCA_032359235.1). NCBI lineage: Eukaryota > Metazoa > Chordata > Actinopteri > Cypriniformes > Cyprinidae > Enteromius > Enteromius mattozi. The sequence goes on along the minus strand of JAUMHE010000044.1, from coordinate 8,253,907 downwards.
AGAGAAAACATGTTTTCCTATCAATTACAATTATTTTTGGTACATGTTACTTGCCGTGTTTTACTTGCACTGTCAGAACATTTTAATTTTGTGGGGGTGTGCTAATTGAAGTGGCCTGGGTTTGCATTAGAGGATGGATACCCGACCCGAGCCCGACGGTACCCGACGGGCCGGGCCGGGTTCGGACAGATATTTAGAAAGGATGCTCGGGTTCGGGTCGGGCTCGGTCACATCAGCGCGAATGTGCGCCTGTGTTATAACGGCGCTTTTTGCTCCGTGTGCGCTGATGCTCTCATCTGTTGACATTTCCGAACGCCTTCCTACAGTTTCTTAATAAAAGCGGGCTTTCCACACAAAAAAGTGCATGTGTCATTAGTATGAGAAAAAAATTAGATCGGGCTCGTACATAAATATCTTAATGCCTGTCGGGTTCGGTTACTGCTCTGTCGGACGCGGGCCGGGCTCGGACAGAAAAATGCGGCCCGATCCGCACTCTAGTTTGCATGTCTTCCAGAAGCATGCACGTGAACTGTTACTATTTTCTGATTTCCTCTTTAAAATGTGAATTTGAATAAACACTTTGCATGGTATTTGTACCATTATCATCTTGTTAATGATGTATTACACTAATTTTAAACTAAAACTTAATTTTTTTTTGGGCCAAAAACAACTACACTTTACTCAATAATCAAATCATTCATCATATTTATTTATTAATTCACACAGTTGCATTTAAACGTTTAAATTATTTACCATGTCACCAAAGCTAACCAGCCAAGCTTCAGTCCCTCGTGTAGTTGTTGAAATGACATCACATTAGTCGTGGACTTCATGATAGTCATATCACCGTCAATCAGGTTTTGTCTGTGAACGATGATTATATACTTGATCTCTAATTGTCCTCTCAATCCACAGGGAGGAGTTTTCAAAGAGACCAGCTGCTGTCTGTCTTAATGTGAGGTGACCCTGACCAACTGTAATCTGCCTCAATCTGCACACAAGCACCAGTAATGTACCAGTGAGCTGCACATGTCTAGTCCAGCATACGAAGCTTCTACTTCCCAAATCAACACATCTGATGGCTGTTATGTTGTCATTTTTCTGTTTTGCGTCACTCTGTAGTGTGCTTCTTAGACGGCCTGTTTCGGCGAGTGGTGCTTCATGTAAATATTTTATATAGCTATCATGTTAAGCTGTCAATCAATGTAGATGTCTTTTGAAATAAATTATTTTAAAGTGTTTATTTTACTCTTGCCTTATTGATCACACCTCTAACTGGAGCTCTCAACATCTCACACACTTTAGTCCTCATTAGTTATTAAATTTTAGATGTGATTTGGACATAAACAGCGAAAAGTGTAAAGACAAGGTTTTGGAATTTTTTTTTTTTGCACTTTCTGTTGCATTAAAAACACTCTGGCTGTCGTGTTTGAAATATTGCATTTTGAGAATCGAGAAGGCAAATTTGGCAATGTTAATGATGACAATGTTTATTTAAAATGGTAAAACTTAAAAACAACAAAACGTTTGAGTTTCAAACAAACTCAATGACCACCAATCATTTTTTTAAAGCATTTACCCAGCAGATAGAGTCAGTAGAACCAGACCTAGTAAATGATTAATGTTTCCAATAAAGATACTGTCAATGTATCTCATCTGTGAGATGAGTCACAGTATGAAATGCTGAGAGATTAATGGGCATTAATACGCATTTTTTTGTTTGTTTTTTAGATGCTGGCTTGGCAGCACTGCATCAGTCTTTTTCCTCACTGTTATTGTGCTCACCAAACATTAAACATAAAATAATAGACAAAGTTTCTTTCTTCAAATTTTGAATCTAGGTAATCGCTACCATTATGAAGCCAAAGCGTTCACATAATGATGTAACCGATGCATTAACACTGAAAAGCTAAGTGCTAGCACGTCAGAGCTCCGTGCCTCTTCGTTCAGGGTCATTTAATAAATTACACCAGACCTCACTTACAGAGAGGCAATTACAGATAATTACACTAATTCATATTCCAATCAGTTTTTTATGGTGATTTAGTTTTTGAGCATCATTAAAGACATCTCTGTATTTTTGGTAAACACACCGGAAACCGCATGCGGCCACGTGTTTACATGAGTGCAGCAGAGGTAGTTTTGGGACTGCGCGTTGAGACAGATTGATGACGGTGATGTTGGGGAGATCACAGGCGCAGGTGGGTTTGAGTTAAAGGTGTTGTTTTTCTCTGGGCGCGACATGAATTCAGGCTTGTTCAGATGTGTGCAGTCATTCCTCATCGTGACAGAAGTGCGCTGGGTGCTTTTGTCGTCTGTCTGAACAGATTCCCATCACAGAGTCCATGAGGCAAAAACACAATCGCACCTATAACTTCTCCAGAACGCAGCTGCGACACTGTAAGCATCTGTCAATATTTACAAGCTTTCTCAAACTAAATCGTGTCAGCTCAGCCATAGAGGGAATAGGTACCTGCATTATGATTTTATCTCGTCTGCTTATATTACGAATCATTATGAATCATTAGTCAGTGAATTTTTTTCACTCACCCTCATGTAATTCCAAACCTGTATGATCGAGTTTCTTTCTTACGTTATCCTACATAAAAAGATATTTTGAAGGATGCTGGTAATCAAACATTGATTGTCTCCACTGACTTTTATACCCCATAGTTTTTACTTCCCTATATATGGAAGTCAATGGGCACCAACACTTATTTGGTTCTTCAAAATTTTAGAAAAGAAAGAAATTTACACATTTGGAAAAACATAAGGGTGAGTAAATTTGAGTCATCTCTGGGTGAACTATCCCTTTCAGGGTGTTTACATTTGGCAGGTCAGGTCCAATTAAAAACAATCTGATACAGTTTTGTTAGTCCGGTTTGTTTAAATAAGAATGAAACCTTGGTGCACAACAAACAAGTGGATTTTATTTGATTCTCTAAAGAATCTTAAGACATCTAGAAATCTATTTGCATTCCTTTATTGACTGTCTTATTTATTTACTTCCAAATAGAACCAAAGGGGATTTTACAGAAGTAGCCTTTCAGTGGCATAATATCGAACAGGCCTCTGTCCAAACCTTATTAACATAAAAACATGAAAACATAACGCTGTGTAACATTTTGTGCAAGGCATCTTTTCACAAACTATGAAAGGTTCAAGTTCCTGTCAGTCTTTCAGATGAACTATCCTTCAAGGAAAACAACTCTGTTTGGTCTGTTTATATATTCTTAAATATATATAAATACACCTCGATTTAGGATTAATTAACTATCAACGTTAAGCTCTGGCAAAGACCCCCTAGGATTGTGGGGGCGAGCTTTGCATGGGAAACATTACTCATATTTCATAAATAAATAGAAAAATTTTGTTGTTTAAAACTGTCCGAAATAATAGATAATAAAATATTAAAATAAATACAAAAATAAAAAAGTAAATAATTTTGACCACCACTGTCAATTTTTTATATATTTATAAGTTTATGTATGCCTTTATGTATAATTTATATTAAATGTAAGTTGCATAAGTCAAATTCAACTGATCAAAGTTGTCAGTAAAGACAATAAATGCTGTTCTTTTGAACTTTCTATTCATCAAAAAATCATGACAAATATTTTCATAAAAAATATAAAAACTGTTTTCCCTATCGATAATAATAAGAAATGTTTCTTACGCAAAAGAAAACAGAATGATCACGTGACATTGGAGACTGAGTAATGACTGGAAATTGACTTTGCATTTTGAATGAATTACATTTAGTATTTACAAATAGACAACTATAATTTTTGTTATTTTAAACTGGAGTTCTGTTTTATAAAATTACTGTTTTTACTGCAATTTTATCAAACAAAATCAGCCTTGGAGCTTTATATCAGTTATATTGTGTAATTTAGGAGTTTGTAGAATTTAAAGCCCCCCACTGTGAATGAGTTATATTTGCTACAAATGTAAAAAGGCTGATGAAATAAGTGTAAAACACTAAAAACATGTATTGTCATCTTAAACGTAAAATGAAGTTGAAATATGTGGCCATATATGGGTATGATGTGCAGCAGCCGTGTAAAAATAAAGACGTGGAGGAGACACTAAATAAAACCATTGCAGAAAAAATAAGAAGAACTGAAGGCTCTCTGCTCTTGGAGATGAAATACATAACAGACATCCAGGCAACCAACAGATTGAAACTGGCACAAAACTAAACTCATCAGGGAGCGGGTGAGAGAAATAACTAATCAAGAGACAAGTGTGTGAGACAGGGAACAGAAAAGCTATGTGCTTGCAATTACAACATTTGACACAAAGTTCCTAATGAAACATCAGGAAACTTGGATTTTTTCCATAGAACTATTCAAGGCTCAAGAACATAAATAAAAAAAAAAAATGAAAATGTGATTAGAAAAAGGTTCTTTACTGAGCTTAGTGCTGCAAAGAACCATTGTTGAACATTTTTTAGGTTTTATTCTGGGCGTGGACTCCACAAACCCTCTGAAAATGTCTTGGAAGTTGCTAGGTGGGGCCTTCATGGATTGGATGTTGGTCCAACATCCTACAGATCCTCAGACAGATTGAGCATTGGGGAATTTGGAGAATAATGCCTTGACATCATGTGTTCTGCAATGGTCCGGGATAATGTTTATCTCAAAGTATTGTCCACATGAATGCCTGAACCTAAGGTTTCCCAGGAGATCATTGCCCAAAGCATTGAACTTCCTCCACTGGCCTGTTTTCCTCTGTATCATCCTGCCATCTCTCCCTGAAATAAACAATGCACACTTAACCATCCACCAGATCTAAAATCAAATGTGATACATCAGATCAGGTGACCTTCTTCCATTGCTCCATGGCTCAGTTCTGACATTATTGGTTACAAAGTCGTAATAAGGTACTTGCACAAACAACCTATATGGTCATTTTTTGTTGGAGGACAGGCTCCTAATTTTTCAGCAATTTGAACTATTTCATCTCTTTTGTGTAATCGGACCAGAGCTTTCTCTTCCCATGTGCATCGAGCACATTGAGCACCCATGACCCTGAGCTCACCGGTTGCCTTTTATTTGCACCACTTTTGCTAGGTACCAACCACTGCACCAGAAATACCTCAAAATACTCACTGTTTTGTAAATGCTCTGACTATCACTAGCCATCACTGTTTGTGTTTTGTCAAAGTCACTCAGATGTTTTTACTTGCCGTTTTTCCTTTCAGCACTTGTTCACTTGATGCCTAATAGATCTCACCCCTTTGCAGGTTCCACTGTAACAACATAATCAATGTTATTCAGCAAGCTTATCTGTTAATCCAAAAGTTGTAGGTTTAGACCCCAAATGGGGTACCAAATAATCTAGCCTCCAATACAAACAGTTTACTGTATCAGTGTGCTAAAAATTGTATTGCAAAACAAAGTAATATTGAATAGCATATGTGTGGGGGGAAAAGACGCATTTTTAGCAAGCCTACAATTTTCTTGTCACAGGAAGATAACTTACTTTTCAGAAGTGACTATGCTTTAGTTTCTCTGACAAGAGCAGAAACTGTTGCTTTGTATTGAGCCTTTCTCCTCTGATTACAGTACTCAGTGAGACAGGTCACTGTTTACATTGAGCGCTGTGGAGTTTAAAGAGAGCCTCCATTTCCCCTGGCTTAATGAGTGGGAGGGCAAGGGCCAGTGTACAGAGCTTCACCCTGCCTCCCTGCTCCATTATTATTCTGGTGATGAGCCCATAGCTCTCCAAAAGAAAATGCTGTGTGGGCAGCCTGCATTGTCAGGTTTGATGTCGCTGATATTAATATTTTACCATTGTCTGAGTTCACAAAAGAACCTATAGCGGAAATAGTTGTGAAATCTGGTAAAAAATGAGGTGAATTCGTGACAACATTTGTATTGTAGCGAAGTGTTCAGAAACAAAGAGTTTCATGCCAGTGTTCTTGATGAAATCCTTAAAAGCAGATGCTGCTAGAAAGTACTGTGCTTTTTCGAAGTGATCTCTCAGAAGGAGATGAAAACAACTGGAGAAAATACTCAGTGAATCATTAAGTCCTGAGGGATGTCAAGGATGTACTATGAAGTGTATAGCCTAGTCTTATTTGGTGTTTTTTTCTTCCCTCAAATGTTTTCGACATTGGACACAAAGTGCCAATTTGTTTTGCCTTTAAATCACTTTACAGTACATAAGGGTATTGCAGATATGCACAAACCATGATCATATTTTGCAAGTTCACTTATATTCAGTCTTATTTTCTGTAGTTAAATAAGGGTCTGAATACTTACGACCATGTGATTTTTCAGTTTTTCTTTTTTAATAAATCTGCAAAAATGTCAACAATTCTTGTGTTTTTCTGTCAATATGGGGTGCTGTGTGTAGGTTCATGAGGAAAAAATGAACTTAAATGATTTTAGCAAATGGCTGCAATATAACAAAGAGTGAAAATTTAAGGGGGTCTGAATACTTTCCGTACCCACTGTAGGTTTGAAAATGCAAGACTATATCCCAAAGTGCGAAATATGAAGGAACAGGCTGTCATGTGCTGTTGTTTGCGCTCCTACTGTGGCTAAAAACCTTTTAATCACAGCACACAAAGCACAACAGTAATTAGTGTAATTGCTAATTGTTAGCCATAATGAAACAGTTATTGTATTTTTGAACTAGCTTTAGGTTTCTCAGTATATGCACACAGTTTCTGAAGGTGTATACATATTCAATTTATGGCTAAAATACAGTGCTACATAAAAACCAAACTGTCTGAAGGTTATTTTATAATTTTAAAATCGTATAATTTTCATATTTTTATTGAATAATTTGATATTTTAATTAATCCAATTATTATGAATCTAATGGTCTTAAATTCATATTGAATAACACTATTAAAAGGTCTGTCACCTATCTCTTAAGCCATTTGCTCCATACACATCAGTGTCATTTTAGTATAATTGATCAAGTTTTTATTAATATAATGAAATATAGCTTATTTTTTATTTTATGCTTTCATTTTTATTTTTGATAAAGATTTATTAATTTATTAAAATAGGTAATTTTACCTATTTATTTTAAATATGTCTGTATAGATATAATTAATTCATGAATCAATTATTAATTAATTAATTTTGTTTTCATTTAGTTTTACTATTTTAACTTAATAACCAAAAAAAGGTTGTCTTGGCAACAAGCTAAAATAAATGTAGTTTTTTTTTATTTATTTAACTCACATTGTCAGTTATAATGTTTATTTCATTTCAAATAATAATTTTTTATGGCTTTTGATTTAGTTAATATTAATAATAAACCTCATACCACCAAATCATAATTGTGGATGAGGAGACGCAACAACACTAGAATCTGAATCACAGCATTAAAAAAACAGGATTCCTCCAAGCAATATGCATTATAAAGAGAAAGAAAATAGGCATCATACATAAAAAAAAGTCTATGCATTAATGCATTACACTTTGCTCATATAGTGCACATTCTCCTGCTGTTTTCACCATGATCTTTCCTTTGATTATTATACATAGATTTTTTTCCCCCCTCACATTATTTTGTTCACACAAGTTAAATTTTTCATTATGAGACCCAGAAGGCTTTGCCTGGCCTCCAGCACAGCTTGCACACTATCAATTTTATGCATCTGTCAATGCTTTGTTTACATAATTTTCCGCTCCCTGTATTTTCCCCACACATCTACTGCTATTTGTACAAACAGCCTGTTGTTGTTGTTGTTTTTTGCAGCTGAGCAAGTCTATAATAACAAGAGCATCCCAATTCACACACAGCCACACATGGCAAATAAATAATCTTCAATTTCAATCTCACACTTTGAGTCAATGAACATCCTGTGAAACAAATCTGACCTGATGGCACATCTGTTAGGTGAGTCTGAAAAATGACACACAGCCTAGTGTTTTTGTGCAAGCTTCAAGTCCTCTCGAGCCGTGTTATTTATTTTTTTATTTTTTTATTTTTTTCACAATGACGCACATACATTGAATCACTATGTGAAGGCTTATCACGTTCATATTCATGCACACTGACACACATTTTTATCAGATGCTTCTTGTATTTTGAAGCATCAAATGACACATTGTTATTGTGCACATGTCAGACTGATTCCACAATAAAAAATAAAGGCTAGTGACAACACTAATGTTCAAAACTGAATTATAATGAAGCTGTGTCAATTATCAATTAAGTAGACTCAAATAATTTGGTGTTCCTGTAGATTGTGTATCATTAGCGTGCACGAGGCATGATTGTTTGCTCTTTCGCATTGCATAAATGATGGTATTGATTGTATTTAACAAGGGACAGGACATATAAATGATGGCTTAGTGAGCTTAGTGATTAAGCTTGTTAGCCATTATGACACAGACATGATCTTATTCTGCAGTTATTATGCAATCAATGTGTTTGCTACACCCTGACAGGTCTTGCGGTGCAGATAAATAGCGATTTAGAGATGCTTTACGCAATGTGGAAATGATTGGACGTAAAGGAGCTAAGTGCAGAACATTAGCAGAATATTGTCTCACTGAAGAGCTGGAGGAAGGGAGCTCTCTGTCGATTTCTCACCTCTGAACCCATGACAGCGGTCCAGTGACGAGCAGACACAAGGACATGCTGCCTAATTAAGCCAGTCATTTACTGACTGAGGTACAGGAGTGCAATTAGCCAATGAATGGGGTCTATTCTCTGCAAATTCAAAATGTCACAATCATTATCTCTGTCGTTATAAGCTGCAAAGCAGTACAAGAAGCGGATAAAGGTAGTGTATTTGTTGTAGTGCAAAAAAGAAAAGTGTGTGTGTAAAAAGAGGAGCTTTGATTTCCTGTCACTGAACATCACAGGGATGCAACAGTAATGGTCACGTGTTAGAACAGTTTGTTTGCACAGACTGTACACAGCAGACAACATGAATAGATACTTAGAGGAAGCAAAGGCTGTCACTGGTTGAGAAAATGTCATATATAATATGACATATAATATAATATATACTTTAATATACTTTAAAATCAAATTTATTTCTGTGATGCAAACTGAATTTCCATCAGTCATTACTCCAGTCTTCAGTGTCACATGATCCTTCAGAAATTACTAAAATTATCAATGTTGGCAAAGTTGTGATGGCAAATATTTATTTGGAAACTGCAATACTTTTTTTAGGATTCTTTGATGAATAAAGAGTTACAAAGAACAGCATTTATTATAAATCGAAATCTTTTCTAACAATATAAATCTTTGCCAACGCTTCTTATCAATTTAATGTGTCCTAGCTGAATAAAGGTTTGAATTTCTTTCAAATAAAAAAATAATAAAAATGTACTGACCCCAAACTTTGGAGCTTTGCATCACAGGAATAAATTAGATTTAATGTATATTAAAATAGAAAATTGTTATTTTAAATTGCAATATAGCTCTTTTTTCCCTGTATTTTTGATTGAATAAATGCAGCCTTGATGAACATAAAAACATCTTTAAAAAATACAATACTGTTTCCAAACTTTTGACTGGTGGTAGGCCTATATATAGATAATAGATTCTCAAGCACTACGTTGTTGTCTGGCACCTGAGCAGAAAGTCTATTTAATGAAAACCATCGGTTACTAAATTGTGGGTTGAGGAGCATGAATAACAGGCCAATCAGAATGTGTTCTTGACGTTTAAAAATGTGTGACGCAATGCTGAGCAATGAAAAAGGACAAAGGGCCTTGAACAATCAGAAAAACAGTGAGATGTAACGCAACAGTCAAATACATCAACACTGAAAAGGCAGTGCAGCAGAACAAAAAAAGTTTTGTGAATCAGTCAAAAAGATGTGATCACAAGAAAAACAATCCGACTAAAATAGACAGATTGTGCTGGAGTTTCGGATGGATTTAGTGCTTGACATATTACATCATGTTTGAGCAGTTGTTACATTAAAGTGCACCTATTATAGATTTTTGGGGCATTAAAAGCATACAGACACTGCTTTAAATGAAGTCGACCAATCAGGAATTTGGAAAAATAAATCATTGAACAAATCTTTTGGGAAAGTAAAAATAAATGCATATTATAAGTTTATGAAAGTGTTTTTTGAACTTGCATGCATGTAAACCTGTTGTTTATGACTCTCAAAACCAAATTACAAACGTTTCATAACCCATACTAAGGGCACCTTAAATATTGCAGTTTTGATTAATATTTGATTTGAAAAGGCTGGCTGGGTTTAAATGTGTATTATAATTGTTCTTTGATAAACAATTTATCTTGTCTTGAGCATTCAGAAACAACGTGTGCATCTATCACTTAACAAATCTGGGATAAAATATACTGTATAATGACATGTTAGTGTCACGATCAGGAAGAGAGGAGACGTTCGGGTTCATTCGCAAACTGTTTATTAACAATACAGAGCAGAATCAGACAAACTTACAGGGTCGTTACCGGCAATCGTGAGCATCAGAGGCGAGGCAGGAGAGTAGTCAGTGTCCGTGCAATAGTTGGCAACAATAAATAC
>JAUMHE010000044.1:8226013-8243315 GCA_032359235.1 Enteromius mattozi | reverse complement strand
GGCAGAGAAGTCCACTTGGGTGGAGAAGGCGGCGGAGAAGCCCAACCGAGCAGTATTTCCTTGCACTGCTTCCTCAAGAACTTCAAAATGTATTGAGAAAAAATAACAGAGAATACCACCAATAGTTTAATCCATAAACAAATTACTTTTTGCATTTAGAAGTGTGTTTTCATAATTTGTGCTCACGTTTTGAATCTGTCTATCCAATCATTCACTGTATGAACTCAACTTCATACTGTATTTGACTCACTTACTGACCTGCAAGATCCAGGTTGGTGGAACAATAAAATTGATAGGCAGCTAATTAAATAAAGCGAAATAAATTTGGGAAATTGTAAACAACTGAACTTACATCTGTGAGTTGAATATATGCAGAAAAACACAACCAAACAAAAGGTGATTTACAGCTATGTTACGTGATGTTTGGTTACTTTAAATCATTTACCAGTCAGTTTAATAAAACCATTCTATATACTCAATGGCCTTGCGCAGACCTCTGTGATATTACAATGCATGCTTTTGAATCTGACGCTGTTGAAAATAAAAGGCAGGCTCTTAAATTGAGTTCAATACTGTGTATAAAGTGAGGATCAAGGTCCAACATCAGCCTTGTCAAGCTAGTCAAGGAAACAGGCATGCTGTAATTTATATGAATTTTTACTGCCTGTCATTCTCCAGTCACCTTAAATCAGCTTTGTGTTTTCAGAAACTGTATTGGACTGTAACTGGAAACAGCACTCTTCATACATGATTTCTGCATGCTTGATGTTCCCTTGTAGTGTTTAGTGATGAATATTTCAACCATCTGGCTGATGGACGTTTTGTCACATCTCCTCCCACACTGTCCACCCTTTTAAGAATATCCAAATGACATCAAACCAGATATACTCACATCCAGGAGCTCCGTAAAAGAGCACTTTTGTGAGGGATATACAGTGTCAGAATGCTGATGTGTTTTAAGTATAAAACTGATTGAGTGCTTGTGAAGCGTGGTTTCTTTGTGCACACAATGCATGTATTCTAACTGGCTGCCATTGCTAATGGGTTTAGACAAAATAAAGAGGATGACTAATTCAAAAGAAAAAAAAAAATCTATGATGATTTAAAATATTAAATGTTATTATCAATATTCAATAGCAAATAGAGCCATGATATAAACTAGGAATAAGGGTGTTGCACTGACAACTGTTCTTTTGGAAAAAGAAGGTCTGTACTTCACATTCTTGCAAACCAGTGTAAACAGATGTGACAGATTACTCAGATCCAAGAAAAAACTCTCTTGAAAAGGTCAAAATGAAGATGGTTACATTTATGTATACCATATAGGGAAATTTGCATATGCTTATAAATATAGGCAACGAAATGGGCGACAATCACACTCAGTGACACTGATTTTTGAAACCATTTGAGATAATTTTAGGATAATTTCTGAACTACACGGAGACTCACACTAGTTGGCCCAGATTTTGCTGCTTGTGTTGCCATGACGACAAGGGAGAATTCTCAGAATGTGCTTTGAATTTCATTTGATTGTGCTGTGTTTAAATATTTTAACTTTGGAAATGTGGAAGGACAAGATCCATGGACAACAGCAAAGAAAGGCTGAAACGTGCCATATAATCCCAATAGCTTTCAACTCTTCACCAACTAAAGAAACTCTGCTGAAATGACTAGCATTTACATACACTTGATTTACACCTCAGCAGTTTTAAGAACTCTTAGGCTGAAGTGTGAGATGGGTAGACATTCATATTAAGGCCAACAGATATCAGTACTGGAGTGTGTTAATAATCCAAACTCTTAAAGCCGTTTTGCACTAGAGAAGTAGCATTTAGGTGCATTTACTGAAACTGTTTAATGCAGCTCAGAGAAGGTATGAATGCATTTACACTGCAGTTACGGCTGCATAAATAATGTTATGAGATTAATGCCTTAAATATAACACTTTGAATATAGAAATATGAATTAAGTAATACTTTTAAATCGCTTTCTCTAGAGAAAATGTGGTCTCTTTTATGACAAACCACAATGTACAGGTGAACAATTTAGAACAGTCCTTAACAAATGTGTTGGTGGATTTTGTGAGAGGACAACAGGAGATTAACCTTTTCACTGGAGGAAACGTGGATTACGGAGGCATATTTTGGCCAGAAGTGATGAATTAAAGTTAAAATCTCTCAATGATTTTTTTTCTTACAGCTTGTCGTTTCACAAGATGTTAACTGATGGATTGGAAGTTATGTGCATTACTTGTGGATTATTTTGTTTTTTATCAGCTGTTTAGACTCTCATTTTGATGACACCCATTCACTTCAGAAGATCAATTAGTGACCAAGTAATTAAATTTCTCTAAATCTGTTCCCTTAAAGAACCAATTTATACATCTAGGATGGCCAGAGAGCAATTTTAATTTTTTATTGAACTGTTGTGTAACTTCAGTATCACATTTGGGCCTGCTACTTGTGAGAAAAAAACACCTTTACTTTGGAAGTATTTCTTATTCCTTTTGGTGGCAAGTGCCTGTTAATTTCCAACTCTGATAAAAAAACAAAAAACAAAGGGTAGAAGCATCTGAAGTGTCATCTTTAGCAGGTCCTAATTTAGCTCCACAAATAGACCATACAATTATATGCAGTGATATCTTGCTATTAGACACACTGGTCACACGAGAACAGAGGGTTTCAATGTTTCAGTTCATTTCCACGAATGAACCACACAGCCTCCTGCTATTCATCTCAGTGGCAACTTATATTACAAATTCCCCATCATAAATTCCACACATACACAATACACATAAAGAGAACAGATGAGAGACAACATAAAAATGTCATGCATCCTGCCCTTTACTAGAAGAATAAGCGTTCTGAAATCAATAACATGAAAAAAATAAGATAAAGACAGACAGCATGAAATTGGTATGAAATTATCAGGCAATCATCAGTCAGAGGTCCTAAGTGTAATAATGTTCTTTTTTATTCAAGGCCCGTCTGCTGTTATAAGTATCGCTAGAGGGATCCATTCCCATAGTCTTCATCAAAGTGGCAGTGCTCCCCAGTGACACACTCTAGGTTGCTAGACTTTTCATCACAGCAATTTAAAACCCTCAAGTGAAGAATTGAAAATAACACCTTTACCCTAAAGTAATACAGTATAGATGAATAAAAACACTGACAGCAAACTCTAACATTCTTATTAGTGATGATTGACTGTTTTATTTAAGCCTCTCTGTTGGTATAATGTGAACTTTGTACCTGTTGTGTTCCACCTTTAACAAGCATGAAAGCTGTAATGGCTGCAGGAGAAATTCACATGTGCCGTTTCACACATTACTGAGATTGCTTAAGGATATTCCCTGAGATGTTAAGTGAATGTTTAATATGTACATAATGAGCTGAAAAAGATGTGCAGAATTTAAAGTAAATATCTCAGTAAGAATTGAACTGACACAAGTATAAAACACAATCTGGTTTGTTCTAAAAATACCTGTAGGTGAAAATGAGAACTATAGGTGACAAACCTATGCAATGTGTCATGTGCTATAATATATGTATATGTTTGATGTCACGGTTATGGTCGCTGCACCGCTCACCGCGTTAACCTCCTCCAATGTGGTCTTCAAGTGGAACCAGGATGCCCAGGTAGCCTTTGATACTCTTAAGTCCCGTTTTGTCTCTGCACCTGTTTTGTTGGTTCCAGATCCTGAGTCCCAGTTCATTGTTGAGGTTGACGCATCGGACGTTGGGGTTGGCGCAGTTCCATCTCAGCGTTCCCCTCGCGATGGGAAGGTGCACCCATGTGCTTTCTTCTCTCGCCACCTCAGCGCTGCAGAACGTAACTACGACATCGAAAATAGAAAACTGCTGGTGGTGAGATTGGCTTTGGGCGAGTGGCGTCACTGGTTGGAGGGGTCAGCGCAGCCCTTCTTGGTCTGGACGGATCACATAAACCTTGAATATATCTGTTCGGCCAAGAGGCTGAGCTCACGCCAGTCCCATTGGGCACTCTTCTTTGGCTGGTTTAACATCACCCTCTCGTACCGGCCGGGGTCTCGTGTCTGTTTGTGGTCTCAGAGGGGGAGCTTGCGGCCGCGGCCATCCTTCAAGAAGGGGTGGTGGTCGGGGCTCTCTCCTGGGGACGAGCTACGCAATTTCAGAATCGGAAGCAATTCATTTCCGATTTTGAACGCAAAATTGCATAGCTCGTCAGTGATCTACGGCTCTTTGTATCAACTGCCGCGCATTTTAAAAACAGCTGATTGAGATTCACCGCTAATCAAAGAACTGGCTTTACTGACGAGATGCGCATGAATTAATCGACGATTAAATCCCCCAGCCCTAGTTTCTGGTGGCCTTCCTTGGTCGCGGATGTCAGACAGTTCGTGTTGGCCTGCCCGACTTGCGCCCAATGTAAGCCGGTGAACCACCCTCCTGATGGTCTGCTTCATCCTCTTCCCATACCTTCCCGTCCTTGGTCACACATCGCCCTTGACTTCGTCTTTGGCTCCCTCCCTCGAAGGGGAAAACTGTGGTGCTCACGGCGGTGGATCGCTTTTCCAAAGCAGTGCATTTCATTCCCCTTCCCAAATTGCCATCCGCCCAGGAGACCGCTCAGCTGATGGTGGACCATGTCTTCCGTCTCCAAGGGTTGCCGGTCGACGTGGTGTCTGATAGGGGTCCTCAGTTTGCCTCCCGGTTTTAGAAGGAATTTTGTAGACAGTTCGGGGGCTCTGAGAGTCTGTCTTCAGGGTTCCATCCTCAGACCAATGGGCAATGTGAGTGGGCCAACCAGGATCTAGAAAGAATGCTCCGCTGTCTGACATCCAATAACCCGAGTTCCTGGTGCCAACAGCTCTCCTGGACTGAGTACGCCCGTTACTCCCTTCTGGTGGCAGCTTCAGGTATGTCTCCTTTTGAATGTTCTGTAGGTTATAAACCGCCTCCTGGGAGAGAGTCAGGGGGGTTTTGGCCCAAACCTCCAGGCGAACTAAGGCAGCAGCCAATCGGTCCTCTCTTCATACCTATGTGTGCGGCCAACGGGTATGGCTTTCTACCAAGGATCTGCTTATCCGGGCACCTTCTCGTAAACTGGCACCCAAATTCATTGGGCCATACCATGTCACCAAGATGGGTAATCCGGTAGCGGTCCGGCTCAAGCTCCCTCCTGCTCTTGGTTGGGTTCACCCTGTGTATCATGTTTCCAGGCTAAAACCTGTGTTCTCCTCTCCTCTCATCTGGTGGATGGCTCTCCTTCCTACACTGTTAGGAGATTATTGGATGAGCAGCATCATGGCAGGGGGTTTCAGTATCTCGTGGACTGGGAGGGCTATGGTCCAGAAGAGAGGTGCTGGGTGCCATCCCCGGACATTTTGGACCATTTGTTGATCGAGTACTTTCACCGGCAACGAGGTGAGCCTCCTCCTGGGGCGCCTGGTGGCGCTCCTGGGAGGGGGGGTACTGTTGGGTCTCTGGGTTGATCACCTGTTCTCTGCTGTCTCCAGTGTTTGAGTTTGGGTGCGTGGCGTTGTTGTAACAGCTTTCGCTAGCTCTCCTGCTCTCACACCTGTTTCTCGTTCTTCTCGTTATCTTCTCCCTTTCTAATTCCCTCTCTTTTGTCGAAGTGTGTCAGACTGTTTTGGTTCGTACCTCTGTTTAGTTGTATTTGATTCCCGTCAAGTTGTTTGTTTCACTTTCGCCAGGCTCCTGTGCTTGTGGCTTCAAGTTTGTTTCCTGCACTTTTCTGTGCGCTCAGGGGAGTTTACCTCAGCATTCTCCGGCCTGGAAATCGGCAGTCCCTCTGAGATTCAGTCTCTCGCTCGGGTTGAAGAGCGGACTCCCGGCTTTGTCATCTCTGCAGCAGTCGCGATGGTTGCCTGTGCTTGAACTGTCTCCTGAATCTATTTAAGTTCATTCTGATTTCTTCTGTTAATAAAGCCTTCCTGAGACCCGCATCTGAATCCAGCCTTATCCTTGACACATTCATGTTTATTTCACAATAAAATTAGTAACTAGTAATTAGTAAATTTCCAACTGAGACGTTTACACTGTATATCTTTTTTGACATTTCATCTTTATTATGACAGGACAGATCAGAATTGACAGGAAGCGAAATGGGAGAGCGACAGGGAGGTGGGATTAGGAAAGGTCCTTAAGTTAGGATTCGAACTCGGGACGCCCATTGTACAGCGGTGCAGTGCCCACAAGGCTATCAGTGCCAACTTTATTTATAAATTTTAAAATGAGTTTAATTTTATTCCTGAGATGACATAGCCTCAGTACTTCAGTCATCAGTGTCACGTCACATCCTTCAGAAATTATTCTAACTGTTCTTATACCCATAAGTGAATGTGTCTGTATAACTTAGACAAAACTCTGAATTGTGTCACTATTGAGCACTACTGTGGCCTGATCTGGTCTAAGATTGTGCGCGATAGAAGAACTCGTAGTGTAATCCTATTTGGATGTGGCTACATGATTTCTTTTGATTCAAGGTGCTTGAACATCAGCAGGGAAACCCTAGAGTGACAGTCTTCTGAGAGGATGTCATTATAGTCTGTGTGGACTGAGATACTGTACTGCTGAAATGGGTTTCATACATTTTCAATCGCCAAGTGGATGGAAAGAAAATCTTCATTTGGGTGTAGAAATGGGGAATGTGGTGGAAGTAATACAATGCAAGAGAACAAAAGTCATTCAGGGTGCACTATATTGTAAATCTTCTCATATATGTGGTTGTGTAGTCTGAGCTGTGCATTATTCATAGCTGAATTTCAAAGGTAGGGCTGTGTTGTATAATGCACTTGTGACCTGAAGATCTGACTGACCCAAAAAGACCCCTTTGCTAACCAAGAGCAAGCACACAGCATATATAATTTTTCTTGTCTTCATCTTTCTCTGAGCTCAACTGATGGACTCATACTCAACCTCTACAAAGGGTGAATACATTCACTCTTGTGCAATAATGAAACAAAATACCATTTTTTTGTGCATTTTATTAACTTGGGGGTGCTTTTTTTTCCAGGACGTTCATATGTATTTTTTTCTTATTTTGTTTGCCTTTCAGAAACTGTAGAAGATACAAAATATGTTAACTATTCTCATGGCATAAATGTACCTTGGTGCACTTTTTGTGAGACATGAAATACGTACCAGTAAGTACATATTACTGCAGTTTTCAAAAGAAATTAACACTAGAGGCAGTAAAACTCATCTTGTATTCTTTTTCACATGAAATGTGCCAGGGTTCACATACCTGTGTTTTGGCGCCACTCAGTGGACATTTCTCTTTGAAACTGCGGCGAAACATGCAGTAAGGCACGTAAAAACAGTGTTGCACAAAAATAGCACAGAGGTATGTATTTTTATGAGACCAGGTTGAAAATATGTGCAATATTCACTGATCGTCTTGTTCAAGAAGTTTGTTTGCCTTTATTTTTTACTTTAATGAAAACATGAAAAGATATTCCAAAGCAACAGAATCCGTTTCATAGACAATTTCCATTCTTCTGTCATATTAACATGAGCAATGATGCCTTGAAGGTGTATTGATTTGGTCATAGCGTGTATCCAATTTGAATGGATTGCGGCTGAATTCTTATCTCTTGGGAATATTCTGATGCATTTCTAAATTAAGCTTCTAAAAGGAAAACTACCCATGTGCAAAGCATGATGCAAAAAGTAAATACCATCTGACCACCAAGGCCTCATTCTGAATAATTTACCAGTTTTATATTCTAGATTTACGCCTGAGCTGCATTGATGCAACCGCTCAGGTAACACAGATGAAAAGATCTTTGTAAGAATGTGCATTGAGAAAGAATCACGGCACGTTCTCTCTCTCTTGCAGTGAAGTGTGAGCCTTTACCACGATGTGGAGGAGGAGCCTTCATATGTGAGGGGGAGTAAGGGAGGGAACGCAGAGAGAAACGGAGAAGCCGAATGAGAGGAGATGAAGGCTGTTCAAGTACTGTTACATTCTGAAAGCTTGCCTGGACACCAGAAGCTTCTCAGTATTACAATGAGAATCTAAATTGTGGAAATACAGTCTTTGTTCATCCCATAAGCTGGTAAGTAAAAACAACTGATTAAAATTCTTTCACCGGCATCAGATTCTAATGTTATGTTGGCTCTCTGGTGTTCACAGTTAATACACATTTTCCATAACATCTCAAAAATTATGTTTAATGTATGAATATTTCTATGATGACCTTGGATGACTTTTCTTTATTTATTTGAATATATGGCAAGATGCATTTAAATAATATTGCATGCAATGCGTCTGCTACATTGTTTCTTTCTTTAATGTGTCTGTATACTCTATTTAATATTTGATTTATCAGATTTATGTATGCTGCATGCTTTATTACAATCTTTTCAATATGTTTGACATATAATTTTTCAATTTGTCAATATGTTGTTATTTTTATGTCTTTGTTAGAACGAGTCTCTTTTGAAATCTTAGTCCAGAGGGATGCATTTCTTTGGCTTTGAGTTCATGAAAGTTTACCTTAATTAATTTTAAATGGCAAATGAGCTTGAAAAAGCTTGGGTAAGAGAGAGACAGTGTGAGGAGGTTCGGTGCACCATTTGTCAAGTGACAAAACTGATGCACTCCGTGACTGTAACCAAAGGGATCAGTTTAACAGCCCTGCTTCTTGAAGGACACTTCATGTTAAATTCACTGGCAGCTAGTCAGCTGGCTTCACATGAAAGACAGTCAGGTGTGTGTACAAAGGGAATTGTTCCCTATGGCGAAAAAAAGAAGAGATGCCAAAATACAGAAAAGCAAAAACATTTTTGTCCTTCCAGCACCGACTTAAGTGGTGTCTTTTAAAGCTGGAACACACCATCTGAATCTATAAATAATCTAATCTTTACAAAAAACATTATTTCTACAAAAGAGTCTGACTGATCAATAAGGCTGAAGCATAATTCACTAATGGGGGATTCCTACAGTGCTGATCTGCTTTAGAGCCACCATTTCTGAAAACACATTAAGAGTAAAAAGAGAGGCTACTGTTGAGAACACTTGACAGTTATTACATATCAACAAACCACCATAATTTTTTTTTAAAAGAAACCAATCTGTGGAAATTTTTTATCCTCTTTCTCTCCTCTCCTTCCATTCCTTTCTGACTTTTTTGCTGTCAATTACCTGTAAAGTCATTGCAGGAGCGAGAAAATAACTGTGATGAATGTGTACCGGAGAGCTATACCTCTCAGAGGAAACGGCTTCCAGTTCATTTACCACTATAAAGGTCTTACTAAATAATGAGTCACGTTCTGTTCCTGCTAGGCAACAAAAAAAAAAAATCTCAGCAATATCATCCAATCATCCAGTTTATGGTGTTTTGACAAACACGAAATGTGATTGTTTTAGAAGAGGAACTGAAGATCATCATTTTAATTATATCATGATGAATTCTGACAGCCAATTATAGTCTAATAGGACATGTCGACATTTCTGCATGTAGAGGATTAGTCACCTGTATTCTGCATGCATCTATTTTTTATTGTCAGCTGGTTGTGTCATACTTTTAGCATGTGCTTTGTCAGTCTATCAGGGAGCACAGCATTACATTTACTAGCCCAACTCCCTGAAAGCTTTTGCTTTTACTCGCTTAACAAATACTCTTTAAAAAGCTTTTGTTTTAAGGTTTGCATTGTTTTTCTAAGTCACCTATTGCATTTATCTAAGAATGTAATTCTAAATCTTTCTTCATCACTATTATTGGTTTGTAACATTACTGGTCTCTAGTACCATCTAAACATCCTTGAAATAAGATCAACCATACTTGAGAAGCCAAATTGAATATGTTAAGACTTTTTAGACTAAATATATCCTGTTTTTGCAGTATAATCTGAATAAGCAAGTAGATCCCATGTAACCAGAAATGAACTAACTATTTACATTAATATTAAATTAATCAAAAACATATTTACATTGTTATAAAATATTATATACTGGTAAGATGCTTCTATTCCCCAGATAACTCCATCATTAAATCTGTGTGCTTGTTAATGTAAAAGATAAAAAGTGTGTTATTTTTGTTTCTTCTTCTTCCCATAGCCTGATCAATAATTGAAGAGGAGAAATCAATGTTGACCGTTTCTGAGCAACACCTTTTGGGACACACTGCAAGATTAACCGCTGGTAAGCAATTGCATTCCTTCTTATTTGCCAGGTTAAACCAACAACTAAATTGTTCCTGCCAATGTATTGCACTCTATTCAGTCGATATCATGACACATTGACTTGTCTATTTTTATTTTTTTTTTTTATCCCAAAACAACTCTTTACTAAGATCTCTGAAGAATACAAAATGAATTTTCATTTCTATTAGTTCTCAACCCAGATGGAGACATGCTCTTCATATCCTGATGAGGCTGGTCCATTGCCTTTAGAGAGGTTACGATAGCTTTCTAAAATTGATTTTAGTCTTGACTTCATTTCATTTTTCAGTCCTCTTTGTACTTGCACCGGCATTCAGGATCTTTTGTAATCACAATTTACGTTTTTCATGTTCATCTTGAGATCTGATCCTCCTGATATTTGCTCTCAGAGTCTAGCGATATGGCTTTTCAGAAGAGCTTTTATATCTCATCAGGCTGTAACTCAGATTCTGGAAAGATATGTGAGATTTTCAACCCTGCACTTTAAGTCAAATCCTCACATTCTTTGTGAGAGGAAAGTCCCTAGCGCCTCCATGCACCAGTGTCTAATAATTTATGGCTTTTTTTGCAGGGCTCTTCACGTCTTAAAATGTCAGATCACGAGGACCTGAATAAAGCCATGGGACACTGGAACGCCTCTGAGAGCTACCAGCTCAACCCAGCCAGTGTCATTGTGTCTGTGGTATTCTCGCTCATATTTCTCCTGGGGACCATTGGGAATAGTCTGGTGCTGGCTGTTCTCCTCAGAAGTGGGCAGGTTGGGTACAACACCACCAATCTGTTCATCCTCAACCTCAGTGTAGCCGATTTCTTCTTCATCATCTTCTGTGTGCCTTTCCAAGCAACCATCTACTCTCTGGAGGGTTGGGTTTTCGGGTCCTTCATGTGCAAGGTGGTTCACTTCTTCATCAACCTCACCATGTACGCTAGCAGTTTCACTCTGGCCGCAGTTTCTGTGGACAGGTGGGTTTCTTTAGTTATAATTAAATAATTTGATCTATTTATTTAGAAAATAAACACTTTTTGCACTCTCACTGGCTTATTTCAACTAAGTAACATTATGTATACAGTGTATTTATGCATACATCACAAAAAAATTGTCATTGTTTTAAATATATGTACTTTTTATTTTTGTATTTAATGGCTTTCTGTGATGGAAATGATGGTGGTAGAAATATTAAATATTTTAAATATTTTTGGAAATAAAACTGCCAACTCCTTTGTCTTGTAAAAGCTAACAGTTTATGAATCATACTACACCCTTTTCAATTATATTTTCACACTTAATATTCCGTTCTCAGGTTATATCTACCTTTATTTATTTTTATTAGTTTTTTCACACCTCATATTTCATCTTCACTGTCTACAGACTTGGTAAATAAGTACAATAACTTCTGCGGTGGGGGAAAAAACCTTTATTAGGTGAATAATTTTTTTGTACTGTGGAGATGCGACAACTGTAAAAGAATTATGAAATTGTATATAGATTATTTTCACACAATAGATATAGAAATGGATTATCTTTGCTCTATGTTCATGATTTCGAACATATAATCTTTAGTTTTTATGCAGGATTTTCACAATATAAAATGACAATTATGATCTCTGCCGAGGACAAGGCACTAAAATGTATAAGGCTTGAAAAGTAGCACAGGTAAATGAAGATGACAAGTGATATTCATATAAAAATCAGCAGTAAATCTATTAGTTTTAGTAAAAGTTGTCAACCCTTGGGACATAAAAGTTAATGACCTTTAGAGACAACCAAGGCATGCTGATAATACATAATATTAATCCTGTCAGGTGAAGTTCACACTAGGCTTAATAGCATTATGGCTTACCTTCATGTAACATTTTCACTGCAGCTCCATGGGGTCTAAAACTACATTCTAAAGGAGAACTTAGCAGGGTTGTAATTGGCCAGGGCCAGGGTTGTTATTTAATGAAATGGATAACCTGAATACAAGAAGTCTTGCAAATTGCATCAGCAAAGGTTGGAGTTTAACTGCATAAATGTCAGTGGAGTTATCGCCAACAACCCACTTCATTAATAAAACACCTCCAAAAACCGGTAGCCCATTATTCCTGTCTTCACAATGAAACAGTGATACCCACCCGTATCTACTTACTGGTATGTTCGCTAAAATTACAGGTCGAACTAAAGCACCAGTGACGAGTGGGACTTGTGAGCTGACCCGGAGACAGCTGAAAGGAAGAGCCAGCCAGCCTTTTTGCTAAAATAATGGCAGAAATGTAACAAGGCCACCTATATGCCCCCAGTGTAATACGCTACTCTCAACCTCAGCACCAGACCCACTGCCCTCCATCCACCCTCAAAGTGTTTACCTTTGAAAAAAGCATGTTAATTTGACAGTTTCCTACTCTGTGAAAAATGGTCCAGGGCTCAGTGGAGGCTGAGAATCCCCATTGGCAATTACCTCACCTTTAGGTGGAAAACAAGACAACATTCATCTTGTGCACTGAAACCACTATATTGATCATATGGCGTTTCAGGGCAAACTCAATTTCAGGATAAACATTTCTTGTGTTTCGTTTACGCATGACTACTAGGGCTGGGATAATATATCGATGTATCACAAATCGAGACATGATTCAGCATCATCTGAGATTTTCTGAATGCATCACGATTCCTCTGGAGTGCAGCCTAACCTAAAATAATCATTCAGAAAATTCGAAAAGGTTGAAGCGAATTACAAGGCTGTTCACAGTGGGCTGTGTTTACATTAATCTTGCATCATTAAAAGCATTCTGAGCTAAGGTGAAACTGACCTATCGGTAAGCCCCCTTAGTCTCTTATTACGGACGGTCATCTTGGATGGCAACATCCTGGATCAACACTGTTCATGTATTGCAGGGTACGATTACATTTTTGTACATTTTACCAGTTTAATATGAAGAGACAGTGGAATATAGACATTCGTTTGTGTTTTTGACCTACACTGTACAAGATGTCAGAACTGTCCACTCTTTAGGTTTGTACATTAGCATGGACTCACAAATGTTAATGTTTCTAGTTTTAGCCAGAGATATCTTGCTGATGCACAAGATGGCATTGGTAACATTCTGCTTGAGCAGATAAAATTGTATGACACTCAGAAAATGAACATTTTGTCTTCAGTTGGATTGAGGTTGAATGCTTATGGACATTTTGCTCTGTTTAGTTTGGATTCAGGAAATGGAATACAATTAATTATATTGCCTATCCTCTCAGGATGCATCGAAATCAGTATTACAAGTACCCGAGACACATCATTTATCTTTTTTTCGAAGCATAAACCCCATAAAAACGATGCAAGCTTAGGGTCTTCCAATGTTTCTCGCTGAAACATACAGAGTTCCGCTCTCCGTGCAACTGATACTCGACTGCCATTGGCTCATCTGCGTTCGGAGGGAGGGGCTTAACGATAGGTTAATTACATGACTCAAGCACTCTTCTTCATGAGCATTTGAGTGCATTTGAATCTAAAGTAGAGTGCCATCTAGGCTCAGAATCGATTCCAGAGGAATTGCAATACATTCGGAAAATCTCAATCCAGAATCTGTGTATCGTCTACGACTAAAATTCTTCACAGCTCCATTTGAATGCCGGGTTTCTTTTTTTGCAGGTATCTGGCGATCCGCTACCCTCTGCGCTCCAGAGAACTGAGAACGCCGTGTAATGCTGTAGTCGCAATGGTGGTCATCTGGGGCCTGTCACTTGTCTTCGCCGGGCCTTATTTGAGTTACTACGACCTGATTGACTTCGAAAACAGCAACGTGTGCGTGCCTGGATGGGAGGAGCATAACCGTAAGGTCCTGGACACCTGCACCTTCATCTTTGGCTATGTTATTCCCGTGCTCATCGTGAGCCTGTCCTACACACGCACCATCAAGTACCTCTGGACTGCGGTGGATCCTCTCGATGGCATGTCAGAGTCGAAACGAGCCAAGCGCAAGGTCACCAAGATGATCATTATAGTCACGGTGCTCTTTTGCATCTGCTGGCTGCCGTACCATGTGGTCATTTTGTGCTACCTCTATGGAGACTTTCCCTTCAATCAGACCACCTACGCCTTCAGGCTGCTGTCCCACTGCATGGCCTATGCCAACTCTTGCCTCAACCCTATCGTTTACGCCCTGGTGTCCAAACACTTTCGCAAGGGCTTCAAGAAGGTGTTCAGCTGCATCCTCAGCAAAAAGGGACGCAATAAGGTGCACGTGGTCCATGTGGCCAACACCGTCCCCGGCTTTGAAGCGGGATCCACTGAAGTGTCTCAAATGAATGAAGAGAACGCCAGACAGAACGAGAACGAAATGGTCAACCGCCCACTCGCAGAGCCACAGGAAGCCACTATGACTATAACGTTACCCTTCCAGAATCAGCCATGAAAATAAAGCGCACGGCTAATGATGCCTTACAGAAGCCTTATTAAAAACTCAAACCGAGCCGGAGGATTTCAGCAGCTTTGATCGACATCACCATGGTTTTGCATTGACTCAATGAGCACAGCGGAGTCCAGAGTTATTTAAGATTCAAATCACCGAGCAAATTGAAGACGTACATTCAATTTGGTTCTTGAACAAATGCATCTTTGTGTTCTGTTTAGTTGTTTTGGTTCCAGTGCTAAATTATGTTTTATTTATGAAATCTTCTTTCTTTTTTCAGCAGCACTGTCTGTTTGTTTTCTATTGATGTGTTACCCTCTGAGCATGTTTCAATTTAAGGCTGCGATGACTATTCTCCTGTGAAAATTTGTTACCAATTATTGTGCGTAACACACTTTAATATCTGAAGAGCCCTGTGTCTTTATGTGAGCAAAGCTGTGATTTCCTACTGTGCTTGAAGCTTTGAAGAGGACTCTTTGATTATGCTCCTCAGCTTCGCTTAACAAGCTCTTAAAAAATACTTGCTTAAGTGCTGAATGTTCTTGCTTTTACCTCTGTTTCCAAGCTCTGATATTCTCTGCTGTTTTAGAAAGTCTTGAGATTATTTAATTGGTGAGTTTTATATCAATTACTATGCTGCAAAAGCCCTAAAAATAGGGTTATACAGAAAATCTCAGATTACAGACAACCAACAGTTTAGTACCTATGGTTCTTGTGCTGTCCTAAAGGAATATTCAGGTTTTGGTACAAGTTGAGCTCAGTCAACATCAATGGTTATATAATGCCAATAAAATATATATTGAACAATACCTACTTGGTTACAGTAAGTAAGTTAATGATGGAGATGTAAATGTTAAAATAATCACTGTGTCAATAGTACAGCCACAAGATATTTTCAAAATTATTTTAGTGTGGTGGAAATGCTTTCTAACCTTTTCTGTGTAAAGTTATGTCCATTTTTTCAACATGACAAAATCTAAAACCCCAAAACAACCATAAAGTGAAAGCAAAAATTATCCGTAAAGTAAAATGAACAACGTCTTCACAATTTAAATAACACACGCTTAGATTGTTAAAAAAAAATTAACATTTGAGCTGTTAAAGTCTCAAAAACTGGCCCCACTCAATTTGGAAATTTGAAAATGACTTTCCATAATCTTGTTTTTGCTTTTTGTTAACAGAGAGAGAGAGAGAGAAAGAAAGAGAGAAGAGACAGATATGACAAAATTATTTTTGTGACAATCAAAAAAAATGCTGCAGTTTGAGCTTAGCTTGTACAGAACCTGGAATATTTCTTTATCTGTCTTCAGTTCATTCATTATGTATAATGTACTGTAGCTATACAGCAAGTGCTATGTTGGAAGTTTTGAATTTGATGTTGACAGTGAATTTCAATAAAAAGTGCATTGATATTCCTCTTGGACCAGCATTATATTTAATATATGCAAATAAATGACCCCAGCACATTTAGCGGTAGCCTGAGTAACCTTGAACCATCCTTTGGGGGATGTTTCATGCAAGATCAAAACTGTATTTTCCCCCTGGAGGCTCAATATGATAGCTGCAGCATTAAGTGAAAATTAAAATTTAATGTCTTCCATTGAAAAAAACAACTTGAAGCCGAAGGAGCGAGGCGAGCACTGACGCATACACTATAAAAGACAAGTCGAGATGCACTTCTGAAGTTATTACAACAACAATGTGAAAACAAATCATTGATTTTTTTTCTTGCCTTTTAGAGGCTCTTTTAAAACCGTCCTCAATCTTATTCAAGGTAGGCTTTAATACTTCATAAATTTCATCGCTTGGAGAAGCTAAGTACCTTGGTAAACATTACAAATCAGTCTCTAATTCCTACCTGGTGCACTGAGTTCATGTTTATTAATCATGGACAAGGGCTATTTATTTATATTACACTCTTTGCTTTTTGAAAATGTAACAGCAAAACACTGCACATAAATATGAAACAAACCAGTCATGAAAATGTAAAAAGCTTCAATATTACAAGCAGCACTGAGCAGTAATGCAGCATTAAGAAAATGAAGCCTCAATTGGCTTGTTCTGCATATTAGTCGTTGATGGCGAGTTCGAAAGCTTCCATGCACAATTATGTATACGCTGCCATTTCTGCATATTTACAGCAGTTAGTTCATCCAAGGATATTTATTGGAGCTCTCAGTGTCACTACAGATCACTTAGCATTTCCGTCAAGCTGCAGAATTAAGAAAACATTTCCTAATGCTTGACGTAATGTGACCATATGAACATCATTGTCAAACATTTGTCTTTGATCTTACAGAAAATAAATTAATATGTTAACATCTTCACAGAGAGATTTTTTTTCGCCAGTTTCAAGATAACTAGGAACTCAACAAAGCAACCTCTCATCTTTAGTATATTCGTCTTAGCACTCCACTGTTTCCTGAGAAAACATCAATAATTATATAGTCTCTAATATGTTAGTAATAAACTTCATATTGTGACATGATTTGTTCTGGGTCTAAATCAAACATAGACTTTTTTTCTGTAATGCACAATGAAAGAAATACTTACCCTTGAGTAAACATTTAAATATTTCTCCCTAGATACTGAATAGTTAAAAAATTTTACAGTACTGTGCAAAATCTACTAGTATTTTCAGCAACAAAAAATGGTTTTAAGTGGATTATTTCTTTTGTGGTAGCGTGTCAGTTGGAAATATCAGTTTATATTTCCAAACATTATTTTTGTCATTAATTGTAATAATG
>JAUMHE010000044.1:8205114-8215446 GCA_032359235.1 Enteromius mattozi | reverse complement strand
TCCCCACTACACATGCGCAGGGCGTCAGTTTCAATCCAAACAAAAGAGTACCTATATCACATGTATGTCTGTAAGAGATCTCTCGATCTGGAAAGTATCTGCTGTCTGACAGAGGTCTGTAATAGGCTATGTCGGTTTTACATGCATATTAAATCATAAACATCTTAAAGACATCTAACAGACATCTTTTTGACATCTGAGAGAAAATGTCCTATAGAGGTTTTGCAGATGTCAAGTACAAATGTCAAATAGTCTATGTGTGCTATCAGGGTAGTCAGTTAAAATGTTCCTGTTGAATGGATTAAGATCTACACCACCCTTTTCAATCAAATCAAATTAAAAATCATTTGGATCAAGCTCAATCAGATTTTTGCATGAATTTATAAATATTAATACAAGAGATGAGGGAGTGCCAACAGATATGTTTAGGCTTAAAAAAAACACACACTTTGTTTTTTAGCTTCAGCAGTGTGTGAAGTTGTGCTTAAAAGAAGGGTCTATCACAGATTAATAAAAGTGTCACACATTAATACCTACAGTACTTAATTAAATGTGCATCTAAAGACTTGCAAAGTTTTTTTTTTTTTTAAATTACATGGGGTTTCCACTCAAAGTGAGAGTTTGGTTTGAGTAGCCATTTAATAGGAGCTCTTACTGCATTCTCCAGGACAGGACTGTCATCTGTGCTCTATCTTAAAGGCATCAGCTCTTCAACATAACAGAAATATACAGACTTCATAAAGTGCCTTTTGAAACATTACTCACCCAAATGTCATTTTAGGCAGTTGTTGTATTTACATCAGTCTGCTCAAAACTTGCACCTTCGTGACAGTTAAAACAGGCGGTGGTGAACCTTGTGCTGTGAGAATGTTCACTGAAATATGAATAGATGTAGCAATGATGGTTAATAGCACTACAAAAAAAAATTAAAATTAGAGACCTACAGGCAAATATTAATTTAGATAAGTTCTAAAGATTACATTTAATTAGGCACAAAGGCACATGGTAAAGACTTTCAACAGCTGTATTGTGACTATAATACAGACTGTGAAAAAATCTGTACCTTTGTGTAGTTAATCATCTCTGTCTCAACACACGAATTTTCTGTCTATTGTATTTGACACTTTTCACGCTAGCTATAGCTGGAGGCCTTATCCTGTCTGTCAATGATGATGTGCTAAACTGGAGTGAAAATTAATCACCCTTGTAGACAAATATCTAAACATACATATGACATAGTTGTTTTTTCAGGATATTATTAGATGATTTTGTTGCAGTTGCGGACTATAAGAAATAACTTGACTAGTGATGCACATTCCTGAATTACTTTTGAAATTGGTATTTTCAACAAATCCTTTTTTTTTTCCATTTAACTTTTTATTAATCCACCGTTTATTATACAACACCTTGAAACCCAAAAGTATGCTGCTTATTAGTTAATTGTTGTTCTTACACCTCTACAACTTCTTATTCAATAATTTTGTTTTCCATTTACCTTCCATGAGATGCTATTCAGAAGTAATATAAAGATATGTGCAACATATACTTTTAATTCAACCCTTAATTGAAAGCCATTTATCTCACACTCCTTTCATTTTCAACCGAAAGCCAGGACCATAACACCTTAAAATCTTCTTTTTAAAAAATAAATAATTAACACCTCCATAATTATTTAGTGCCTTTAAACTTGTCCTAAGCTGCTCCCGACACTATGTATGTATATAAAGAGAATCAAGCGATATTTTCAAAATAAAGGGATCAAAGCCTGTATAAAATCTATTTCTCCTTGATCTTTTAAAACGTAGGCATTTCATTATGTAACATACTATAAGTCGTCCCTCCCCTTCCCAAAAAGACCTTCTGTTTAAACTAAGCTTCACATTTGTTTAAGAAAATACTTGCATTGCTTCTGAAAGATCTCAGTGTCTCAATGCTGAAGTTTATGTGGCAAATGTTCAAAATGATTGTTCTGTGAACTGTGAACTATTGGACCTGGCAGCGAATTTGCAGTAAGTATAGCTATAGTTATTCATTTGTGAAGACAGCAGCCATCTATAACATCATAACAGAATTTACAGTGTTGTGCAGCAAACAAACATGCACAGCGAAACCAGAAGAACCATCTTTGGTTCCACAAAGATCCAATTCAGTCAAAGGTTCTTTTAAAGAACCATCTCTTGCTTGTCTTTTATAACCTTCTTTGGCCGCAACGAACCTTTTGTGAAACAGAAAGTTTCTTAAGATGTTAAAGGTTTTTTATGGAATCAAAAAGGCATATCATGGCATATCATAAAGCACCTTTATCTTTAAGAGTGAACATTAGATTTATGTTTGTAGGGATCAGAGAGAAAATGGAAGTTTGCAATGTAAAATTAATGTCTGGTGCACAGAGGCTTGACTTATAAGATATGACCTTTTAAATGGATATGGTTTTGAAAAGCCAATGTAAATGTAATTTCCAGCTCTGTATTTGGTATTCTGTTTTCAAGGTCTTCTCACTTTAACTTTTCAATTGTTCATCTTAAAGCTACAATCTTTTGAGGAATGAATGTCTTCTTTTTTAAGCCAGTGGTCATTTCTATGTGCAAATGAAAGAAAAGATCTATTTTCAGAAAATCTATCCTAATTTCTTTTTTGTTTTATAAAGGGAAATACTGGTGTCTCCATAATGCACGTGAAATGTGCAAATTGTGAGGCCTCAGATATTAAGCCATATAGCTTTGCAAAAAATTTCTCATTATGGAAAGCCCAAAATTAATAACAAATTACTTCTAAAGCTGACCTTCAATGGCAGCTGCTTATAAGCAGTCTGAGTGGATTCTATCACTTCACTCCTCCATCATTCTGGAGGTAATAAAAAGAAGTATCTCCTTGAACTTGACTGATTCAAAGAACCTACGTTGTCAACTTCTTGATCTTAGATGTTACCTTATATCTGAAACTGAGTAACTGAATATTTCTGGCCATTTACTGCAGGGAAAATGAGACCAGAGGAAAAAAAAAAACAGAAAAAAAACAGAGCATTGCAGAGCTTTCTGTTTCAAGGAGGTCCAATCCATAGTTGGCTGTACTTCATAGACAGGTTGACAGGTGGAGTGACAGCAGTTGTCACATTGGACACAAAGGGTTTGTGTATTTATAATGGCTTGTGGACCTATAGCCGAGTACGGCTTTCTGAGATGTGGGTTGTACATCTCTTGGAACAACAACACAAAGCACTACCAGTGAGGCAGTCGTTATAACGCACAATGACAGCATCAGTTTTTTTTGGCCAACCTGTCTGCATAGGTTTTCTTATATGATGAATATGTATTAAATTTATGAATGAACACATCTGTCCTGATACTGTCAAACAATTAAAATAATGGAAAAGGAGGGTCTGCCAGGATGCTGCTTAAATAGTTTGGTATTCTAAATAACTAAACAAATGACTGAAAGGCATTCAACTAAATTGCATTATGTAATCACAAAATGAATGTAGACCTAACTGTATTAAACTACAGTTACTAAGAGAAAAAGTGTAATTAAATTATTTAATTAGGCACATTTTTGAAAATGTTAACAATTACAAATGAGGTTCCATGTAAATATTTTCTGCAGAAAGCTATTTATTGCCACCTGTTTTTGATGTGCTTGATGCCTCTGATTCTGAGGTGTCTGTGCTATTAAAATTAATTATTATAATCTTAATTAAAGTGATGGCTGACAACTGGCAGTTTTGAGTAGCCAACATAGCTAAATGTCTGAAACTATTCATTTGAAAACTTTAGTTGGAAATTTAGAAAAGAAAAGAAAAATTCATCAATTGTAATCATTTAGCCTACATTACTTGCATAAAAAAAAGTAATTTAAATAGTTATGGCTATTACATTTTGAGTAGGGTAACTTAATCTCTGACCTATTACATTTTCAAAGTAACTTTGCCATCACTGGTAAACCTCATAAACGACTCCATAGATATTTATTTAGCGCCAGTCACTGTAGATATATCACAGAATCGGAGTGATACGTGCAGGAACCAACGTAATGAAATGTTGCCATGTCACGTCTGTTTCAGCGTTTTTAGCGACGCTTACTGGACATTTCACTTCAAAACTGCAACAATACATGCAAGAAGAAATCGTAGTTTGTCAAAATGTCACCATTGTTTTTTTTTTCTTCTTTCATTACATTTCAACTTTTGTTAAAAATTCTGTCTTTCACACCAACAAGAATAGGTTTAAGAATTTGACAATGCATTTAAAGACTTTGCCTGTGATCTCGGAAGAACAGAAGACCTCAACTGACCTTGTTCTACCATCTCATGCAAGGCTGAATTAGAATGACCATCTTCCCCTACAGCGGTGTTTTAAATGCTTTTGAGGTGCCTCAGTGCGTCCTGCTGTGGTGAGGTTTACCTAAAAAGTCTGCACATCCTTTTAGTTTAAAACCACATTATATAGCTAGTTTTATAGCATTCATTTTAAAATCTATATCATAAGTTTATTAAATCACATTTAAATGTCACACCCAGTGTCTTCATTCACTCTGAAGGAGAGCACGTAGCACAGGTTATATAAGTTCGGCTGCACGTCTAGCAACAATGTGCAAGATTTATCTTGTTGATTGTTTTTTCATTGCTCTTTCATAGTTTTCACATACTCTCTTAGGATATAAGACATAAGGGAAGGAGTTCTCCTGCAGTTGTGTAAGTACTGCAGCACTAGTCATCTGTAGGCAATGCAGGACAGGCAGCAATCAGACATCTTTTTTTTCTACACAAGTAAACGGCAATCCTCTTTCCTCCCCAGATTATACAGCAGCTCTACCAGAGCGGCATAATTGATAACCTTTGAATACCAAGTGGTCGATCCCACGAGGGACTTCATAATGGCTGTATCTTCAGGAGATGGAGTAAGAGCAACTCTGACTGCCGCCACACGGTCAAGGTTTGGGTGAAGTCCAGGAGAAATAGCAGTGCATCAGTGAATGCTTTACTTTCTTTCGGAACAACAGAACAACATAAATGGCTTAAATTTCATTTCATTTGTGTGCAAAATTGCTTTGGCCACTTCACATTGCCCCTCTGTGTAGCACCCCTGCAGACCCCAGCAAATGACTATTTTTATAACATGCTCATACATGTATGGCAAAGCTGGGCATTTGGAGTAGTTTGGAAGCCAATCAGTGGATCCACAGGAACAGCTTGTTTTTTTTCTGTTAGCTCATTTCATTTAGCTTTCTGCTCTCACAATGTCACAAAATGCCAGTGAGACATTGTCCCTGTATTTAAGTGATGTATTGACCAGCCCTCAGCACACACAGTTCAAATTCAGCCACCATTTTTGCTTGTTTGAAGTCATACTTTTCATTTGTATTGGATCTTTTGTGAAGTCACAGTGCAAGAAAAAACCAAACTAATATACCAGTGATACTGCTGAACAGTAAAGGAACTTGTAAAATACAAATGCAATTATATATTTAAGACTATATAGCGTGCATATGTTTTTTCATTGGTAATTATGTTATAAATCTAAACAAATGAAAAAAAAACCCTCTTAATTAATTAATAAATCTATCAATGAATATTGATAATTCACACCTATCTATACCATTTTCCCAACAAATATGGTCATATGGTTGATGAAATATGTTAATTTAGACATTTCAAAGATTAAATATTTTTACACATATTGTTTCATAAATGTGTCCCAGGACCACAAATCCAGCCATAACGGTAAATATTTTAAAATTGTGATTTATAAATCATCCGAAAGCTGAATAAATATGCTTTCCATTGATGTATTGATTGTTAGGATAGGACAATATTTGGCTGTGAAACAACTATTTGACAATCTGGAATCTGAGCGTGCAGAAAATCACCTTTAAAGTTGCCTAAACGAAGTTCTTAGCAATCCATATTAAAAATTAAACATTAGTTTTGATATGTTTATGGTAGGAAATTGACAAAATATCTCCATGGAACATGATTTTTACTTATTATCCTAATGATTTTGGCATTAAAAAAATCAATAATTTTGACCCATAAAATGTATTGTTGCTACAAATATACCCATGCTACTTATAACTGCTTTTGTGCTCCAGGGCCACAAAAAGTGTTTGCTCCCAAACTGAGAATTATAATATGATTATCACTAGATAAGGTATTGGCATCTTTTATAGATAAGAAAATATCTGTAAATGTTTACATGCTTTAGATAGCAGAATAATATGTTTTATTTATTTATATCACTTCTGGGAAACGCTCTGGTTTGTTTATTTCTTCTAATGGGCCCTCAAAAAATAAAATTACATTTACTACACAAGTTGCAGGGGCTCATAAAAGAATGCATTGTTCCATCTATGTTTATTTTAAAATAATTAGTCTTCACAAAAGATTGAGTAGCTCTAATAGCCCCCATGGGATAGACATAAATCATTGATCCAAGCACTTGTACTTTCCATAATTAATTCCCTTTAGTTCTCAAAGCTCAAACATGACATCACACCACAATTAGTTCTAGCATAAAGGCCAATCTGATGTATCAGTATTTAAAACATACTTGAGGAAATGTTATGCTTGTCTTTCTAAATAACCTGTGGTCTCTTAGCAGCTGAAAGCATGAGACTTCTGTGTGCTTATTCTCATATCATTGATCCCTTCTAGACTGGGTGAATGGCCTTGTGTGAATCAAAACCTCCCCTGACCCCCCATGCAATGAGATAAGAGCAGCATCGATGTGCAAAAAGCACTAAAATGGACACATTTCTCCTAATGCTTGGCAGACTAGTCCATTCACAAGACCGCGGTTGATCCTTTGTGGAATGACAAGGAAGATACGATTGATTTTAGGCTTGTTATATGCACAACAGAGAGCTGATGCATGAGAAGTAAAGCAGGAACCAAACAGAATTACTCTATTATTACAGTTCAGTACTTTTGTCTTGTTAATCAATCAACGATTCAGTCATTAGCACATGGTTGTGAATATAATAAGGCCCAGTTCTTGGTGTGGTGCTCCCTGGCTGCATAATTAACACATAATTTCCCAAATGAATTAATGAGCAGGGATTATTAAATAATTCAGACAGAAATTTAATTTTTTCTGGCATTCGCAGAAGGGAAGAGAGGAGCAAACAGAATACATTCAAGCTCAAACAAGGCTTGCAGTAAGACAAAAAAAAAATTTTTTTTACTGTTTTTAAATTGGAGCCAATAAAAACAACCAGCAGACAACAAACAAGAAGGGAATTTCAACATATCTTTAACATTTCAACATGTGAATTTGAAAAGCACGAAAATAAAAATATCTGAAATGATGCTGGAGAGTGTCATAGGCTCTCCATTCCGAGGCATTCAGGTCAAATAAGTGGGCTCCTTAATTTGTGAAGAAATTATACAGGTCATAAGGGGTCAGCGAAAGGTGACATAGTGCACATTATAATTTTAAAGAAATAAATATGACTGCAAGTGGCAATCATCAGGGTCAATTCGCCAATGTCTCAGGTGGATAATATGGACACCAGTTGCTAATGTGTTATGTGTCTTTCTAGGTATGTGACGAGAAACTTATCCCACGAGACGAGACACTGGGTTCACAAGAACGAGTCGAGATTTTTAGACTTTTTTTAAATAAATCCTCAATGATAAAATAGATTGGGAAAAATTTTATTTCATTCAACAAAAACATTCCAAAAATCTAGGTGCATTTTATAATCAACCTTTTGAAATTGAGCTATTTTAATGAATTTCATGCAGTAATAAACAACATGTGAACACTGCTAAATATTTTGCCACAAACTGACAGGCAAGTAACTACACAAAAAGTATAAACAGTATAAATAAATAAAAACAAATAACACAAATATCCCTTTAAAAGCAGGGTAAGAGAGTCGGGCCGAATACCAAAACTTGTCTACAGCAAACGCCGCGCCAGCTTAAAGGCCAAAGTATACTTCGGCCATCTGCATTACGTCATGCTGTGCAGATGCGGCTGTGTGCAAGACGGAACGCGGAAAGTGAAGCACACCCCGACCCTAATTCTCCCTACACTGAACGCGATAAAGCGACCATTGAAAACCATTTGGAATTTGTGTCAGCACGTCATAAATAGAATGCAGCAGCAGTTTTCTGTTAAAGATTGTTTGAGCAGCATCATACCTCTATAACGAGGATATCGCCAAGTTCTCGCGAGACCAGTCGCATCTCGCGAGACACAGATCTCGTCACACCCCTATGTCTTTCCAAATGAAATATCAAAAATAACAGCGAAACTGAAGTAATTTTACACATTTGTAACTATTAATTTGCAACTTGGAATTCAAAATAAGGGTATTGTGATTATTGTCTATGTATGCAAATCCAAAGATCCAGCTTTTCATATCACAGCTGTGAGTGTAAATTTCTCACATTCAGATCAACAAGCTCTTGAGTTTTGCTACTGATTTACCTTCAAAGAGGCAGATATATTTTGTATACATATATACATGATATACATTTAGAAGTTTTTGATGCAAGGATTTATAGGAAATGTAAAAAAAAAAAAAAGAAAAAAGAAAATGAAGCTACCAAGCACTGATGCGAAGTTAGGCTATTAGCAAAATCCTAAATTTGCACATAGTGCCACAAATGCTGCAGAAAGACAAATTAAAGTGATACAAAAATCATCATCATCATATATAAAA
Organism: Enteromius mattozi; assembly: GCA_032359235.1. Classification (NCBI taxonomy): domain Eukaryota; kingdom Metazoa; phylum Chordata; class Actinopteri; order Cypriniformes; family Cyprinidae; genus Enteromius; species Enteromius mattozi. The sequence continues at coordinate 8,206,782 of JAUMHE010000044.1, read as the reverse complement.
TATGATGTACTGTGTGAATTATTAAAACTATTAAAGGTATTCAGACAAAAGCACTTTGTCTGCGAGTAATTTTGACTTTATTGACAGACAGAAGCAGGTATTTTAGGCCGCTCAATTTAATAATATTTATATATATATATATATATATATATATATATATATTGACAAAGTTGTAATCTCCAACTTACCTTTGAGCTAAAGATTTTTTTAAATAGAATATGAACTTTATTCAGGTCATTATTATGTCATTACAAGAAACAAATAGATTTACATTGTTTAGAGAAATTTATTTTTCGTATACCGCCCCAAATGAAGAACCACAAGAACCAAATAATTTGATTTTGTAATATTTTACTCATATTGCTTATTTGATTTGATTCTTAGTATAGCTCCTGAAATCCTCCCTGTTGCTGAGGAACAGCTGAAACTGGATGTTCTCTACAATAATAAGAATAACAAATATATGCAACCCTGCATATATAACCCACAAAACCAGTCATAAGGGTTAGTTTTTTAAAACTGAAATTGAAATGTGCCATCTGGAAGCTGCATGAATAAGCTTTCCATTGATGTATGTATGATGTATGTTTCTTAGGATATTACAATATTTGGCCGAGATACAGCTACTTTACAATCCTTAAAAACCCCAAAAATCAAAATTCATTATCCAAATGAAGTTCTTAGTAATGTATATTATTAATTATAAATTAAGTTTATATATAACTTATTATATTATAAAAATCAATAATTTTTACCCATACAGTGTATTTTTGGCTATTGCTACAAATATACCTTTGCTACTTATACCTGCTTTTGTGCTACAGGGTCAGGTATGAGAATTAGAAAATGTTATTCTAAATTACTTTGTATAAAATTAAATATACATGTAAAATTGCATTTCATATTTAACACAATTGTTTGTCTTTTTATAGGCCAGAGTGTACACGAGCCCTGTGTACAACCCAAAGACACCCCCATCACGTCTGAGAACCGCCATCCGAATCTGTCTGTTGGTGCTGTTGAGACTGATGGAGGGAGAAAGAAGGCAGGGAGAGAGAAGAAGAAGAACAGCTTCTGGAAGCGGCCCGCTTTTCACTTTCCCTGCAGCAGAGCTGAAACATATGACCTGGCCAAAGCTGAAGAGAAATATGGGATAGAGGCGGAAACACATCAGAGACCAGCCAATGGTACAATCGTCAAATACAGTCATGGCCAAAAATATTGGCACCCTTGCAATTCTGTCAGAAAATGCAACACTTCTCTCAGAACGTTGTTCCAATTGCAAACTGTTTATTGTTGATGTTTGCACAAGTTGTTCATGCTGCTAACATTTGCAGCAAGCATGGCCTCTTCCATCGTGATATAAAGCTGGAGAACCTCCTGGTGAACCAGGACACCGTGGAATTAATTGTTTTTGGGTGCACTGCGCTCATGAAGAAATCTGCCTTCAAAGTTTGCCTTTAAACATCAGACATCCTTCCTGCACAAGACCGTACTGTCCACCCGAGTTCATCATGAGGGGCAGGTACCACGCAAAGCCAACTACAGTGTGGACACTAGGATTCGTCCTGTATGAAATGCTGTGCGGGAAATGTCCAACATCCTACGACCGTCACATGATCACCGTGAACCTCTGGAACAGACCTGGCTTGTCAAAAGGTGAGATCT
>JAUMHE010000044.1:8139234-8170296 GCA_032359235.1 Enteromius mattozi | reverse complement strand
ACTGTTGCCAATAAATTTGATAAATATAAATCTACAGTAAGTTACTGGCAAACCAGCTGCATAACTACAGCAAATTTCTTTACAGTGTATCCTTATCATTTAATTCCCATTATTATTTCTATGAATAGTAGTGCAGTCAAACGATTAATCGCATCCAAAATGAACCTTTTAAAAAGTACATAATATACGGGTGGGTACTGTGTATATTTATTGTGTATATATAAAAGCACACACATATGTATTTACCTTTATATTCATTTATATGTATTTAAATTCATATAATTTATATTATATATAAATATACTTAAAATATAAACATTACATATTTTAAAAAATATATACATGCATGTGTGTGTATTTATATATACATAATAAATATACACAGTACACATACATATATTATGTGAACAAAAATGCAATTAATGGTTTGACAGCATTAAATATTTGCTTGGCTACTGTGTGTGCTCATGTATATACACATACACAAACACACCCACACACATTATATGTGATCAGATCCTTTTCTTTACATTCGTGCAAAAGGGTATCATATCCCTTTCTGACATCATGCATATTAACGTATAGACTGTGTGAAATAGGAACTATGTATATCATTTTATGCGTCCCTTTTTCATCTTTGTCTACACTAATGTACATCAAAAGCAGCCCAAACACTATCCATATGGGCAGATATCACACAGCGCTTTGAAAATATATCACTTACAGAGCATTATTCAAAATATGCCCCTTGCCTGTACATTGCCTTTCCTATTCGCTCTGAAATCTTAGTCAAGAGCTCAGCGCGCTCAGGTTTCAGCAACAAAAATGAGCTCTTCTTGCATTCCCACCCCCATCTTTGTACAGCTCTCCCCCTCCCACCTCTGGCTGTCTCTCCCAGAGACTCTTGTTTATTCCTCCCCTCAGGCTGTAAGATTGGAGCCCGGGCCTGCCATGAAAGAGCACACACAAAACAAGAGAAGATTAAAGGACAGAGAGATATAAGGAGTGCATCTGACCAAACCATCTGTGCTACTCAAAACCATCTTTTTTTTTTTTACCCTACACTTACATGCAGAGGTGTAAGAACCGCAGTGCAGGCAACCACATATAGGAAGCAGCAGCATAAATACAAACCATGAGGGTTTATTTATGGATTCAGACATAGAGGCTGCAAAGTAAACAATGAGTTCAGCGACAACAAACCAGACGTACGATTGACCCGCACAGAACCTTTTGATAAATACCACAAAACCAACATAAAATCCAACGTAGTAGCTCTTCCGCCAGTTTACACCAGATCTACTGCAATGGAGGAAAAACAAAACCTGCAGATTTATGCAGTTGTATTCAGGGAGGGAGAAATTAGATTTCTAATACAAATTTATGAGCTTCGCTCTGCTGAACGGAAAATGCAAATGGCATGCTTCTGGAGGGACACGATCTAGGACATTCTTCAATATCGCTTTAACTTTGTTTGCCTTATAGAACAGAATATGGAATTCACCGCTGAGGCCATTTAGAAAAGAAAAGAGACCAGAAAAGACAATAGAAAATGTATACTCATACTTATGCATCACAGCAAAATAGAAAAGGACTGGTGTGAAATGAGTGCGTGCAAAATAATGATCATGCAGTTATGTGCAAGAAGGGTATCTGAAAGGAATGGTGTGGATGTTTAACACGGGATTTTCTTTACACACACATGCATACACACACACAAATATATACTTAACAAGCAGGCAGTGAAAATAAACCTGCATTGCTTGACCTTTTGATCTTTCAGTCAAAATAAAAACATAGAAATAAAGTCAAATATATCACAAAAATCGATTTAAGTAAACTGAAGTGGGGGATAGCATGCATATTTGTAGAAATAGACAATAATACATTGCATGGGTCAAAATTATTAGGATATTAAAAATCCTTAGGATATTAAGTTAAGATCATGTTCCACGAAGACATTTTGTAAATTTTCTACCATAAAATATATCAAAATTTAATAGTTCATTATGTTTTGATTTTTTGGCACCCTCAGATTCCAGATTTTCAAATAGTCGTATCTCAGTCAATTATTGAGTAAAACTAAAGAACATAGTGTCGATGTGCAGTGAAAGATTATTGAGCTTCACGAATTAGAAAGTAGCTGTAAAAAAAGCCCATTTCCAGCAGCAGGGCAATAATTAAGACGCTTCAGTTAACTGGAGGAGTTATGAATCTGCCTGGAAGAGCCTATACTGACTTAATGCTCAGTCAGGAGGATAGTGGCCACAGCCTCGACAGGATCACACCTAGAGAACTCAATGGAGGTTGCAGAAAGTACTGAATAAAAGGGGGCCAATAATTGTGGCCAGCATGTATTGGAAAAAAGCATTTATTTCATAATGAGACCCCCTCAAGCCCCAATTTTCAATTGTTTTACTTCAATGACTGGTTTGATTTTTGTGATTTTTTCAATCATATTTATTTCCACAGCTGTGCTTCCAGTCATACACATTTATAATTCTGAGTGAGATGCATATAAAACCAGCCACATACGCTCTGTAAATAAAATTTAGAGGCTATGAGGAACAGAGTTTGGTTCTGATTAAGATGATCATGCAAAACTCATTATTCTGAACACACTGGACTGTTTACCCTGATACACAGTCAAACAAATCCTAGTATATCAAAGCAATCAAGTCGAAAAGCAAGGTTTTATTCAGTGCAGAGGTACACATCACTGCATTAAGAATCCTTCCATTACTTTTCACATACATTATCAGGTCTAGACAGAAGCTCATTTATATCATGAGCATGGAAATCATGACGGTGCACCAACAAACTCTCTACTGGGCTTTTTAGCATAAGTAAAGCCGCGATTCAACAGCCTCCCCTGGTGGATGCGACGATTCATATGCAACGAGAATGATCTACACGCGCCTCGAGCCTCTGGAAGTCCGATGCATTTGAGCGAATCGGTTCACTCGGACAACAAACTGATTCAAATCAGCGATTCGCCGAGACACTAGACTCATCTATTCTGCAGTGGTCCCAGAACTAAACAAATGTCAAATACTTCCTTTCTTTTTGTGTAATTACATGTGTCAAAAGTCTGTTGTTTATAATTTTTTTAAACACCAGTTTTGGTTTAGTCCCAAACAGAGTCCTAACGCAGTCGACTCCAACAGACGAATGAATCATTAAATAGAATCTGTTTTCTTTTGCGCTAAAGTGATAGGAAATTACCTTTTTATGTAAAATACTACACCTTTGATACTATATCCACTGACAGCGTCAAAACACTTTAAAACACACAATCCACAAACATTTCTCTTATGGATGCTCATACTCGACTCTCCTCCAGAGGAAAGCAGATGTGATCTGATGGATCCAGCATCTGGTGTCCTGATCAAACCAAAGACCCATTGTTCTCGTGAAATCTGAACATTCGCGGGTAGCGTTTGTTGTGTGTTTGAATTAAACAATCGCACGCAGACGCTAAATGCTGTTTGTGATGCGAGTGTCCTCAAGTGATGTTTCTCGGTGACGAATAACAAAGGAAACTGGGTCTTCAGAGCGCAGGCGCGGTGGCCAAGTGGTAAGGCGTCGGTCTCGTAAACCGAAGATCGCGGGTTCGAACCCCGTCCGTGCCTTTTAAGTCCATTACCGTCCAACACGGACTCATGATGCATGGACTTGGTAAACAAAACGTATAGCAAAATGACACGCCGCTTTGTTGCGCGTTGGTTTACCTCAAGACCTTGGCAACGGAATAGACGCAGGAATAGGTATAATGTGTCAACTCTGCTGATGGATGCATATTTGACCAGTCCTCATCAAGCACACCTGAAATAGCTCATCACTTTAAAATGTGCTGTGGAGCATCACCGCCAGAAGCGGAGCTACAGATCACTGCATCATGAGAGATCTCATCAGTGAACGCTGTATTCGTTTATATTGGTAGTCGACATACAATAACTAGGTAGCCTAATAAAGTGTGCTATAATACCTCTATAATGATGCAGCGTGTGGTACATTCGTCTTTGCATTTCCTTCTATAGCTAGATAAAGTTGCAGCGTCACTTCCGGATTTTTTCTTCTTCTTTAGATGTTTTATGAGGGTTTTTTGCATTAGAGCTCCATTCAGACAGAGCAGAAAGTAAAACATGGAAGACAGAAATATTTTAGCTTTTAGAAGATTAATAAATTCAAGAGGTTTTGTATTTCTATCAGTATCCGTGGATCAGTACAAACGTATAATTATGGCAATTAACCCTGAATTTCCAGCCATATCATCGACTTTTGCACAGATTAGATTAGATTCATCTTCATTGTCATTACACATGCACAAGTACAAGGCAACGAAATGCAGTTTAGGTCTAACCAGGAGTGCAATAAGCAGCAAGTGCAGGATTGAGGTATAAGTGCAGAAGATATGTACAAGAAGAAACTGGATAATATTTACAGATGGATGTACAGTAATATAAACATAATATACAGTTTGTTTGAACTATAATCAGGAATGACAAGTAGATGAACATAATGTACAGGGAAAACAGTCTGTGGGCAGGGTGAGAGGAGACAGTGTTTCTTCTGGATGTCCTCAATGGATGGAAGCGGAGTCTCTATGATGCACTGGGCAGTTTTCACCCCCCGCTGCAGTGCCTTACGCTCAGCAACAGAGCAGCTCCCATACCACACCGTGACACACAACTGGTTAGGATGCTCTCTGTTGTGCAGTGATAGAAGTTCACCAGGATGGCTGAGGACAGCCGGTTCTTCTTTAGTGTTCTCAAGAAGAAGAGGCGCTGGTGAGCCTTCTTGACCAGGCTGGAGGTGTTGGTGGTCCAGGACAGGTCCTCCGAGATCTGGGTCCCCAGGAACTTGAAGGATGACACAGGCTCAACAGCCATCCCGTTGATGTGGATGTGATCATGTGAGCCTCTTCTCTCCTTCCTGAAGTCCACAATGAGCTCCTCGGTCTTGGTGGTGTTAAGGAGCAGGTTATTGTCTTGATGTCTAGATGCTGGACCTCCTCCCTGTAGGCGGTCTCATCGTTGCTGCTGATGAGACCGATCACCGTAGTATCGTCTGTAAACTTGATGATGGAGTTAGATCCATATACAGGTCTGCAGTCATGGGTGAAGATGGAGTAGAGGAAGGGGCTCAGCACACAGCCCTGTGGTACACCAGTGTTGAGCGTGACGGTAGTGGAGCAGATGTGAGCTGAAGTCAACAAACAGCATTAGTGCGTAAGTGTTCTTATTGTCCACAGAGTGCAGAGCTATGGAGACTGCATCCTTCGTGCCCCTGTTGCTACGATAAGCAAACTGGTGTAGGTCCAGAGTCGGTGGGAGAGATCGCCTACTATTTAAACTAATCGAGCTGAAACATGACAACGCAATGCAATTATAAATTGCCTTTAACCAAAAATTAAGTGCTCTAGCCATTTTACATTATTGACACAATAGTTTCATATTTGATATAAAGTGCTTTAACACAATATGCATTGATAAAGGCGCTATATAAAGGTGACTTAACAATTAATAAGCCTCGGCTATAATAAGATCCTACAATAAGAATGACTGACCTGCATTTAAATAATAATAATAACAATAATAATAAATCTGACAAAAGAAAAAGAGAGGGGGAAAAAGCAGTTATTAGATATTAGAATAATAACTTATATGTGTTTAAATGTATAGGCTATATAAAAAATAAATCTTGTAGGCCTGATAAATGAGTTACATTTTTATTAGTTTATTTTAACTTTTTCTTCACTTTTATATGCAACCTTTACTATGAAAAGGCAAGTATGAGTAATAAATTGTTACTATGGGTGTATCAGAAGCAGCACAGCGGCATCTTGTCTGTGACGTCTCTGTAATTTCCTCTTTAGCAAAAGGCAACGTCACACTCTCAGCAACAGAGGGAGACAGAGAGCAACAAATCAGTGCTGCAATCCTACAGGTTTGATTGCAGATTAATAAATCACATATTTCCACATATTAAAGACGCCACGTCTATAGTGCTTGGCGACGCACAGCGCAGAACAAGAGCGATATAAAACTACAAACTGCACCATTAATGCAATTTAGGTCTTGAATTAAACTAACAAGACATTCTAGTAAAAAAAAGACCTAACGTTAGATGGATGGCGAAAAAACAGTGAAAAGAAGTAAACTCTGCTAAACGACTCGGGGGGTTTCTAAGAACGCGCCTTCCTAGTTTCTATATTTGGAAATGACTTCTAGGAAAATAGAAAGTGCCAGCTCCATATCCAGTTCCACGTGTTTAACTTCGCTCCCTTTTAAAGCAAAAGAAAAGCGTCGGGCAGCAGCACGCTCGCACGTGAGCGACTTTACATACTGCCGCCCATTGATGATCATTAATAGACCGGAGGATGTCAGCGAGGAATTTAGCGCACAATTGGCGCGCGTTGCTGGAAATGGCATCTCCCCCCTGCACGGCCCCTGCTTACCTAGCAGCGTGACCATGAAGCAATGCACGAGCAGAGAGATCTTAACATGCACGGAGTCAGTCTGCTGCTCATCTCTCCAGCGGCAGCACGCACGGCGCGCACTTAAAGAAACAATATCTGATTCGCACCAGCCACATGTTCCTTTCGACCCCGCGGCGCGTCTTTATATATCCGAGGTAAGTTTCCAGCGATATTGCATGGATGTACGTTTGCGCGTGTTTTCAATGGCAGGTGTGATCGGAATCGGAATGCTTATTAATTCCACTGATAATGATGATAATGATGTCACAATAGGCATTCTGCTAATCGTTACAATGGGAATTCGCGGTTGATTTTAACACGGACATATAGAGATCGCCAACGGGATGCGTCTATTAAACCAACAGCATGACATTTTTTGCGCATATTGCTGCTTTTCGCGGATGTTGCTTCCCGACAGAGGCAGACAGATTGTGTCTGAGAGAGTACCTGAACTCTCTGGGGAGCCGAACACACTGTCTGGGACTCAATTGACGCCCAATTGTCTCCTAGCAAACAGCCCTTAATATGTCGGGTAGCGTTTTAATAAAGCCTTGCTTAAAAAGTTAGTGAGATCGCTCACCGTGTTATGTTATTGCATATGTGTGTAACATTTTCCTTTGAAGCCATGGCTAAAGAAGGTCACTTGCTGTAATAGGAGCAAGACTAAAAACATCAATTTAACGAACATGCATGGCATTTGCTAGATTCAGTTCAATTCAAGTTTACTTGTATATAGCACTTTTAACAATGCATATAGTTTTAAAGCAGGATATGCTGTGTTCTAATCAGGAAGTAAAACACAGTAACAAACAGCTATAAGATGTGGTTTGCATAAAAACCCCCAACATTTTTTGGTTATTATTAGTCATATGCTTAGAGGCTGTTGTAAATCAAATTGCAGAGGAAATGAATGCTTTAGCTGTAATTGTGGTCAATTTATTTAGTCGTAATAGCCTATTATTATCTGTCAGCGTTTGACTATATGTGCACTGTGATTTCAGTGACGGGACTTTGGGGGCAAGATGAGTATTGATCTCAATCCAACTGGCCCGCAAAGTCCCGTTTCTGGGACTCACTCTAACAGCGTGACAAGAGCACATAGTTAAACTTCAAGTAGTTATTTTTTCAGTCAGTTGTGCTTAAGTTAATATGATTACATCATGTTGACATGTTTGTGCCTGATGATTGTAAGGCAAATGGTTTTATTGCATACAAGTTGTGCATAAACTTGTTCATCATACACCGTTTTTGCAGCCGTTGCATATAACAAATTGGTTCCTTTTATTAAACTCTTTTTTTTTAAAAAGCACTATTATTTTTTTAGGGCAACGAATGGAATGGTTCCATGTGTGTTAAAGGTTCTTTGCGTAATCACGAATGCCCAAAAAAGAAAAAGAATATGATCTGAAACTGTGCTAAAGTTTCTAAATGCAATGCCGCAGGGAGAATGAGGGGCTTTTGGGGGCACTTGTGTTTCAGTTTCACCATCATAATGCCCCTAAAAATCCTTATTGCTCTTGCACTGATCACCATTTATATTTTAGCTATTCACATGCATATGTTTAAGAATGCGTAGCCTGCTTTTATTGCAGATGAATTTTGCTTTTGGCACGGAGAGGGGTTGTGTATTCCAAGGACTGACTCCACAGACTGATTACACTTACATTAAAATGACATTGCTAATACCACCAGTTCCATTCATTTGAGAATATCCCACATTATGTTTGGTGCTCAATTACATTGTACTCCACCGAAGGCAGCTCACTAAATGCCTTGAGCATCTGCTGCATCTACTCAAGCGTTCTGTCATTCAGCTGATGGTGGCAACAATCCGCTTTCATTCTCAGTCTCCATTTTATGTCATGCACAGTTTGATCTTCTCGCTGCAACATATAGAGCGGGCCTGTCCCCTGAGGGCCGCTCAAACGGACAGAACAGACAAGCACCGAAGGAATTTCTACAGTCCGAGTAAACTCGCAGCTCTATGGGAAGCATTTGTCTGTAGTTACGGAGAATGCTGGTCATGAATGGTTCTATAGGAGTTTGACACTCTACAGGGGCCATTCCCGTCAATCATGATTTAATTATGAGACATCACTCCAAGCTACTGCTGACAAGAATAATGTACAGTGGAGTAATGCTTTATGTAAACAATACAGGTATTTTCCTGATACAACAAAATCGAAGGAAGGATCAGCAGGAAAAAAGCGACAGAAACTTTCGTTAGTGTGTTTTGGTGATCTTTTAGTGCACTCTAAAACACATCATGCCATGTTATTATAAGAACAAGGGGTCTATTGCTAGTTGAGGGAACAGGATGTGATTCCAAGAATGTGAAGAGCCGAATGCCACATGTTAGTAGGGGATAGTTTTGTTACGACTTGCCAAAGTGCAATACTTGAAATTATTGTGTAGTAAACTTTCACATTCTCTGTGGTTATTTTTAGTTATCTTAAGTAAAAATAAATGGTCTATGGTTCATATAATCACTACAGTAACATTACATTTACAGGCCTTTTGGCTTGCATTCTGGCTTGTACCTCTTTAAAATCTCTGGGCACTGGGCACAGGTCCTGCTGGAATTAGCTGTGGTGCTTTCTCTGTTCTGTGGCTCTGTTACGGCTCATCTCATGGTAATAGGAGAAAGGGAGAGTTTCAGATGGGAAAGTAATTATTGACACCCCACACAGCCAACAGTTCATCCTTCCTCCCTGAACTCACTTCACATGACAGAGTTGCGGTGCCTGCGTGCACTGTAATAGATTTCAATTCATTTGCGCATCTTACTGTTTATAGATATAAATTGGAAAGCAAACAGTGTGAGTAACAAGTGCCCTCCAGGAAAAAACTTCTTTAAATATAAGACAACTCCAAACGAGTTCTCGCTTTTTAAAGCATTCTGACTCTTTAAAGTCACTGAATACAAAGTTATTGCTCATTGTTCCTTTTAACGTCATAAATGCCTCTGAATCAGTTTTAAAGAATGCACTGGAGAGCCGTTTGTGCTGAGTTGGCAGTTCACATTAACAGTTTTACATGAAATGGTTTGGGTTGTCAAAAACCCAGTGTAGAGTCTTGCCCTGACAAAAAGGGTCCTCGCGCTCCTTAAAGGAATAGTTCACCCAAAAATAAACATTTGGTGAAAATATTTTCACTCTGTTCAGGATGAGTTTGTATCCTTATTGAAATTGAATTCGTGATTCAGTTCAATTGAATGTAGCATTAGATACTTGCCCGGCACTCTCAGTGAATGGGTGCCGTTGGAGTCCAAACTGCTGATAGCTGATTAAAATATCACAATAATCCCAAAGTGATGTAAAATATGAGTTCTCTATATGTAATATTGCTTTTTCCATAAAAAAGTTGTTTAGTCTGAATCAAGAGAGAAATATGCACAGATTAAACACTGTTTACAAGCCAGTTTAAAACAAATATATTGTGATATGAGACAACAACAGAGGATGCCTAAAAATGACAGTTTAAAGTTAAAAATGCATTAAAGACGGATTAGATTTCTTGTGGATGTTTTTATCCCCTGTTTTTATCATTAGACGGCACTCATTCACTACACAGTGAATTTCAAAATTTCTTCAAATCCGTTCCGATGTCTGGTCATGTTTTATTTATGCACATAACAGAAGTTAGCAGTAAAGTCAGTGGAGCTGTCATCACTGTCAGTGTACATTACTTCAAAACATAAGAAGAGCTAATTATATCTAATTCTAGCTTAACTAAATTGTTAGATTAGCTTAATTTTAAAAGATCAGAATCTGATTAAAAGATCTTATCGAGAAGTGATGGGTTGGAGCATAATGTAAGTGAGAACTCACAGCTTGTGTCATTCCTTTTTATTTTTTTATCACGCTTATCTTACATGTCACGATAGTAGACAGACAGATCAAACAAAAACATTACTTTGGAAACAGGCAGCAAAAAGTGTTTCTTTCGTCTGTAATCTACATCTTCACCCTTTGCTCGGGGTAGAGCCACAGGCTTATACCACAAAAACATTTATGTTTTGTAAACATCACCTGCCTGTAATTTCAGTGCTTTCAGGGTATTTATTGAACGGGTTAATAATTGATTACTATTGCATGTGATATACTTATCATAGATTGTCAATATAAATCAGTTTTGTTTGTTAACAAAATACCAGGCATTGTGAGGTTTAGACAAATTGAACTGAATCTATTGGGAAATAAACTTGTCTAGAAACGACGGGCTGAGAATGCAATTATTACAGTTTAAAAACTAATGCAAACAACCAAATCATCAGTATGGCTCACAATAGGCCAGTAAAACACATTTTTATACAGTTCATACAGTGCGTTGCATGGACCCTCAATCAGCAGCCATAATTAGAGAAGCAGTTCAGGCACACCGCTTCATAAAAAGACCTGTCATAAACAAGAAGAAACGCTTAATTTGCACGGTAGGAAATATCACAGCATTAAATATGACCGTTGCAGTGCTTGTAAATGCCGATAGGTAGGCCTATATCTTAAACGTCAAGACGTAACCGTGCAATAATTCTTCTGCGAGAAACACCCTCCCATGCACAGGTCTCAGCAGGGTAAGATATATATACGAAAACTACACGTGACAAATCCCCCTTGCGCAATGCAGGAGGAATATGTTTACCGTTTCTTGCCCTACAGTTATATTTAGAAATCAAGAGAAAGTTTGAAGAGTGCGTGTCATTAGAGAGCATCAAACGTCACCTAGCTGCTTCTGCCATGAGAGTATATCTATATCTGACACTGATTAATCCAAGCCTTTCATCTTCATTTTATTGTAATTTTGCTGATTATTTCAAATATTGCTAACTCTTAAATATCTTTAAACAAAAGGTTTAACTGTTACTTAAAAATGTGTTATGTGTGTATATATATATATATATAATGTATGTATACACTTTCCTACGTTTTCTTCAACTTGCAGAGAGATACTGTGAATGCAGCATCATGTGAAACAGTAGTTTTTGTTTACCGATGCCGTTGTGGATTTCGTTCTCTGTAGTCATGATTTATTTATTCTGAGAGCGAATGTGTCCACTGTCTGGTAATGGGGGGTTACTCAGATAAATCATGTAGTATTCGGCTTGTCATATGATCTCGATCATGCCCTCATGAGACAGCCTGCTCAGTGTGAAATAAAATTGCTTTTATTTGGCGCGCTGATATGGCTGTAGTCATCTGTGAGTGGACATCGCTCCTATTTTTCAAAAGTAGACAGGCAGATATCGATCCTGTGTGAGAAACGGTGGTGCATAAGCTACAACACAGTCAAAACTGTATAATAGACAGAGAAAATCCACATCTTGACAAGATACACAATTTTAGGGTAATATTAATTTCTTAAGGTGTTTAAACGGAAGACGAAAGACACTTCTACTTCTAGGCCGGTTTCACAAACACGGCTTAGCTTAAGCCAGGAGGACTAGGCCTGAGTAGTTAATTTAAGGTATTTAAGCAACTTTTACAAAATGCCTTAGAAGAAAACATTACAGGTGTGCATCTTGACAGAGAACAATGACATGACATGTTTTAAGATATTTCTGAGCAAGATATTTTCAGTTGAGAGAGCTCAAACATGGATTTTAGTCTGGGACTAGCTAAAGCCTTGTCTGTGAAACCAGGGGTTAATATTTTAGTTTTAATCATTTCTGCCTATTTTCACTATTTTACAGATAACTTTAGACTTCAGAGAGATGATAGCCATTTTCACCCGTTACTTTCAAACTGTCAGACTGACTTTTTCTGGAAATTACTACAGTTCACTTAATCAGCGCCTTTCAGCTTTACCCTTAAAATACTGTTAAGCAACAAAATACAGGTAAACTGTGTGATATCAATAATCACAAATGACCTTCAAACACTCTGCTGTTGTCTTCATGCTTTAGTATCTGTCCAATTTGACTGCAATTTTTTCCTTCCTAGTGATAACCATTAGGGGCCGATTACGCGTTTTTGTCTTTTAAAAATTGCACAGTAGTATCCGACCGCAGAGCTCCAGCATGAATAAAAAAAGTGAGATCTCTGTTTAAAAAGTGTGAAATGGCTGATGATACCACGGTAAAAGATGCTAGTCTAAAACGTTTACTGACGTTAACAGTCTGTTATTATAAGCGTGAGCTGCACTTTTCTCATCTGCTGCTTTGATGAAGCTCCTCTGAATTGTTATTGCTGCGGTGTAGACTTTGCTTTTCTCATAGAATTATAATAAGTGTTTGTAGCTATTGTTATAGCTATCATACTTTGTGTGGATGGGCATTTATCATAAACAACAAAGAGTAAGGATGAGTGAACCACCCAAATGATTAAGTTGAGTGAACACTTGGGCCCGGTTTCATAGACAGGGCTTAGCCTAAGTCAGTATTAGGCCATAGTTCAATTAGGACATAAACCCCCAGTTTCACAGAAAAGGCTTAAGCTAGTCCCAGACTAAATTGCATGTTTGAGCTGTCTCAGATGAAAATATCTTGCCCTGACAGATCTTAAAGCATGTCAGTGTCATTGTTCTGTGTTAAGATGCACACCTGTAATATTTTCTTATAAGGCATTTTTGTAAAAGTTGCCTAAATATCTTAATTTAACTAATGCCTAGTCCTGGCTTAAGCTAAGCCCCGTTTATGAAACCGGGCCCAAGTCATTTTTATAAACATGCCTTAGAAAAAAGCATTACTGATGTGCATCTTGAGACAAAAGGTGTTTTAAGATAAGTCAGTGCAAGTTTCTTTCAGTTGAAACAGCTCAGATTTACATTTAGTCTAGGACTAAGCTTAATCCTTGTCTGTGAAACCAGGGGTTGATCTACTCTGAGCTATTCAAGCTCAAACTGATAACTGAAGTTACTCAAACCAATGGAAAAGAAATAATTTAAAGGGGTTATTTGCTCCTGAATATAAAGTTCAGATTGTAAACGGCACATCATGCTGTCAAGAAAGTGTTGATGTTTTAGTGGTTTACAATGCTACATGCTACTTAAAAATAGTCTCACTACTCAAAAGCTATGTAACTTTGAAAATAGTGACACTCCCATCTCTCTACTGAGAAACACAGCTTTGCCGCTGTTAATAAGATTACTGCATAGTGAAACATCTCTGTTTTTATCGTGTTGACCACTGTTGTTAGCAAGCCCAGAAGTGGATAGTTTGTCACCACGGCTTTAAAGACTTGGGTTTACAAAATAATTATCTCTCACCAAACATGCTATCAAAGATGTCTTGCCATCTGGTGCACATTTAAAAGAGATTAAAGACCTGACAATGCTGGTTTTGTTGTTTTGATTTGCCAGGGGGCTCAGTAAAGGATCATGCTCTTTGGCTTTCTGCACCGTCTTTGTGGTTATCACGAGCACATCACACACTGGCTGCATGCTCCTGCGATACAGTAAACTGGCTTCTGACTGCTTTTCTCAACACTGAGAAATAAGAAACAGAGATTTTGACAGCAATTCCATAGAAGAACCATTTTTTAGATTCCCAAAGAACCTTTGTGTGAGGTGTGTTTTTAATAATCCATTAATAATGTAAAGAGCATTTTACTACTGTAGATACACCTTTTCCAGTGCAAAAGTTCCATGGATGTTAAAAAGGTTCTTTATGGAACCAATAAAGAACCTTTATATTTAAAAGTGTACGGTAACTTTTATTCAAAATGGATCATGCAGTGTCCATATTAAAGGAGTGCAGTACAGTACAACACGACATGCCAAAAAAAAAGAAAATGTAGGCTACAATGAAACACTTAAAAGATGACAAATAAAAATGTAGATTAAACTTAAAATTATAGTTTACCTAAAAACCTAATTACCTATTGTCATTATTTACTCGACCTTATTTAGTTCCAAATCTGACTGACTTTTCTCTGTGGAACCTGAAAGAAGACATTTTGAGAAATATCTTATTGTTGATTTTTGCCCTTACAGTGGAGGTCAATGGGTGCTAAAACCCTTTAGTTCCCAGCATTCTTCAAAATCCCTTCAATGTTCTACAAAAGACACAAGGCTGAGCAAATGATGCCTTTCCTTTAACTTGAGATATTCTTTAAAAGACATTTCATAATGCAGTGGTGGACCGAGCTCCTCACCTCCCAATATATTACATAAAGAAGCACATGTCAACTACAGTGCAAGTTATCTATTGAGAGGTGTTTTTGTTCTCTTGATCTATTAAAGAGATCAGAGGGGGTGAGGAAAATGCTGACTGGCTCTATTGTCGATAAATGCCTTGCAAGGCTTAAATTTTATGATCCATGCATCCTCTTCCTGCAGGGGTATTACCGCGTGGCAAACCATTAGTCTGCATTCTTTGTATCTGTAATGCTCCTGTTGTGTGGGAGAGGAGCGTAGCCATGCTGTCATGAGTCATGGGGTCAGGGAGAAGCAAGACACACACACACAGCTCCCTAGCAGTTCAGCTCTTAACTGAAACCACATGCCACCCCCTCACAGCCAAACCAAATGAATGAATGTCTATTTTGAATAAAAACTGAGCCCAGCTTCGTGCGTTAAGGTGGCTGGCAGTCATCTGATATTCATTTGCTAGCATGTTTGTCTCATCGCTGCCGTTTTTCTTGTCTGCGTTTGCAGTGAGAAGCTTGTAGGTCTTTGGGTTTTGGGGGAAACTCGCTGCGATGATTCCCTAGTGGTTGTCCTTGAAGATTTACTTCCTGTGTGCTCTTGTGGCTGTTGTGTCTTGGGCCTTTTTCAAGAGGAAATGAGAAAGTAAGCTAGTGCACATGGCTTTTATTTCTGAGTCACATCCTCTGTGTTTCTGCCCACCGAATGGATTTATAGGTTCGGAGTGAAGGACAAGATGCATATAAATTACATGACAGTATGTGCAACATCTGTAAAGACAGAGGGCAGTTATGGATCAGCGGCAGCGCTTCCCTATCTTTCATTTACATGTTTATATGACAAGGCCAGGGAAGAGTTTTTAGACTGAAACAGATGAGACAGGTTACGACTTGAGTCACTGATCCCAGAGAAACAGTCAGTTGCTTCAGAAAAAAAAAAAGATTCACTGTATGCTACAAGTCCAGACATTTCTCTCATCAGTCAAATCAAACGAAAGTATCGATCCATGTTATTTTCACATACTCAGCTGTCTGACAGTTTCATTGAACATATTGATTACTGAATACTACTGGAATCATTATTTACGGTATTTATGAAATACAATCAAACCATTAAAAATAGCTACAAAAACGAACTACAGTACAGCAAAAAACTTAGCTTAATGTAAAAGGCAAAATAAAGGATTGATAACTGTAAACATCTGAAAACATAGTTTGGAAAAGAGGTACATGGTGTAATGCAATTATGCAGCTGTTAATTATAGGCTTTTGAGCAGTTGTTTAGATCATTGCAATGAAATTAATAAACGGTCATCTTAGATGCTTAAATTGCATTTTGAAATGTTAATACTTGGATGTTAATTTGTGTCAGCAGGTGATTTTAGTACAATAAACATTATATTGAGTTTATTTGTATATCTAAGCAATTGTAAAAATTGTAGAATGTAGTTATTTTAAAAAGAAATGAGATCAAGGTTGTATATCAGTGCCAAGGTGACTGTGTAAAAAACTGTAATAGATATAGAGACAGTATTATTTTTTTTCTTGTGCCAGTTGCCAGGTAGGAGACAGTGAGAGAAGCTCCATATGCTAGCTGTGGTCTCCAGAGACTTCAATTAGATCCATCTCTCAGGGTGTGAAAGCCACAGCAATATGCTATCGTGTTACACCAATTAAGCCATGGTCAGCCTTATCATGTGATCATAATGCTTTCTACGCAGCCAAAAGTAGAGTTTAAAGCCCTTTTCTGGAAAGACATGAGGAATGCTGCTGCTTTTTTTTTTTGCTTTTTTTTGGATGAGTAGCTAATGCCAAGCTCCAAATAAACCCACTGATACAACTTGTAGAGCTGTTCGAGTGCAGGTCATTAAACCTTGAGAGTAATTATATGGCTTGCTATTATGAAGGTGATCATCTAGGCTGGATTACCCATGGGAACAAAATTATACAGTACTTTCTGAAGAGAAGCAATTACACCCCTGGTGAAACCGTAGTAATGTTACAACCTTTTATTAACCATCTTGAAGGCAAAGGAGTTGGTGACTACTCGTATACTGCATGGATGTTTCTAAATGTTCCATTTATTTTCTGTTTGATGACATCATTACTAACAAAACCTTTGTTTGTTGTAATCACTAGATTCCTTTTAATGTTCAGAAGAAGCCACTGGAGACCTTCCTGTTCCCGTTTCCCAGCAGCTACTTGTTAAAGGTGTTTAAAGATGCCGATTGTGATATTTCTTCCTAGTTTTCCACTTAACAGTCAATTGAGTCCAGGTGTTCATGATAATTGCACAATTGTACTCTGAATTCATGACCATGTTTAGATGTTTTCCTTTGCCTTGTGTTGTTGAACTTCTACAGAAGCCCTCAAAAACATATTAGGACACTGAAGAAAGTCATTTAAAAATAATAATAAAAGAACATCAAATCGTGTGGCTTTAAAAAAAAAGCTGGTACAAACACATTTCAAGCAAAAGAGTATAATTCTTTTTTTTAAATGAAAACTGCATTTTCTGTTTTGATGCATCCTTAGTGTCAAACATTAGTGCAACATTATGTCTGTAATGTTAATGTAGTTATTTTGTGTGAACATTCCCTACTGTTCAAACGCTTGGAGTTTCTTTTGTTAAGGATTTTATTCAGCAAGCATGCATTAATTGATCAGAAGTAGCAGTAAAGACATTTACAATGTTACAAAAGATTTTAAATACATGCTGTTCTTTTGAACTTTCTAATTAATCAAAGAATCCTGAAAAAATGCATCACAGTTTAAACAAACATGAAGCAGTGCAACTGTTTTCAGCTTTGATAATAATAAGACATTAGAATAATTAAGAGTAATTTCTGTCATGTGACACTGTAGTAATGATGTAGTAATTCATAGCCTCATTTTTTTACAAATGAAAATATTCGCATCATCTAATACATTGATATTAAAATATTTAGATGCAAGTAAGAATTGTATTGGTTTAAATGGAAAGTATAATGGTATGTGATTGATTCTTTTGTGGGATGTAAAATTTTGGAATGGTTTTATTGAAAAGAGTTAATGGTTTCTAATGGTATTTTAATGGAAACCATTAGAATTTCTGTGATGTTTTCTATTGGGTTTCTGTTGGGTTTTTTTTTGGGTTTTTTTTTGGGTTTTTTTTAGCAGGGTTGGACAGCTAAAGTTCTTCAACTGATTGACAGATATCCATTTCCAAGTAGAAAAGTGAATGTATCATGGTTTTTAAGATTAAGCATATTAAGATGTATTTCTTTTCGTCATTAATTTACGTTTACCCTACACCTATACAACTCTGAAAGACTGAAGTTACAGTTGTTTTGTTTTTCAGCTTCCAGCAACCAGTTGCACTTCATGGCGATAGATAAAGAAAACCCCATGCGCAAGGAGTTAATAAGACAAACAAGTAAGAGCATTGTCTACAATTTCAAGATGCTCTCGGAGGAAGTAAACAAGCAGACATGCAGACATGAAATTAAGAGCCCTCTTCTTTCCCCCCCCCCGTCCATGTGACTGCAGAGGCATATGACTTCCATAACTTCATCGCTCATTAACCGCTGATGGTAGGACACAATTGAACGAGTGTTTGTCGAACTTGCCCTAGATATTCAGATCTCAGTCCTTGGCTCTGGCTGTTGGGCAGATCTTCTCCTGTTTCAGATATCTTCACCCTGCCTGACAACAGGCCATGAGGAGCTTCACATGAGAGTCCCGTGTAAGGAGTGAACTATGGGATACAAAGGCCAGTTATGTCCATTTAAATGCCTTAACAAGCACCACAGTAAACAAAGACAGATTAGCATGATTTACCAATGTGGTGTTATTAAATTACCTCATCTGCACGTGAGCCAATAATTGAGTTATTTTTATAGATGTGTGCAGACAGTATAAGCAGTTTTTAGCTCGTTAATGATTTGGTACAAACAGATTTTGTACGTTCTTGAATAGAGCTAGCACTGGTTAGACCAAAAATGCATATAGGAAATAGTCAGAGGTCTCTAAAAACCAATATTCCCTATTGGCATTAAGGTTATGCGTGAACGACTTTAGGCAAGTCATTGTCTGGGCTTGACTGGGGTGGGGTCTTTTTTAAAAAGCCAATGCATTTATAAAAATATGTAATTAAAATGTTGGTCATATTTCTGTGTATATTTTAAAATAACGCTGATAACTATCAAACAATAAAGTGAAAACGATTAAAATCCCATTGTTGTCTGTGAGTCGTGTGTAAATAAAAATTGATGGGATGATGCCGCCTAGTGGTAAACTTCGTGCAAGCAGTAGACCGATGTTTAGTTTCATTCAGCTCATGCATTCATAGAAAAGACAACAAGCCCTATTAATCAGCCTGATGTCATTTCTGTGTAATGCTGGGAATGAGAGCGAGGACGCACACCATTTATGAGGAGACTTTTGAGGACACAAGGTGGGTGGGAGCTAGATTTCCTCTTTGGCCTAGAAAAGACAACACAATCTTTGCCAGCTTCAGAATTCCCATCATTCCCTGGATATTAACACATTCGTTTTAGGTAAAGGAAATTGCACTCCAGTCCAGCTATGGTCATATTCAAAGCTCCAGGATGATCCATTCATCATGTTCTGTGTGTATGTAGAGTCAGTTTAATTCCTGTTACATAGGACATTCTTCTAGGCAGAAACTGTGTATTAAAACTTGTTATCTTTTCTCTGGGAATTAAAAAAGTATAAAGAGTTTGAAAGTATTCAGATTAAGTGTATGAAGGTATATTTAATTCAGCTGTTCTTGATCATTTTCACTGTGTTAAAAAAGACCACAGATTTTTTTCTGTTGTTTGTGATTTACAGGATATGGATTTTAAAAATAATATTCTTACTTAGTTTTTGAGATGTTGGAGCCCCTGAGTGGAAATTCCTGTCGTAAATATATCCCTGTCGTAATTAGAATGGATTGCTTTACGTGTGCGTTTGTGCTTTCATAAATAATTTTGTCCTTTTTGTTTGTACACTCACCAAACTCATACTCTGAACAGACCTTTGGGGTCAGAGCAGGGGAACGAATCAGAAGCCATTCACTTTTATAAGTAAGTATATCATCAGAATTAATTTGAAACTGAAATCAAAAGTTGAGAAAACTTACCAGCTTCAGGAGTTTTTTTTTTTTTTACAGTCTATTTCAATTTTTTATTTTTTTTATTTTATTTTTTTTTTTACAAATTGTACATATAGTTGTTTTAAGCACACCATAAAATCTGTTATCTTTATTCATTCAATCATTCATTGATCTATACATCTTACCAGGGCTATAGTTTGATGCTTGATCTTTTTTTTTTAGATTTTACAATAAAGGTATTATAAACAATTACTTTTTTTCCGTTTAAGTAAATTCTAAAAAGATAAAAAGCCATTAAATGGTCTATTGAAAGATTATGTTAGTTGCATTTTTTAGATGGTGAGAATATAAGATTCAATTACATATAATGTGCCCCAGATGCAATTAAGTGCTTCTCTGTCTGTAAAGGTGTGAACGAAATGGCCCATATACAATCCAAAGGTGTTTCTCAAGAAGTTCCAATCCTTTACGTCTTGCACTTTTTTTGTGTATTGTGTCTGCATGTGGAGATGTACTGTACCTATTGTTTGTGGCACATTTGTCTAAACTGACTTTAATAAACCTACTCTGAGATATTCTAGTGTGACAACTAGCCCCTCTCACCCCTACAGACCAAAGTCTATAGTGCTATTCACAAAACATTGTGACATCTCTAAACAATTAGCAATACTGCGTATATTTTAATCCATACACTTTTGAAAGTCAACTGTGTAAATATAAAATACAAATTTATGTATAAAATGGAAATGATTTGAACAAAACAAAGACTATAATAAGCATCAAACATACAATACAAGCTCAAAAAGATTTGTTTGCCAAATGTTATACTAGCATTAGTAAATATTACATGTAGGATGAACACATCCACAGAGGAAATCTGGCCACAGAGCATATTTCTGGTTGTACGGTGCTTTTTGGAGGCATCTGGCTGCTTCCCTGTCACATCGGCAGAGGATTTTCGCACATCTGTCATTAAGCGCATCTGCGTTGAAGACACAAACAGAAATTGTTGGCTGTGTAAAATGAGTAGTTTGCGTACAGAGTGAAGGAAATCATACTTTAACTATACATTATATCTCTTCAACAGTATACTAAGTGTTTCCTATAGCACGTTATGGTGTTTACTGCAAGGGACAAGATCTTAAAATATCCCGTGGTTTGCTTAAAAACACTGCCTCTTTTTAGCCTCAAGTCTCCCATCTGTTATAATACACACCCAGTATTACTATATACTTCCTGCAGCTGAAGAAAAAGACCAAACAAAACGTTCATAGTAGTATTTTTTTTCCACAAGTTGACTTTTTTCTCTTTTAAGCTTTACGGGTTTTTCTGTTCGTATTTGACCCCAGGCTATTATAATGATTCTAAACGAATACAAATACGCCAGTTTAACATCTATATAACACATCATACCGCAGTCAACCTCCTCTTCTTCACATGTCCACCGATACCTGTCCATTTTGGTCTGACAGCCTGCAAATTCAGCATCCCCATAACAGCAGTCATGTTTGTGGCAGCACCTAAAAGAGAACAAAAGCCCTTGAGATTATCTGTAATGAAATGGCACAGAAGACCTAGCCCAGATCCGTCTGGTTTTGAATTGTTTTGGCATTATGTAACATATAATTCAAGTAGACTTTCAGAAATACAGTGTGATCTCATACACAGAGGACTGCTGAAAATGTCGGCCTGATAAACTGCTGACTTCGTAAGATTAGATTGCGCAATCTCTCTGTGGAATGCGGTGTAATAATATCAGCAGGTTTGTTTATTCGTTTTCATCCCGTTGTCTGCTTTCGAAGAGCTCTTTCTCTGGGAACAGAAATATTGGTCTCTAAGCTGAGGTTAAGGGGAATTGTAATTTTGTGTGTGGGAGAGCTGGGAGGAAGCCTTTTCCGGATGTCTGAGGAAATGGCACAGAAATGGACACACAGATGCATGGGGTAAATTTAAGAAAAGCTAACTGAAAAAACGATATTTTTTTGCTTTCATTACGCACAACTGCACAGATATGTGGTGTCTTACCAGTCGGCTCTGTCTCTGGGCCACCCTTGACCCCCGAGACCACAGTAACATCCGTACATGGCATAAGTTAAAGCTGATCGTCCTGTGCTGCACTTGATCACCCCAGCTAGTTCCAGCAAACCCCTTTTGCTCCGTGAAGACCTCTGTGGCTGCAAGGAAGCCATGCTGACTGAAAAGAGTCCAATGGTGAATTCAGTCAAGGCTTTTCATCAAGATATAGCCAATTTTTTTTTTATAT
The DNA here is from genome assembly GCA_032359235.1 of Enteromius mattozi. Taxonomy (NCBI): domain Eukaryota; kingdom Metazoa; phylum Chordata; class Actinopteri; order Cypriniformes; family Cyprinidae; genus Enteromius; species Enteromius mattozi. The sequence goes on along the minus strand of JAUMHE010000044.1, from coordinate 8,148,373 downwards.
TTATTTGTTTACTAGACATTATGCTGTTGACTTTTATGCTGTTATTTTTTCTAGTTATAATGTTGTGACACAATATCCCATTCTGCATTTACTGTACGCAAGTTATTGTACCTCATATATTTGCATAAGTTATTGTGTGTAAGTCTCAAAGAACAACCTCAAATCTATTGTGCAGAGTTTCCCAAGGAAAGAATAAGGCCATTTTTCACCAATGCAGTGTCAGATTCCACTGATGAAGTGTTAGATTCCAGTTGTGTGGGGTCCCAGTGACAAGTGTTTTGTTTTGCTCTTAGTCATAAGTATATATATATTTATTATTTGCTTGCATTACTATCTATGCTGTAAAAAATCATTTTCTAACATTTTGTAAAAAAAAAAAAGTTATTATTTGAATAAGTTTAATCCTATTTCATTCATTCTACTTCAATATATCAAGTTTAATTTATTGTATTACTTGTCATTTATTTATAATCATTTATTTAATTTCCTAGCAATTTCTAAGTCATTTTTCAGCCTACTTTTGTGCCCTTCTTACGTAATAAATTGGAAAGCAAGTTTAGGTTTCAGTGTATTCACAGTTGTATGAGTACATGCATGCATTTTAAAAACACTAAATGCATTACTCAAAGTAGCTTTTAACAAGTATTTTTATTTTTAATAAATAAACCAACTATATATAGCCTACTATTTACACAAACAATGCATGTCCAGTAGCACCCTGAGAGTGAACAGTTAAATGAGAAGTGAGCGGCCTCACCTGTAAACAGCAGGAATGTGTGATACAGCGCAGTCATTGTGCTCACAGGTAATAGTCCAGTCTCTGCTCAGTCTCGGATAAACAGACTTCCTCAGTGCTGGGCTTTATTTAGATACTGAGTAATCTCAGGACATCACTCCTGCTGTAATCCTCGCTCTCTCTCACTCACTGCTGGAGGCTGCTGTTTCCTCAGGGTTAAAATTACATTAAAAGTTAAGGTCTGGGAGTGTTGGATAATGCACCCCCTCTGATGAGTGGTTGGGTGTTCGGCTCGGAGTCGGGACCGCCCTGCGATGCCTGGTTGGCTTTTCCATACAAATAGCTTGAGCTGGATCAGCTGCCAGCTGGGAGGTCATGATCGAACACGCCGGCACGCCGCTATTTGCTCTCTCCTGCGTCTGTAAATGAACTATTCATAAACAGATTTAGACTTTATAGGGCCACACCGCAGTCTGGACAACTGGAACAATTTGAAAAATCTACTGTAACATCCGATGTAGTATTTTGCACATGATTGTTAGTATTAGAATTCTTTCTGGAATTCTGACTGGTCAACTGAGGCCTGTTTTCTACATGAATTGTGACCCGGACCACAAAAGCATAAATATAAATCATTACGATATTAAGTAAAGATCATGTTCCAAGAAGATATTTTGTACATTTCATATACTTTGCATTACTAAGGACATAATTTGGACAACTTTAAAGGCGATTTTCTCAATATTTTTATGCTATTGCACCCTCATATTCAAGAGTTTTGATACAAATAATTGTCATATCCTAACAAACCATACATCTATGTAAATTAATCAATTATCGTCAGCTCTCAGATGATGTATAAATCTCAATTTCAAAAGATTGAGCCTTATGACTGGTTTTGTAGTCCAGGGTCACAATTACGCAAGTATTTCTCTCCTCTTTCTTCTCAAAAAATCATTTATTTTGGGGGGATTTAAATTAAAGCAATTTAAAATAATGTTCTATCTTGCTTTTATTTAGACTATTAGTAGACAAATAAATAAACACTATTTAAAGGCAACTGAATCTGGGCTTTTCTTTTCTTTTCTTTTAAAGTGAAACTTTTTCCTTTGCACATTTTTATGTGGGCCTATAAATCTTCAATGGCTATTTTTGCATATTAGAGTCTTGACCCTATTTGTTTAAATATCATCTTTGTTAATATTGTGTCTGTATAATAATCTGTGATCAATCTAATTTAATATCCATTCTATTTTTTCAAGGTAGAAGTAGCTAAGAATAGACCACTGACTTACCTGTAACTATTTTTAATTTTGTTCTGTAATGTACATAGAAATAACAAAGTGATTCTATGTAGCCTACTGTTATTTAAAGTCAAATAAGACACATTAATTACCTGATGCTTAATAGGCTACGCTGCTAAAAATAAGGACTTTGGAAAGAATATGCTTATTGTATTTATGTACATATAGCTAATTGCATGCTTTTGGGACATATGCGTATATACAGCTAGTAGCTTATATATGTTAGCATGCCATCCGAGGCCATACAGAGGGCGCTGTAACCATCTTCAGCCACTGAACGAAAAAGTGAACAAGACGTCACGAAGATCACGTTGCCCAAAGAAGAGACAGGACTGACGAACACATGAAAACAGTGATTGTATGGGGCGCTTTCTTTCCCGCTGAACGCTGATCTACTTAAGGTGAGTATTTCCTTCAGGTTGGTGACCGCTATATTTTTTCGCGTTGTTATGCTCGGGTGGCCGCTGTTTGGCCGGGTGAGTGGGCAGGGGTGCGCGGTAAAAATGCTATCATGCTAACGTTAGTTTACCTAGCGACTGTTCACACAAGAGCTCGCATGGCCAACCATTTGGCTAGCATACAAGATCTGAGTGTTCCTGGTTTGACGGATAAACAGGTCAGAGTCTCGATGCCCGCTGGAGTTGTCAGCTTGTGAAAGCGTTTGTCTGTACGCTGGCTGTGTTTCAACAATGAGCGAGCTTTCTCTGCGGACAGCCGTCGAACAAACGTGTGAAGTGTTTCTTAATCGCGGAGGCTTTGAAACTCAGCTTTCTTTGGGAACTAAGTCGTGCGAGGAGTTCCTCTGGCTCCATCAATACTTGCGAAACCGCACTTTTCGGTGAATTTCCCTCGCCTGCTGCCAAGGGGACTGAAGTTGAGGAAGTGTTGTTGTTTTTACACCGCATTCCTTACTGGTTTTGCCGCGTATAGTCACAGATGTAATATAGCGGTGTCCTATATGTGAGTAAATCGTTGCTTTTGAATGAATCAGTTTGCAAAACCCAACAGGGCTGCGTTTCCCAAAAGCATCGTTAGTACATCGCAGACCCATTGAAACCAATGGAGCTACGATCAACTGAAGCTTAGCATGCTTTTGAGAAACGCAGCCCTGAATGATTCGTCTCTAAACCATTGCACTGAGAATTAAGTTATATCTTTAGGTGCTTGACCGAGAACTAATGGATGGGTTGATAGTAAGAACATTTCTTGAGTAATCCAGATATGTGATTACATTTTAGCACTCTTTATATGATCAATACGTTATATTTGGTTTAAGTTACTTTTTCTAAGCTGTTGCAAGAAAGTAATGGATAAAATAAACAGTAACGTGTGTTATCATTTGTGACCATGGACCACAAAACAGTCATAAGGGTCAATTTTTTTTAAAATTGAGATTTAAACATCATCTGAAAGCTCCATAAATAAGCTTTCCATTGATGTGTGGTTTGTTAGAGAAACGACTATTAAAAAAACGCCTTTCAATTTGTTCAAATAAAGCTCTTAGTAATGCACATTACTAATCAGAAATGAAGTATTGATGTATTCGCAGTAGGAAATGCACAAAATATCTTCATGGATGATGATCTGTACTTAATATCCTCATGACTTTTGGCATAAAAGAAAAATCTATAGTTTTGACCCATGCAATGTATTGTTGACCGTTGATATTTAAGACCCGGTTTGTGCTCCAGGGTCACAAATGTATATTTAAGCATATAATATGTCACAGTTTAACGTCATCATTCAATTGCCTATTTTGAGGAATTACTTTGCATGAATGAAAGTCAAGCATCATATCACTGTTGAGAAAATTAATAAATAATATATATATATATATATATAACAAAGAGCAGAATGCGCATGCTTTTCCTATTAAGAAATGGCAGTACGTGATTCTTAGGGAAACTGTGTTAAAACAATGTATTTGCCTGATTCCCTTATATATTTGTATAAATCATAGGTGTTGACCACAGTCAAGTCCTACACGCGTATGGGAAGATGTCAGCCACAGGCCAGGACCGAAGCAGCCGGTGGCAGGACATTCAGAAGGGCTTGCAGTTCATTCAGTAAGTGTTGAGTATGTAAACCTGTGAGCCTCGGAGAGTTTCGATCACAAAGAGACGACTCAGAATGTGTTACAGAGGAAAAAAGAGAGAGAAATAGTTTCAGGCTGACTTCATCCACTTAGGTTTTTATTTCTGTCCTATCGAAGGAATTTGGTTGCGGTTCAAACACTTTCTGGAATGCAAATTACACACAGCTTTATGTCACCCAACCTCACTAATTCATGACATGTCGTTTCTCTGCAAATCTGTCATTGCACCTGTGCTGTTAATGGTTTTAGATTGTTTTCTTAATCTTCTGCTCAATCGTAGGTCTACCCTGCCTTTTCCTGGCACTCAAGAGCAGTATGAGGTATGTGGTTTCCGCTCCCAATCAATCCAGCCCTGGTCACAGCTGTGCATTAGATCTTTGTGTTATGTGCTGATTCGTTCCTCTAGGTGTTCATCCAGAGTTTGGTGAGGAATCTGTTTGGCGAGGGAAATGATGTGTTCCTTGAAGGCGAATGGGCACGATCTGTTGAATTATACACAGAGGCCTTAAACATAGCAGAGTACGCAGAATCTGAGGACATCCTCGTCTCTCAAGACCTGAGAGAGAAGCTTTACGCGAACCGTGCTGCATCCTACTTGAACATTGTAAGAGTACACATTCACACAGACATGCAAATCATTTCCACTTCATGTTGTTCATTTCTACTTAATCTTATTGATAACAATAATGCAAAAAAAAAAAATGTTTGTTGAGCTGGATCATGTGACACTGAAGACTGGAGTAATGATGCTGAAAATTCAGATTGTCATAACAGGAATAAATTACACTTTAATAAACAATATAATAGAAAACTGATATTCTGAAATGCAGTTGTCACAGTATTAGCTGTATTATTGATCACATGAATACAGCCTTACTAAGCATAATAGAATTCTTTGCAAAAGATGAAAACCTAAAACTGTTGAGTGGAGGTGTACAAGCAAGCAGTGATTTTTTTTCCATGCAGTGTTTGATGTCTGCTTATGCTGCAAAGTTAATTGTCCCAGTTGTTTTTTTAATTCACTGTAATGTGTTTGTGGTTATTGATGCAGGGACTGCACGATCAAGCCCTAGAGGATTCTGAAAAAGCTCTTCAACTCAATGAATGCAACCACAGAGCACTTTACCGGAAAGCTCGATGTCTAAAAGAAATGGGAAGACATCAAGAGGCTTATGAGGTGGTTGCTAAATGCTCCATGGCAGTACCTCAGGTCAGAGCACTTTACTCTTGGGTTTTAATCAAGCCTTTTTACATTGCTTGGTTCCTCATGTTTCATTTGGCTTGCAGGATACTCATGTGATTGAAATGACCCAGGAGCTTGCCAAAATGTTGGGACTGAAAATCCGTAAGGCTTACGTCAGAAGCAAGGTAAAAAAATATATATATTATATAATAGGTATATCATATATAAAGGGTGTGTCTGCTTTATAGCTAGTTGGGGAAAAAGTATTTGGTTAGAATGATCAGTTGTGCCAGGGAAAATAAAGCTCATAATCCGTATTGATTTGTCTCTGACCAGACTTTTCTTTTTTTCTTTTTTTTTTCTTTTTTTTTTCTCTCTCTCTCTCTCTCTCTCTCTCTCTCTCTTTCTCTTGAAATTAGCCTGCCTTAAATGTTTTGCCCGGTTCAACTCTGTCGGGAGCGGTTAATGATAAGGTAAGATGGTGAGTGCATGTGTGTTCAGAATAATTAATTTCCACAACCCTACTGAGCTGCTTTATTTCCCAACAGCATTCTCACAGCTCTTCCTCTGTGGAGGATATTGAAATGGGTAAGTCAGTGTATACCTACCATCAGCAATATTTACTACTGTCCTAAAGTTTGGGTCAATAAGATTTAAAGAAAAATTTTTTAACACTTTTATTCACCAAGGATATAACTAAATAGATCAAAAGTGGCAATAAAAAGATTTATGATGTTACAAAATAATTCTATTTTTTATTAAACTGCCTTTTTTATTCTATTTCTCAAAAATATATATATATAAAAAAATCAGAAATTAATATTACATTTTATAATTATTATAATGTAGTTAAAAATGGTCAGTGCCACAACTGTTTTCACAACTGATGACACTGAAGTCTGGAGTAATAAATTACACTTTAAAGACCGTGTAAAGTCAATTTTGAGAATTGTTTTTAAACCTATTATAAATGTTAGGAATGCATTACTGAAACATATTACAAAGACTGTGAACTATATAATACTTAATGGTGGAGATATACCGTTAAACAGTTTTTCACCATTTTCATGAGCAGGATTTATTGGGCGGGTCTAAATTGGAGCTTGGTGATGCAATGGAACCACCCAGCATTGCCCCTCCAGCGAAACTATATGAGCTGTGTTGGACTAGAAGCAGCACTGACTGCACAGACTGGTCACTGTGTTACATCAGTACAGTCGAACACACACATAATGACTACAGCACATAAGCATCAGTGGTTGATCCGTTCAGTCATGAGTTACCGTTAGATACTACAGCCTATAGTTTGCTATCTAGCTATGCCTTCGTCACGTTACATGGTTGGTATAATTTACAAAACAACTGAGCTTGGTCTCCTTATTTAAATCAAGCTGCTTGAAGAAGACAGTTGAGAGAGGCGGAAGCTTTGTCGTGAGTGGGTGTGGTTTCAGCGCCGCGAGCCGACACGCCCCCAGCGTTTCAGAGCATTTAAGACGGCTTATTTTTTCAAGATTGTGACACCTTATTGTATTTACTTCGCTCTTTTTTTTTTTTTCTTTTTCTTTTTCTTTTACATTCAAATATGGCTGGGTGGTTAATAACACATTTTTCTGTGGTGTGACAGACTCAGAACACGTTTAATATTGACTTTACACAGACTTTAAAATATTTTCAAAAAAGAAAATAGTTAATTTAAATACTAATTATCTAACAATATTACAGTTTTTGCTGTATTTTTTTAATTACATAAATACAGCCTTGGTGAGCCTAAGGGACTCCTTTTAAACAACAACAAAAAAATCTTACAGACCCTGAAATATTGAACAGTAGTATATGTATATAATATATTAAAAAAGCAAAATCAGCTTAGCAATGCCTCCTTGTGTCCATAGAAGTTGGCCAGTCTATGCAGGGAGTGGGCGGCCCGGTACAAGTCAGTATGCCATTGTGTTCTACAGTAAGTGAGAAGGAAGAAGTGGAGTCCAAGCCTCTTGTTGGTGTCATCTCACCTCCGGTCGTCCCGGTTGAGTCCCATAATCCAGAGCCTGTTCCCATGCCCATACACATGCCTCTGGTTAATGGAAGCAGGCCCAATGACTCTTACACAGTACCAGACACCCGCTTGGACTATGATACAGATATTATCGGGGATGATCTAGATGAGCTTTTGGACAGAGCAAGTCCTCCTGAGTCTTCTTTGGTAAGCTTGTGGAGGACCACGTTTCTGCTGTTGTTTTGAGTGTGTACAAGACATGTTAATGATTGTTTTTTGTTTTTCCCCACCCAGGATATTCCCACAGTGGATGGACCTATTCCTTTACCGACCAGTATTGCCGTCAGTAGTTCAATACAGAGTTCTTTGCTCATGCCTTCCCACCTGGGCCATCCGTTTTTGGCTACACAGTGCACAGTAAATTTGCCCGCGCTGTATCACAAGCCAATTTCATCATATTCTATTGGTTTGGACACGTTTTCATCAGCTCTGGATTCATTGGATAGTTTGTCAATTTCAGAGTCTCCGACAGGTGCGTTGCTCATCATGGCTTCTTACTAAGTAGGATCTTAATCCCAAAGTATATTTTTGGTTTTTATACGTACACTAGGTTGTGCATACAGTGCACATGACTCATTAGTAGCATAGTAGATATTCAGCCAAATTTCTTTCACTAATTTTGTCTATTAGCGTGGCAACACAGGACCTGCCTGTCTTTCGCAATAGAAAAAAAGAAACTACTGGAGATGCATCAACAATAAACAACTGTATTGAAATATAAATACTTTTTATATTATATAAAAAATTTTTGTTGCTTATAACATCTAGTGAGGGAAAAGTAAAGACATTGGACAAAGACTAAACTTTTTAGTGTATATGTCAGGGTTCGTACGGTCATGAAAAACCTGGAAAAGTCCTGGAATTTTAAAGCAGCAAAACTTTTCCAGGCCTGGAGCCTGGAAAAGTTTTGAAAAAATAAATAAACCCAGAAAGTTTTGGAAAAGTCATGGAAATCTATTTTTAAAATCTCTGTATAATAAAATCATGTTTAATCAGGTCCTGAATTTCTATTCTAATTTCTGAAGCCTATTGCATGCGTCTGAACGCCGAACTCTTCCACTGCGGTAGCACGGTGTCGTGTTGCTTCCACCAGCAATTTTTTCATCACTAATTGATTGATGTTTAAAATATATTAAAAAAAGCATGAAACAGGCCTGCGCCTACTGTATGACGTGAAAATTGTTCCCCAATGCCCAGCTCTTGTCGGGCCAAGGCTTAAATGCAGGGCTCTAGTACTTATTTCTAAAACAAGATAGCAAACTATAGCATTAATTGTCATTCATTTTAGTTAAAATATGCTTTGAAAATTTGAACAGATTTTGGTACTTTTTGCAAAATAATGGAACATTAGGTCATGAGTATTGTCTCAAATGTCACGGAAATTTATTGTTAAAAATGTGTACAAACTCTAATATGTGTTAAGCGCTTTTCCACATGTTATCAAATGGCGTATTTTAAAAAGGCTGTACACATACACTACAAGTGGGTCATATCAACACAGAAGTATACTTTGGGCTTGGTCGTCTTAACATTAATTGAATTCAAAATCCAAAATTTGTCATTTGCCTCACCTAAAAATGCTGAGTGAATTTACCAGCCGTAAAGATTTGTTTCCCAGCATGTTTCCTGGAATTAAGGCTGCAACAACTAATCGATAATTATCGATAATGAAATTCATTGTCAACGAATGTCGTTATCGATTAGTTGGGCTGCTCACGTTACTGAGGAGCGCGACCACAAGATGCACAAATACACACAGATACACAGC
>JAUMHE010000044.1:8118981-8139134 GCA_032359235.1 Enteromius mattozi | reverse complement strand
TTAGTTTTTATCCGATTAATCGAAAAAATAATTGCCCAACTAATCGATTATCAAAATAATCGTTAGTTGCAGCCCTACCTGGAATATTTGTAATGAATGGCTAGGATCATTGGTTCTCATTCACTAATAATTGCAGTGTTGTTTTGTATTTAAACACATGAAAATATCTAATGAAAAATGTTTGTACGTACATTAATTTGTTCTTAAAGGGATCATGAACTGAGAAATCAAGTTTCCCTTGATGACTTTGGTTGTTGTACTATAAAACATCCTGTAAGTTTCAGAACTCAATTTTATAAAGGCTGAAACTAAAAGACAAACGAAAAGAGAACAGTACAAAATAAAAAAAGGCAGTTCATGACCCCTTCGACATTGTTTTGATATTAGTGAATTTGAAGTATTTTAAATAACTGACTGCATACAGGAGGTTAGTCATTTGCATGAAACATGCCCAAACCATCTCCTTATAAAAGATTTCCACACACTGTTTAGTTACAGCTTTTTGTCAGTCTTGTGAAACTTGCTGCTGTTTGCAGATACACTTTCACCTATGGAAGCTTGTTTCCGTCGCAGAATAAAAATGTTAAAAAATTGCGTCTTTCTCACGATTGGCTAACTCAGAATTGCGAGATGTAATCCTTGTCAAATGAAATTGTTTTTTTTTTGTTTTTTTTTTAATAATTATATAATAGAATTTGTATACGGGTTGTATGTAAGTGATAATATACAGCTAGCAGGTTATCATCACAGAATAAAGCCCCGATAGGCTTATCGGCTTGTTGTATAAGACTAAAGGGCTTTATTCTGAGATGACAACCTGCTAGCTGTATATTATCCCGCTTATTACACGGCTTCTTGCCCCAAAAGTAAATAATAAAACAATAAATAATATAATATAATACAGTAATAAAAATGAGTTTTAACTGGGAGTCAGTCGAGTCATCTTCTGTCTACTGCTGAAATCCACTGCTTTTGTTTTTCCGTACATGTTGAATTTAATGTTGAAGTCCTCCGTTTTAACTCATGGTTAAGCATTGTTAGGCCACAGAGTGATAGAATTACTAACGGTCAAGATGATTAGTACCCGGATGGGCCTGTGTTATTAGTTTTACTGGTTGGTATCTGGGAATAACCTTGTAATGTGGCGACTGACCAATCAGAACCGAGTATTCCACGAAGCCGTGTAATAAAGCACAGTTAATGCAACATACTTCGACATTAGTCATGCTAGGATCAAATGTAACTCAACTCGAAGGCCATGCAGAGAAAGGCCACATGTCCACCAAAGCATTTTTTTTTTATCAGCTGAAAACGCCTAATACTCTTGAAAATGCTCAGCTGTAAGCGCTTGAGAGCGTAACAGAGTAATGGTACTCTGGCAAATAAATACTCGGAGACGAGCAATATTAACTTCTCCATTGTTTAGCTGGTAGTCCCGCCCCTCCTCCACTGTGACTGGTTGGTCGACTGGAAAGTGACGTTGATGAGCGCAGTGTTTTAACCCAAAGTTGAACATTCTTCAACTCCCAGCAGCGAGGGGAAAAACGCGCGAGCGCTCGGCACGCTCCTGGCATTTCAAAAAATTTGCCACTCCCATTTAAAAAAAAAAAAAAAAAAAATGCTAGCTGTAGGGAAAAACGCTTTGGTGGACATGCAACCTAAGTGCTTTTTTTTTTACGTATGGTTTCAGTTGTTCCTGTATTTTCTTTCTTAAATGTAGAATAAATCAATTTTGGTGAATTGTAATTTGTTCTTAAAATTGTTTGTAAAATTATGCTTACACAAACTTAGTGAATGAGTCCCATTGTGTAATTTAATAAATCTTTAATAATGTATTAACCTATATTGCAGATCGCATGTAGTGTTGGGAATATGTAGGGTTTTTTTGTTTAGTTTTTTTCATTGAACAATTTACTCCCATTTAACTCTTAAGAAAAGTTAGCTTTGGACCCTGCTGACAATGTTTCCTTTCTGTTTTCCCTTTGTTTTTTAATTCCTTATCGACCAGATAAACCCTTTAGCCAGCATCATTTTATGCCGGTAAGAGTTCATTTAAATCAATATGATAAACATTTTCCTGAACTTTCAGCTGTGCTCTTTGCTTAATCTGTTATTTTCTCTTTCAGCTGAGTAATAGCGACATGTCAGTGCCAACCATTCCACCGATCGGCATGGGTTTCAGCACATCCGATGGGACATTCGTGCAGGATTATCCACCGCAGTTAGACCTTGCCAAGAACCCACTTGCTGATACTCATGAATTTAAACAGGCCTGTTCCTCATGCTACATTAAAACTGGTAAGCGGCAGTCATGCAGGAGTGTTGCTAGGCAGTGTTTCCAGCTTATGACCTTTTTGGAGATGCAAACACTGAGGTTTTGCATTGGGTTCTTCATCACCTGATTGTATTCACAGGCCCTGGAGTGCTGGATTACACTTACCATCCAGAAGACCACAAATGCAAAAAAGATTTGCTTTTAGGAAGAACCAAACATTGTGAACTTCCAACATGGAAACTTATTCGACCGAGACCCACTAAAAACCAGTACATGGGGCCTTATTATATTTGCAAAGGTAATTGCAGTGATCTCCTTCGAGGCTTTATTTTTCAATGTCACAGATAACTTACTAAAATACTCAATTTCTGCTTTATAGATGTGGCAATTGGACAGGAATGCCGATATCTTGGCCATTGTACCTTTGCTTATTGCCAAGAGGAAATTGACGTGTGGACGCTAGAACGCAAAGGCTTCATCTGCAGAGAAAATCTGTGTGATCCTTATGGATCTAAACCTAAAATCAATTTGACTGTGCCCAAAATCTTACAGGAGCACCATGGGATATTTATGTTCCTCTGTGAGGTAAAGCGTGCCATTGTTTGAATGGCTTGCTTACTGTAGCTATGAGTAACTAATCCATGATACACCTGGAGGTCAGCTGATCGTAATAAATCAAGTGTATGATTAGCCTTTTTTCCTGTTGGAGATTTGTTTTTTAGCAGCTGACTGTGTGTCTTTAACACACTTCATTTCATCACTGAACTGGAGTGACCGGTTTTCAAAGGAATGGATTTTTAGTTTGTCTGTCTTTTCGTCATTGCTGAAATTTGCATTGGTTTAAAGTTTAAAGAAGCTGTACAAATACCTAACGCGTGTGACTTGGTCTGTAGGTGTGCTTTGATCACAAACCCCGAATAATCAGCAAAACCAATAAGGACAACCCCAGTCTATGCTCTCACCCAGTGACAAAGCATGCGTTTGAGGAAAAAAAGTAAGCATCTCTTCTCGTGAAGACTTGTCCAGACACTAAATGTGTCGATTCATGCTTTGCATTGAATGCCATTGGTCTGAACGAATGACTTCATCTTACCAGATTAGGGCTGATATGTTCAGTGCATTTTTGTTAGACCATTAAATTTCCTAAACCGTGTCTGTAGGTCAACTTCGCACCCATACCTTGTCATGACTTGTTTGAGAGTAGTTGCACTTCATTGAAAGGTGTCCTTGTTACAGTGTAATTATTCATTTAAGTACTGAGTAATAGTAATTAACTCCATGTACTTGCTCTAGGGTAATGGTTTGGTTTAGGGTTACTTGCATGTAATTATGCTTAGTTTAATGTTTTTATAATAGTAAGTGCATGCAACGTGTAACAAGGACATCTTAAAACGAAGCGTTACTTTAGAGTCTTATGACAAGTTTACAGCAGTCAACATTTGAAACATCAAAGCTGTCCTAAGACAAGAACAGTTTTAGGACAACTCTGATGAACTCTGTTTTAATCCACTTCGAATGCTGACTACTGTGTTTTCGGCAAACAATGTCAGTGAATGAATACATCATCGCTACATACAAATCTACTATTAGATATAATACTAATACTTATATAGGAAAAGATAAATTATTAATAAAAATAAACATATTTCATATTTTAGTTAAGCATTTAAAGTGTGATTATTCTTAAGTGATAGTTTCTCCCCCGTTTAAGCCATTTCAGAACAAATATGCAGTTTAGCACGTTTTTATTTGGTCAAATATTTTTGTATAAAGCCGCCTTAGAGAGTCATGCAGTAAGGACATTTTTTTAATAGTCTATATTGCCTGGCCCTAGTTTAATTTACCTTGTTTTGTTTTTTTTCCCCCCTCCTCCTTCTCTCTCTCCCCACTCAGGTGCCTTGTACACTATTTAAGGGACAAAACTGTCAGGTACTCCAAAATCCGTCCATACTTCCCTCATTGCCAAATGGATCTGTGTAGACATGAGGTGAGGTATGGCTGCCAGAGAGAGGATTTCTGCTTTTACGCCCACAGCCTCATCGAGCTCAAAGTATGGATGATGCTGAGTGAACAAGGTGAGCTGCTGCTTGAGACCCATCAATTATCAGACATGAAGACTGACAGGAAATGCTAACTGTTGTCTGTTGGTTTGTTTCAGGTATCACACATGAAGGTATTGTCCAGGAGTCACAGAAATATTGGAATATGGATGCTGCCGTTCATGCTCAGGTACAATTTATATGCGTCCTAATAGATGCTATATACCTGCAAGAGATGTCTTATGTTATTTTTGTGCCAATCCCATAGGAGCTCCCACCGGCCCTGCGCAGATTTGGACCAGCGAACCTGAAGATGCAGTTTGTATGTGCTCAGTGTTGGAGGAACGGCCAAGTCAGCGAGTCAGACAAAAACAAGAAGTACTGCAGTGCAAAGGCCCGGCATCCGTGAGTCCAGTTCATTTTATCCAAAAATGGAAATTTACTCTTGTGTCAAACCCACACAAGTTTCCTTTGTGGAACACTAAAGGAGAAATGAAAATGAAAGTAATTAAAATGACATGAATCCCCTTTCATTTAATAGGTAAAAATGGCCAGTACATTCTTCAAAAATGTTCCTTTGTTTCATGGAAGAAATAAAGGTGTGAACTTACTTTAATTCACAAGACTGCAATATTCTGATACCATCTCTTGTTGCTTTCTGTGGCCCAGCTGGTCTAAAGAGAGACGGGTGGTTCTGGTTAGCTCTATTGAACGAAAAAAGTGGACTACAGTTCGACCTCTCCCAACCAAGAAGCCTATTCCTGCTCAGTTTGAAGTAGGTGTAATGGTTTTTTTTAATGCTAAGAAATATGAATCCTTGTTTTTAATATGAACAGAAATTAATGGCTTTAAAATACTGTCACTCTCTCTTTAATTGTAATAATTATTCCTGCTTGTTTGCAGATTTGTATGCATGTGGCAGCTGGCAAAAAGTGTCAGTACATTGGAAACTGCTCTTTTGCTCACAGCACAGAAGAGAGAGATCTGTGGACCTTCATGAAGGAGAACAATAGTAAGTTTCCCATGCATTTAAATGCGTTACAGCCGTTCAGGGACAATATATTCATTCTGTTACGGGTTTACGTTTTGCTTTAGCTTAGCTTTATTGGCCATTAATTTCAGAAGACGACAAACAATAGAGTGAGCAGTATTATGTAGTCTTGTTTGTTTAAAGTAATGTTTAATTAAAATTAACCTGAACAACTGTTCCTGTTCTGAGTCAATATTAACCAGCAGTTGAATAGCTGTGAGCTTATTCATACGCTGCTGATTTAACACTGCTATTTAATGCAAAAAATGCTGTTTAAATGGTAAAATTCTAGCATATTATTACTGTAGTTAAACCCAAGGACCGGGTAAGATGAATGAAAACCGTGGTCAGAGATGCAATCAACTGAAGAAAAATAGTTGGCTTTTTCATCATCACTCACGAGGAGCTTGAAGTTCACTCTTCATACACCCTCAATACAACAGTAGTTACACTCTTAACAGAGGGGCATAACTACGTTATCACTTTGGTAAAAAGTTCTGATAAGGTAAATCATAGAAAAGTGTGCAAAATCTTACAGCTGTACTTAAAGTTCAAAGCGTTTATCCGAAGGTCATTTAGGTGACAAGTGATTAGAATTCCGCTGCAACGTGTTGCTTCCAAAATGTATATGTGGCACCCATACATATGTCCATAAGTGTATTGCATCCCGGGTGCCAAAGCTTTAATCAGGAACTTACCCCAAACATACTGATATGAAGCTAGAGGTTTCAAAAAGGAAAAATAAACTAAATGCTTGAGAGACCGTAAATGACCTTTATGACCTGAGCTATCATAGTTATGCCAGAAGAATTGTTTTAATGTGTTGAGTGCTTTTCTCAAACCAAGGAGAACACATTCCAGTGAGAAGGATTCACACGGGAAACTCCTTCAGATCATTTATTATTTCAAATAATTACATTAATCACCAACTTAATAAACTACTAAGGATATATATTGAAGCAGCAATGTATTCCAGAAATCACCCCTTTATACCTGCGATGTATAAATTTAATACAGCACAGGGTGCCCAAAGTGCATCACAATCACAGGCTAATACAAAGAAAGAAAACACCCACGTCACACAGCCATGCACCAAGCAGAAGTCAAGACCCATCATAAAAACTGTTAAAGTAAGTCATTTCAGCATGGCTTTGAACACAGGTAGGGATTTTAGGGAGAGCTTGTTCCACAATTTTGGACAGGCTCTGGAGAAAGTTCACCTTTAAATTTATTTATGAGGCCAAAAAAGGTGTTCTTTTGTTTTTGTTTGCTTTTTTCTGATCTGAAGGATCTGGAAGAAATGTATAGTGATATAATATTGGACAGGTACCTTTCACTGAGACTAGATTATGTAGAGCCTTAGAATTATTTATAAGATTCTTATTCCTGTTTCTGCGCCCTACTTCAATGAATTGACTCATATAATCACCCAATGCCAGTTGTTCAAAAGTAATCTGATTGGAGTTCGGCTATCAGATTGAATCAAGTCTTAAAAATCGGTTGTTCAAAAGAATCGAATTAGACCACAAAATACAAACTTTCTTTGCATCTGGATGAAATCATCAGTTTGTATTGTTCAAAGGTTTTTTTTTTTTTTCTTGTAGGATTGACATACTTTTCATCCAAAAAAGTCATGAATATACTGATTCCAACAGAACGGTGCATTTCAGGAACGGAAATGTTAATAAAAAAAAATTAAACTGATCGAAACATCTGTAACATTAAGCTACCTCTTAAGCCTTTCAGTAGCCTACAGTAAATTAAAAAACAAAGTTTTGCTGCCATAAAGTAATCCCCAATTAGCTGTCAATATCAAATAAAAACATTTTATTTCATTTAAAATGTCTTTTAAATTACTATGTGTTAACTACATCGGTTCAATCATCAGAGATGAACTGGAGTGAACTTGAACTGGAGCAAAAGGTTTTTTTTGTGTGTGAATGCAATTCAAAACTTTCCCTGAGAAAATGCAAAAGCATTGACCTTTCCCCCATCACTGTCCCTTTAGGGGGCTCCGCAGAGCGCTACTAATCCAATTTTGCTTTGAAAAAACCGCAAAAAAATGACTGATTAACTGATCCTGGATAGCAAAACATGGCTTTTCGGATTATTCTGATCCAGCTTTCTGAACACCTGGCCCTCAGTGCTGACAGATACTGATGGTTGTGACTGATTTATCATGCATCCCTTGTGTTTGTGTGTGTGTAGTTGCAGACATGGAGCAGCTGTATGAAATGTGGCTGCTGTCTCAGAAGCCGGGATGGAGCGAGGACAGCAGCTTCGGCGCTACCCGAGAGAATGGCAAACAGATTCACATGCCCACGGACTACGCCGAGGAAGTGGTATGGAAACAGCATTCATATTTGCACAGATCATTATCACACTGACACAGCCTTGCTCTGTCTTAGAGTGGCCTGTACACTTAGGCAAGGAAATTACAAAACGCTGTCCTTCAAGGACAGCACACACACACACGGCTCTGTTTTATCTCATGTTTGCATGCTTTTGTCCGTCTCTATATTTCCACTCTCTTGGACTTTGGTGTTTCAAGTAAAAATTGTTCCACTTAAAAATGCATCCCGACCTCTGCAATGTGTTCCAGCGCGTTGTGCTCCCTTTACGTTTTAAACACTAAATGTCCTCTATGTAAAATTTATAAGGTAGAGTATAGTGAGTGAATATTAATTGTGAAATACAGATATTGCTTGGCAACCTTATTGTGTCGCAACTTAATAAATATTCATGAATCATGTTAGTTTGCCAACTGATTAGCAAACACTTCAACATCTGTATTTCAAGCTGTGAGTTTGACCTTCTGGGACAAATGTGGCATAATGTCATTAATATTCATGCGCAAATCCTTTATCCAAATATTTTACAAGTAAATTACAGCATATAGAGTCCAAAAAACATGAGGTGGTTTGTGTGTGGGTTATTAATGCTTTACAATAATTTGTATTAATACATTTAAAAACATTGCTGCATTATGTGGTGCATAGCCATTTTAAATTTATATTTTAAATGATATAATAAATTATATTTTCATGTTTACTTTAATGTTAATTAATTAATAAGCCTTTAAGCATTTATATAAATAATAGAATTAATTTATTCTAAAATTTTGGATCGGCAAGATTTTATGAAATGTTTTTATGAAATGTTTTAAGGACAAATTATTTGGTTTATTTTTTTTTTTATTAATGTTCCAGCATATTTTTAACTCTTTTAAAGAGATTTAAGTCAAATACAGTTTTGAAGTCTTTTTTTTCTATTAATTATAAAAACATGATATAATTCAGTTAGTATATTTCTCACCATGAAAATAGCCACAGAAGCTAGAATGGCATTAAACACAAACAAACAGATTTGCGTTTCAAATACATTTTGTTCTCTTAAATTTTTTCAATTCATCAAATAATCCTCAGGGGAAAAACATCGTCATGGTTTCCACAAAAATATTACACCATTGATGTTTTTTGAGCAGCAAATCGGCATATAATAAATTACATTTTAATAAATATGTAAAATTTAACATATATGTGTATGTATATGATCGAGAGAGATGGGGAGAGTGTGTGTGTGTGTGTGTGTGTGTATATGTAGTAATTGGCTGCACATTTTTACACACTTTTTTTTTCTACAAGTAACTGAACATTTATTTTCTAAAAGCGTACACATTGCACAATCTCTAAATGCTGTTTCAACAGGCTGGCAACCATTGCTGGTTGTGTGGGAAGAACTGCAACAGTGATAAGCAGTGGCAGCAACATATCACCTCCGAGAAGCACAAAGAACGAGTGTTCAACTCCGAGGACGATCAGAACTGCTGGCAGTATCGCTTCCCCACAGGAACCTTCAAAGTTTGCGAACGGTCAGTTTAACACCACTCGTATCACATTAACTGTTAACAGCCATCGCTGACAGACTGCTTTCCACTCGCTCCAGGTTCCTCAAGGGCACCTGCACGGAGGAGGAGCTTTGTAAGCTGGCACACGGAGATGAGGAGCTGAAGGAATGGAAGGACAGAAGAGAATTCCTTTTGATGAAACTTGCCAAAGCCAGAAAAGATCACTTGATAGCACCAAACGATAATGACTTTGGCAAATATAGTTTTCTGCTTAAAGATATTAAGTAATGTTTTAATGAATCTGTTAATGCAGGGTGTTCTGGAACTATGATGTCTTGGGTTCAGTATTGAATCAGGCGAGCATGGTGTGGCTCTCTGGAGAAGGACATCCTTCTTCTAGGTTTTCACGGAAAGCACAGAGCTGGCCTTGTGTTCAGAGTAATCACGACTTAAAAACGCACCATCGCCTTTTACGTTTCTTTTATTAAATAGCACACAGTGGATCACCTTTCCGGAACTGGATTTTGCTCTTGAAACCCAATGCAGAAGGAAAGAAATAGCGCATTCTGAGATTCCCGTGTCAAATTTCCGCCTTATTTTGTTAACCGCGGTTTGTTTTGGAACTTTGGAATGTTGGTTCGGATTCTGTTATTCTACATCCGCACCGAATTACTTTACTATGTTGTGTGGTTGCTGTGTTAATGCCTGTTGGTATTATATATGGACCGACATAAACACAATAAAGTCGTATTCTTTTCAGTGTCTGTAGTTCCTGAGAGCAAAACTGCGAAGGAAGTAATACTGTAACAGTATATTTATGAACATGTCAAGGCTTGTTTTATCCACTAGAGGGAGACAGAATAAGCGACAACCTGCCAGCTGCACTTCTGTATCATAAATGCATTATGGGATGGATCTGCTGTGCATTCCCTGAAAAAAATATTTCATTTTATTTAAATTTAAATGCTTGTTTAATCAAATAAAACTGGTGTATGCTAGTGACTTCGTGTGTTTAGTTGAAGCAGTAAAAATGACTGTAATGACCTTACAATTTCTATTTAAAATTAAAAAAAAAAACATTGTGTGACCGTGAATGTTAAAGTGAAGATGCTGAAAATTCAGATTTGCCATCCCAGAAATAAATTGAAATTGAAAATATATTCAGATAAAAATGTAAAAGCTAACTCCAATAATATTTCACTTTGTCTTGGTGACAAAAAGAAAAGCTTACCAAGTTGAAGTCAAACTTTCTTCAATAATTTGGTAACACTTTATAAGGTTTATTAACATTAGTAAACATGAAATAAGAATAAACAATATTTTATTAATCTTACTTTGTTAATTTCAGCATGTTTGAATGCATTATATACCTCTTCTTGTAAAGTCTTACCAATAATTTAAGTCAAAGATAATTTTATTTTAGTGCCTTTCTGCAGACTCAAGGTCAGTGATGCATTTAACAAGCCTTTTTGATGCACAAGTTGCAAAATCTCTTTCAAGCGGAGTGTACACTGTGCACATGTGTGGCATTTTCACAGTTCCGCACAGCAGCACATACTGTGGCTTGCCTTCATTTGAGCTTGTTAGATGTGTCTAAAGTGTCCACATCTGCTTTGTGTTAGTATGCACTAACAGCGAGTGATTACAATAAATTACTTTGGTCGTCTTATAGAGCTCTAACTGAAGAAAAGAAAACCTTTGCATTAGGTCTAAATAATTGAATTAAGCAGGTCATTATCAACCCCCTGTGGTTTTTGGAACAAATACAGGAACTGCTACCAACACAAAGACAAATCAGTATGACTACTAAATGCCACCTTGAAAGGGAAGTTTATTTGTTTATGTTGTAAGAAAACTGTCCATAAATGCTTAAATAAACCACTTATGCATAATATTTAAAAAAGTTAACAGAAGATTTAGGACCTACCTTTAAAAGTTGCAAATGCACATAAAACATAGTTACAAATAGCCTATTATGTTTCTACAATATGATAAATTGTAGCAACTTAATTTCCAGTAAAGCTGCTTTGCAATGGTTTGTATCATAAAAAGCACTATGCAAATAAACTTGAATCAGATTGAATTGAATAAAAACAAGCATTTTCCTAGTCACAGAGGTTTTATTGTTCAGTACAGTCAAACACTGGACAGACACACTGGCTGGAGTGACATAAGCAATATACTGAGCACATCACTCATAAAAAGTTGCTTTTCTCAAATATGCTGATTAAATTAACATGCATGTACTGTCCCTTCTGTATACTGAACAGCACATAACACACACACAAAAAAAATCTGCCGACTTCAAACGTAAGACAGAACTTCAGCAACATCAAAGAAATCATTTTAGCTGCATTTTCAGGCTTCGTCTACCTCCTCCATATGCCTGACTGTTGATTTTGCCCCTATAGACAACATTTGCATGAATACTGTATAAAAATAAATAATTTCTCTCACTTTCTTCTTACATGTACAAACAGCAAACACTGCGATATCACAAAAACATTCGGAATTAGTTAAACCGAAAACAATACTGTCAAGAAACAGGTTAAAAACTCAAGACAATGACTTTTCAGTATCCAGTTACGCATTAAGCCATCTATAAAAATAATATTTACACTTTCAAATGACTTCTCGTGATGCAGAAATGTGCTCAACCACCAAAAACGTACGCCTCTGGGATTGCAATAATCACCTCAGTCATCGGCTTTCGTTCTTATAGCGGTTTCCTAGCAGGTTTAAACCAGAACCAGCAAACGCTGTTTACAAAATCACTTATATGTCACAAAAAAGATAAAAAGTGCTAATGAAACCATGATTCTAAACATGTATAAATATAATGTAAGAGCTTTCAAAAGCCAGTTTACATAATTTGGCAAGTTAGGGTATCCTGAAGTGCTTGTTTGTAATGAAAAACGTTTCTGTGTATTGCAGTTCAACACTTAAAAATAAAGGTTTCACAGCAATGCCGTTAAAAGAGCCTTTTTTGTTTCCCAATAAAACGTACAATTCTTAAAAGAACCTTTTGTGAAATGGAAAGATTCCATGGATTTTAAAAGGTTCTTCACAGGACCGTAGATGCCAATAAAGAACCTTTATTTTTAAAAGTAAACAAACCGGATGAAAGCCTCAAAACTATCTAAAACTTTAACATGGTTGTAAAAATCGGTCCATTCAAATGTGTGTTGAATTTCTTAACCCCAGAGCCAGCTCTGGATGAAAAATAAAGTAAAAACACCTCCAAAAAAAAAAAAATCAAAATCATCTTGATTCAGCTTCGGAACTCAGTTACGGCTTTGCAAACAAACAGCATTGCACAAAACGCTGACAGTTGTCGATTTCACATTATAACAGGGTTATACCACCACAAAACGGGCAGAACATAAAATAAGAAAATCAAGGCAAGCAACTAGACAACGGCATGCACTAGGTTTGTCTCTGGTCATCAGCTTGTGGTTTCATTTCAGTGTTGAGTGACACTGCGAGGTTTGACATTCTTTTAGACCACAAACATGACACAGTACACATTGCGAGGGGGGATGAGAGGACTTATGTGTGGCTCTCTGTGCCGTTAGGGGTGAGCTTGGTCTTGTGCTCCACCCGCGGGCCTTTGGCAGAATACTGGACCAGCAAGAAGGGCTCCTTGGTTTCACCTTCACCCACAATGCTCTCCTCGTCTTCAGACTGACTGATGCGCTGCAGCCGCAAGTAGCACCAACAACCCAGAATTAAAGCCCCCAGTGCAGCGACGGCAATGAGTATTACAATAATAGTGACGACCCCGGTAGTGGGGCTATGGTCCGTGATAGACATCCTGTCAGTCAGGAGAAGTCCCAGAGAGGCAGTTCTGCACAGTTCTCGTAGGCTTGGGCTACATCTGAAAGACAAAAGAACAGGCATGATTCTACAATATGTGATAAACGGTTTCAAAACATTGCTTTATGAAACATCGAAACTTTTGCAAATCATTCGTTTCAAAGCAAACATACAAGCGATGATCAAACCGCCAAGGTCATGTGATTTCAGTCGTCTAAGCTTTGTTACATCACAACCGTTCAGACATTTCTATAATGAACTTTCTGAACATTTTGAAGATGTATTTGCATAAAAAGCAAGTGTGACACTCAGTTAATACATTCTTATTGGCCTGCTTAACAAAGCTCTCCATAAATCAGACAAAACAAACGCTATTGTTTCATAATAACAAATATGTAACCCTGGAGCACAAAACCAGTCATAAGTAGCACTGGTATATTTATAGCAATAGCCAAAGATGCACTGTATGGATCAAACTGATCCCTTTCCTACCATAAATATAAGAATTTCTTAAAAATACTAATACACATTGCTAAGAACTTTATATGGAAAACTTTGAAGGCGATTTTCTCAACGTTTTTTATTTATTAATTGATTTTTGCACCCTCAGATTTCCACTTATATATATATATGGAAAGCTTTTTTGACTAATTATGTAGAAATCTCAACGAAAAAGAAATTGTCTGGTTGTGTGGGATCCTGACACATATTGTACATTGTTATAATGGTATTACATGATTTATTAATAGTATATAACAAATTGTGTGTTTCGTGCGCTTCGAAACAGTGAATCATTTTGCCAAGTAATTGGTTCAATTGACTCGAAGTTTCGGAAAGCTTCGTTTCTCCCGTCATTCCTACAAAGTATAAATAGGCGCATTTCACACAGCTACCAGGCGTCACTGCTCAAGTCACGGTTCCCTTCATGAAGCCACAGGTTATGCAACGCCATAAGCATCTTGGCGAACACTTTCCATCTTGCCCACGCGACAGTGTTTAAATGCGCTCGTGCTTGAGTTGATCCGAGAGGCACGAGGCCTTTCCGCTGCCTCTAACGCGAAGCTCGCGAAAAAGCGTTACGATTCATGCAACGCACAGCTAACGCTAACCATCCACGAAAACAACTGCAGCAAATACCGTTGCAGTCGGAAAGACAGCATTTATTTGCTTCAAAACAGTAACGATTTCTATGCGATCTACACAAGCCTCGGAACATGTTTCCCCCCCCTTGTGCAATTACTGATATAAAATGAAAGAAAGCATCATTTAAAGGGAAGCTTACCAAAACCAGGCCGCCTTTTAATCAAAGAGTAAGGCTCACGCAGGCTTTGCGAACCATGTCGAGATGTGACAGCTGCGTAAACACTGCGTCTGTCTCCAGTGATCCAGCTGCTGGGTTATACACGGCGATATCCAAAACCAGTCGCGCACATTTCTAGCCCGAGCAGACAAACTAATAAATACATAAATATAGCTTGTCGCTGTACTGTACAGGAAATGAGATCACGCATGTGAAAAAAGGCAAATATCCAATCAAACAGCCTAAAAGCAAGGGTGTTTCGACCATAGAGGAAGTGCTCGGACAGGCGGATGTAGATGCCTGACATTTGTTCTGCATTCACAGACAAACTGAAAAGGATTAGTTTATGTATTTGTGTGTGTGAATATGAATCACTGTGTATTGCTGTATCTTCCCACCTACAGACACGCACATGCTTTGCACGGATAAAGTCACTCTTCTGCAGAATATAATACGTGCCTTGGGTGAGAGTGATAAAAGTAGAAAAGGCGAAACAGTCACATGTTTTAATTAAAAATAATTTACATAAATGCATTTAAGTATATAAATAAAATACCCAAATTCTACGTCTTTTAAAGAGAGGTGTAAAAGCACTTTTTATATTTATTTATTTATTATAATAATTAGTATTATTTTCTACTACTGGTTCATTAACGCACTTGAATAAAAATGTTTTATTTTGATTTTAAAAAATTGAAACAATAATAAAAGGAATTGCACATACTCTAGCCAAGCCAAAGATTATATCATTTACATAAAAAGGGGTAAATTGTTAACCAGCATACACGATAAACCTAAACAAATCAGTTGTTTTTCAGCTGAGTTGAACTATATCATCATGAGAGATCGCTGCCTGTAACTCATGTGACCGAATACGGAACTTAAGGGGAACGACTAAAAGTCTTTCTCTCGTTTATCAATAAACCCTCGATAGCTACTTACTAAACCCCTCGAGTTATACTTATTGACTTTACGACAGCTCTTGTGGTCTAAAGTGTGCCGTTTTGCTCTGATGATGTTATAAGAGAGTTCAGCCCACCCATTTCTTTTGCGGAAATACAGCGAGTGCGTAACACGACTGAGAAGCAGGAAACGTTCTGTCAGAGCGCGTTCTCAAGAAACCACGAAACCCGTAAGTCTTTGAAGCTTTTCTTGTGAATGAGCGTCGCTTGATGCTCCTAGGTCACAACTCTGAGAACTTTTCTGTCTCGTGTTGAACGTGGTCTTTGTAGTGTATGTGTGTGTGTGTGTGTGTGTGTTTCAAAGGCGCCTCAGAAAAGTGTGGAATCACGAATTGAGCAAGACTGTGAATATCGATACAGTATAATAACTTAAATTATAACTAAGAAGACATGGTTTCTGTTATGTTTTTTGAAGCATCTATCGAGGCGATGGCAAGCGCACCCCCATTGGAGTCATCCACACTCGTGGGATACCCTCCTCCTCCTCCATCCTATGAGGAGTCGCTGGGATCAAACCCACACTTTCAGCCAATGCCCTATGCTCCAGCCCCAGAGATGAAGACACCTGTGCCTCCGTATCCAGCTCAAGCCTACAGTCCGATGTATCCACCACCACCACCAGCCCAGCAAGGCCACCCTGTCACCAGTCCTGTTGGTAATGGCCCTTAATTGCTCTTACTCCGCCATAGCTTTTTTTTTTTGTTAATCACAATTTTTAAACTCAGAGGTGTTTACAAACAAAAAAAACTAGGTTGTGTACATCACACAATATATAAGAATAGAGATTTTTCAAAAGACTAACCTGGTTGATTTCCGCCCCATCGACTGGTAGTGTGCTGTTGATTAACCACATAAACCAACCTGAACAAGCTAAAAAGAGAAGTTGGTTGAATCTGGTTTTTCCAGTTAAACCCTAGCATAATTTAGATTTTTCCCCCATGTGAAAGACTCAGCAAGTCTACTTTCACATTTACATTCATTCTGTTGGCCACTTTATATATATATATACAGTTAGGGCCTTAAGTATTTGGACACTGACACAAGTTTTTTTTTTTTTTTACCCGTTTACTGAAACATATTCCAATTGTAGTTATATAAAGGACATGGACATGTGTACACTCTCAGCTTTCATTTGAGGGTATCCACATTCACATTGGATGAAGGGTTTAGGAGTTTCAGCTCCTTAACATGTGCCACCCTCTTTATAAAGGGACCAAAAGTAATTGGACAACTGACTCAAAGGCTATTGCATGGGCAGGTGTGGGCAATTCCTTTGTTATGTCATTATTAACGAAGCAGATAAAAGGCCTGGAGTTAATCTGAGGTATGGTGCTTGCATGTGGAAGATTTTGCTGTGAACAGACAATATGCGGTCAAAGGAGCTCTCCATGCAGGGGAAACAAGCCATCCTTAAGCTGCGAAAACAGAAAAAAATCTACAGTGTGGTACATCCTGAGCACTGGTGAACTCAGCAACGCAAAAAGACCTGGACATCCACTGAAGACAACAGTGGTGGTTGATCGCAGAATCACTTCTATGGTGAAGAGAAACCCTTTCACAACAGCCAACCAAGTGAACAACACTCTCCAAGAGGTAGGCATATCAATATCCAAGTCTACCATAAAGAGAAGACTGCATGAAAGTGAATACAGAGGGTACACTGCAAAGTGCAAACCACTCATAAGCCTCAAGAATAGAAAGGCTAGATTGGAAAAACAGTCTTTGGACAGATGAAACCAAGATCAACTTCTACCAGAATGATGGCAAGAAAAAAGTATACATCATCTGTAAAACACTGTGGAGGCAGTGTGATGGCTTGGGCGTGCGTGGCTGCCAGTGGCACTGGGGCACTAGTGTTTATTGATGATGTGACACAGGACAAAAGCAGCCGAAAGAGTTCTGAGGTGTTCCGAGACACAGTCAGATTGATTGGGCAGTGTTTCATAATACAGATGGACAATGACCCAAAACATACAGCCGAAGCAACCCAGGAGTTTATTAAAGCAAAGAAGTGGAGTATTCTTGAATGGCCAAGTCAGTCACCTGACCTTAACCCAATTGAGCATGCATTTCACTCGTTGAAGACTAAACTTCGGACAGAAAGGCCCACAAACAAACAGCAACTGAAAGCTGCTGCAGTCAAGGCCTGGCAGAGCATTACAAAGGAGGAAACCCAACATCTGATGTCGTCCATGAGTTCAAGACTTCAGGCTGTCACTGACAGGAAAGGGTTTTCAACGCAGTATTAGAAATGAACATTTCATTTCCAGTTATTTAATTTGTCCAATTACTTTCGAGCCCATGAAATGAACGGATTGTGTTAAAAAAATGCTTTAGTTCTTCACATTTTTATGCAATCTCTTCGTTCAACCCACTGAATTAAAGCTGAAAGTCTGCACTTTAACTACATCTGAGTTGTTTCACTTAAAGTTCATCGTGGTAATGTACAGAACCAAAATTAGAAAATATTTAATATTTATGGCCCTAACTGTATATATACATATTTGTTTTATGTGTAATTTATTTAAACTTGAAAAAAAACAAAAACACTTTTATAAGAAATATGTAATAAAATTAATTAAAAATGCATTTAAATATTACATTTATATAATTTATAATTAATAATTTACTTAAATGTAAATATATTTTCTAAATATTTTTACTTTTAAAATGTTTAATATATATATATATATTATGTGTATATATATTATGTGTATATATTGCTTATTTTAAAAAATTGTTTATTCATAATTAAAATGATTATTCTTTTAATGTTTAATATTTTCATTTTATATAATTTTATTTACATTCAAACAATTATTTAGGTAACACTTTACAATATGGTTCTTTTTTTGTAAACGTTAAGGTATTAACTAACACGAACAAACATTTAACAATGGATTGATTAATCTTTGTTAATGTTAATATGAAAATGCAGTCATTCATTGTTATTTCACGGTGCATTAACTAATGTTAACAAACACAACTTGTGATTAATGCATTAGTAATAAATGCTGTAGAAGTACTGTACATTCTTAGTTCATGTTAACTGATGTAGTTAACTAATAGATCTTATTGTAAACATTATTTTTTTCTTTTATATAAGAAATTATACTTAAAATAACATTTTTATTTGTCTGATAGATCTTACATTACATAGTTTTAACAAAGAGTTAAATTAGATAAAAATGATTCCCTTAGTCTTTCAGCTGTTTATCATGTTAATGATTTCCTTTTTTTCCCTGGAAATATTAAAAACTTTGAAACTAAGTATTTCCATCGACTAAAATCTACACATTGATTCCAGCACATCCTTTTTTGTTAAGACCCTGATATTCGAACGTAAGAAACCTACGCAGCACAGTATTTCTAAGCGTGCTTGTTTTTGTCCCTCAGTGTCTGTGCAGACCGTATACGTTCAGCCTGGTCTGGTGTTCGGAAGTGTCCCAGTGCAGGCACACTGCCCGGTTTGCTCACAGAACGTGATAACTCAGCTGGAGCATACATCAGGGGCATTAGCTTGGCTCTCCTGTGCAGGCCTGGCCATTTTTGGGTAAGGTGAAACATTCCATAACATATACACCTATAGTTTATAAATAAATACAAATACACAAAGCCCTGATTGTTCTGTTCACATCTCTCATGTTTTAGTTGTATCTACGGCTGCTGCCTGATTCCCTTCTGTGTGGACAGCCTGAAGGATGTGATACACCACTGTCCTAACTGCAGCAGCGTTTTAGGAGTGCACAAGAGAATCTGAATCAGCTGCAGAATATACAAAGGAGTTGTGCAACATACCACTTTGTATTTATAATTGGAAAAAGTTACAGTGAATTAATTCTTTAGCCAGAGTTAATACAACATCTATGCCACCACACTCTTAACATGTAATCATACATATGCACACACACACATAGACATTATATATATATATATATATATACATATACATAAACATAATATACTGTTCCTTATATTATAAACTGTGATTTAACTAAAAACTGAAATTTAATCTTGTTTTAAATAATAGTACTTAATATCACAACTGTAAATGAATCTTTGTAACATTTGAGGTATGCATAAATACAGTGTAGTTACTCCGTTTCTGTAATCCAACTGATATAGAAAAATATTATATAAATAAATATGTATATCCTTTCGCACTTAATAGCCCTGTTGTATCTATATAATGCAATTTCTGTTTGTTCCCTCTTTCTGATTGACAAATATTATAAGGGCTGCACCAAAAGGACAACACGCTCATCAGTCTCATGAAGCAAACAAAGATTTAGGGCAGAATCTGCTGGAGATCTTCTACTTCATAGATCCAGTTTTTCCTGTGAATCAAAGCATTTTCAGAGAGATCTGCCATCTTCACAGCACGCAGCACCGGCTCTGGGCTGTGTGACTGGATGACACCCATAACCATGACATATTTACCTGCGGAAAAAATAAAACATGTAAATCCAAGAACTCCAAGCGAATGCAAATTCAAGAGTTAAAAATGGAAAAATACCCCTTTCCTGTGACCTCATTAATACAATTACACTCAGTCATTTAAAAGACGATTTTATCCAAAGGGACTTACAGATGAGGACAATGCAAGCAATCATAATCAAAAGAAGTGCTATGACAAGTCTCAGGCTAATGCAGTACAAGTAACAAGGAATTTAAAATATATATATATATGCAGTGCCCTCCACTAATATTGGCACCCATGGTGAATCTGAGCAAAGGTGGCTGTGAAAATAAATCTACATTGTTTATTCTTTTGATCTTTCATTCAAAAAATTCTAACCTATCATTAAAGTAAAACAATTGAAAATGGGGAGAAAAACTCATGATGAAATAAATGTTTTTCTCCAATACATGTTGGCCACAATT
>JAUMHE010000044.1:8095119-8111775 GCA_032359235.1 Enteromius mattozi | reverse complement strand
GACCCCTCCATGATTTCTAAGTAAGAGAACTTGCAAAATCACAGGGTGATCAAATACTTATTGACCTCACTGTGTATTTATATATCTATATAGATTTAGATATACACATGATTTGACAAAAAAAAAAAGTACAGTTATCATTAAGTTGAAAAACATGTTTGAGGAAAAAAAGATACAGTTGATAGTGTGCGATAAACACATACCATCATGTGATAGTCCTCGTGACCCTCTATTGGCTCAGTCACAACATTTTTGATGGAACCCATCGGGATTTTTTCTGTTCTTTCTGCAGGCAGGAAAAAATAAACATAAGCATAAACATAGTATTATGGATAAATGCTGAATTTAATGCAGAAATCACCTTTTGTTCCGATCCACAACTGATCCTGTTCCAGTTTAAAAGTGAGTCGTACTTTTCCGCCAGATTTGTTGTACATTCCTGATAAAGGCACTGTTGGCAGACGCTCCTGTTCAACAAATAAGAGATCACTCAGATGTCATTAGTGCGCACAAGGAACTTATTCTGCATCCTTAAAAGGACCTTACAGCTGGGGAAATGATGGACATGATCACTAAACCATCATGAGCACATGATGCTGTACAGTAAAACACACACACACACATATCATAAAGATAAACTAACACTAGCTTCTTTACTCTTTTTCTGTTCCTTTTCTTTTTACTTATTCTACTTCTATTTAAAAAACAAAAGTCTCTATAGCTTGCTCTACTCTTTTTCTATTCTATCAGTTTTCTTTTTATTTCTTATATAACTTAATTCCTTGCTATGTGTACTACATTAAGTTAACCGAGACATTTTTAGCACTTGTGTTTCACCGCTCTTTTGTTGATTTTGATTTCTTCCATTATATATAAATATATAATACTATGTTTTTGAAACCAAAAGAATATACTGATTGAAAGAGACAGAATTTTGTTGATGAAAATTATTCTGTTTTGCTTAAAAAACATGTTGATGTTGTTTCTATCAAAATTAAAGGTTATTTCTCCTTTGTCATGTTAAAAGTTAAATAGAAATACATTAATAATAACTACCATTTCTGTCTATTGGTGTGATGTAATGCCTTATGGTGTGACAAACATAAAATAACCACAGATTTAAAATATCTTAAAAACAAAACAAGACAGTAGAGTATTGCATTAGGGGAGATTCAAATATCAATAAATAACTTAAAATGATAGTTTTCAGCAGTTTTGAACGGGTGACAGCAAAGTTTATCTTTTTTATCCAACAATTTTGTCAATTGTTGTTAGGTCACAATTACATTAATTATAATTTCATACTGAATAAATAAGTATTGAAAATAAGAGTCTAAAAATAAAGATAAATCTCTCTCGTGCTATTTATTTATTATTAGGTTTTTTTTTTTACTATATCACACCATAGGACAAATTAATGGTACAGTTCAGTAAAAATGTAAAAGAAAAAACAAAAAAAGAAAAAGAAATGACAAATATATACTGTCAACCAATTAAAATGTTTAATGTAATTAATTGAATGATGTGGTGATTAATTAATCTAATCACGAAACCACACACAAAAAATTATTTAAAGCCAATACCGTATTAAATGTGATGCGTATTAAGTAGAAATAACTAAGACGGCATTTTAGTGCCATGTCAAAAAAAAATACAAAATCTAAGATTACGAGAATATTTTGAGAACAAAGTCCAAACTATGAGAATTAAGTTGAAATTCTACGAGAATAAAGTCTAAATATTACGAGAATAAAGGCAAAATGTTTCGAGAATTTAAATAGTAGAAATGAAAGTTATAATATTTTGAGGGTAGCCTATAGTGCAGGGTTTCTCAAATCTTACCCTGGAGGTCCAATGCACTGCAGAGTTTAGCTCCAACACTAATAAAACTCGCCTACCTGTGATTTTCTAATGATCCTTAAGACACTGATTAACATGCTCAGGTGTGTTTGACTAGGGTTAGAGCTAAACTCTGCAGTGCATTGGACCTCCAGGGTAAGATATGAGAAACCCTGCTATAGCGCATACAAATGGCCCGGAAGAGTCCATGTTAAACATTAACAGAAAGAGCTTAATATAAAGAATATATATTTTATATAATTACTTTATTCTCGTAATCTTAGATTGTTATTTTTTAACGTGGCACTAAAATGCCATCGTACATAACAAAAAGTACCATTAGAAAGAAATATTTTGATTCGTGAAAATGTACTACGCACAAACATTTAGGCTACAAAAGCTTTATATAAGCTATGGAACATAAAAGAAGATCATTTGAGAGACATGAGTGTTTTTTTTTTTTTGGTCATACAATGAAAATCATTAGTAATGCAGCTTGGTTACTAACATTATTCAAAATATCTTTTATGTTCAGCAAAGGTAAGTCAGTCACATAGGTTAAAAAGCGACATGAGTGATTAAATGATGATAATTGTCATTTTTGGGTAAACTTTCTCTTTAATGTTTATGCATACTCTAGATAACAAACTAAAATTGCCAGTATTAATGAGCAATCTTCATGAGTAATTCATTCATTCAAACGGCCGATTCATTAAGAAACGCCACTCTGTGATGCTCCGAGATGCGAACCAGTTCTGCTGTGGCTTTATAGGTAATATTTTCATGCTGAGCAAAAACAGACAATATTATGTTTAAAATAAAACAAAACATTTACTGAACTGTTTTGTGAAATCACATTTGCACTTGTGCCATTCTGGACAAAAACTCATTGAGACATTTCTGTCCCAATATTTAGGGGTCCGTAACTGCATTTCTGGACTACATTATGCAGTGAGTTGCTGCTCAGCACCATGTTTGTAAACAGGTCTAGGCCAGTGCGTTAAAACATTTTAATCACATTATTTTTCCATAACTAATGAATTAAATTAATATGCATAAAATTAATTTTGTACGGCACGTGTGCGATGAACTGGCACAGTCTAATCATATCCTATGCTTCACAGGTTTTGCATACCTTAGCTCCTTTTATAGATGGCATGACATCCTCTGGTTTTCCTTTGTCCAAAACTTTTCTATGTTGCTGAGAAAAACAAACAAGTCCATTTATAAAATATAAGTACATAGGCATATTTATAGGAATTCCTCCCATCTTAACTAGCTAGAGTTCACATTATGTAAATAGGATTTCCACCCACCTTTTGCCTGCACAATGGCTCCTTTTTGTTCTCCTCAGCTTTAACCTCTTGCTGAATAACTTCTTTTGGTGTATTTACAGCTAGTACATCATTTATTGTAGATCCAACCACCATAATCTTTGCACCATTTGTAACTTTGATTTCTCGAAGTGTCTTGTCCTCTGGTAGCAGACCTTTGTACATCACTTTCTGCATAGCAGGTGGAAGACCTGACAACCATAGAAAACACACACACAAAAGCATTTGTATTCAGTCATTTCAATTCTGATATAATATGCTGCTTCCATTACATAACATTATAAAGCCTCACCATGAAGCATTTTATTGATGCTTTAGTAGTGACATAAGACAGACCAAGGTAGTTTTGTGCTCAGAAATAACAATATACAGTACAAAAAGAAATATTTGATAGTACTCTACTATTTCTACATTTTAAAGTAATAGTAATAGTGACGAGAATGTCAGATCTTTTTACTGACTCCGATCTCATTCGTCAAAATGAATGAATCTTTTTTTTGAGTAATTTCTGCAGGATATATATATAAACTGTTACAAATTCCTCGACACACCTACTTACGTATGCAAGAAAACTATAATGCAAGTCAGAATGCAGTCAGAAATGATTGGTTTATTTCTTGAGTCTTTGGGTTGATTCTCTTGCCACATGTCCACTTCCCAGCTCAGTTTCTTACAATAAATACAAACATTGCACATTTGTAACAACTGTATTTATTCAGTGACTTTTCCTCATCATACTGATCAGTTTTAAAGCGCATTACGTTTATTATCTTAACCATCATGACAGAAATTTACAAATGTATGCATTTTAAGAAATAATAAAGCTACAATTTAAGAGCCTCCCATATCTGTAAACGTGTTTGTAAGGAAGGTTGGGAATTATTGAGCAGTAATATAATACTACTGCCATGTGATGGAAGAATCAACGACTCGGACCCAAAGACTCGAGAAGCGAACTAATAATTTCAACACGAACGACACCACCAGATCCCAAGGTTTTTTTCTCCATTCTGTCAGCGAAGGAGTTTTGGTTCCTTTACCTGAACACTGAGGGTTTGCTATAGTCCTTTTGCTTTAATGACACACTATTTTCTAATTTAATACTGTAAAGCTGCTTTGACACAATCTGTAATGTTAAAAATATAAATAAAAGTGACTTGACTGGATAGTAATTGCTGGAGGTTTGGCTTTCTGGGATGCTTTTAAACTCTTCTGAAAGCGATTTTAAAAAATCTTATCATATATTTATCTATATATGGGATTGTTTTTTTAATTAGATAAGGGATAATGGCAGACTCTGCAAAATCAATTTAGACGCTATTGTCTTCTGTTAACCTGCTTTACAGCTTGACTTGAATGCATTTCATAATTGGTGCAACTATTTTATATCATCCTCAGAAGAGGACCGACAGGTCCGACAGCTCAAAGTCATACAGGTTTGAATGACATGATTACCAGTGAGAGCGTGAATCTTCTCTTTCAGTTTAGCACCGGTGCCATCTAAGGGAATCTTAAGGTCATATTTGTTTTTGTTCCAAATGACTTTTACTTCCACCATCTCTTTCCCCTCGTCACTTTCCTCTCCGTTGCTGACAGCAGCGGGCTGAGCTGATGTGCTTTCACCATCGGTAAGAGATGCTTGTTCAGTCCCTGCTGCATCTTCTTGTCCAGCAGCTTCACACAACAAATCTGGTACCTTCTGTGTGACCTCAGCCTCCATTCCTACTACCTCACTTCCTGTGGGAACAATTATCAGATGAGCAATCATACGGTCACGGAAATTAATTATCAAGGTGCAAATATTGACCTGCTTCAGTGCACTGATATGACAATATCAAACTGTAGTATTAAAGTATTAAAATAAAACAAATCTTCACAGGACAATGTTTTATAACCAGTAAGATGCACAGTTAATATGAACACTTTTGAGAAAACTAGGTGACTAAATGTTACAGATAAAAGGCAAATTTGTGTGTTTATTCTGCAGCCCCAGCCATGTTTTATTTCTCAAATAGTCCTAACTAGACCGTCCCTAGTATACAGACTTGAAAAGCTAACTGACTAGCTGCTGTCCAAAGGTCCAAAAATATCTAGTAAATTCCCTTTTCGTCATTTAAACCCAACTGTTGAACTAAGACCAGTAAATGTAAGCACGAGCGACACGACAGTGTGTTGTAATCGCACACAACTGACTCATCGGTAACTTAGCCAGCCCG
The DNA here is from genome assembly GCA_032359235.1 of Enteromius mattozi. Taxonomy (NCBI): domain Eukaryota; kingdom Metazoa; phylum Chordata; class Actinopteri; order Cypriniformes; family Cyprinidae; genus Enteromius; species Enteromius mattozi. The sequence goes on along the minus strand of JAUMHE010000044.1, from coordinate 8,106,386 downwards.
CTGTGCTAATATTCGCAAGCTCATATCAGGACTGTGTCTCAATATTCTCCGAGCTGTCTCTGTAGACAGCATCTTCGAGTGCTCTGGGTTCGACTGGAACCTTCGTTTAAACGCTGCAAACGCTTCCGCGGTGTCCATAAGCGTTAATCGAAAGTTCCAGAAACGGCCAAACGATTCAGCATCCCTCAAAATGCTGTCTACGTAGACCGCTCTCTAGATTTTGTGACACAGCCGAAGTTTTCGACATGGCTAATCACAGAATATCTAGCTATTTTTTCACCCTGACAAGTTAAAAGAGCGTCCATTCAGTGTCATACAAGTGTTACATAACTGGGACTGATGCAATACGCCTATAAATAACACCGCAAAGACTGTGCAAATAGCATTTAAGTACATTTTCACGCTACCTACCATCCTGCGCCGCCATGATGATTGTGTACAATATGAGGAAAGGCTTCTGGGAAAGAGCGTGCTGTCAGTGAATGAGCTCCGCGGCTTCCCGTAGTGACTTTGCGATTTTAAAATCTGATTTATGAAACGTAACGAGGACTTTTTTGGGGGAAATCTAAACTCAGTCATATAACCCTCAGAGACATTATTTTCGGATATTTTGATTATGATCCTACAAAAAGTAAAGCTGTTTTTGTTGTACATTTAATTTATTTGCTTGGAAAATTTTACTAGTTCACTAACAGCAAACCAAACTTTCTTTTCTCTCTTCATAATGTTTCATCCTCAGTGAATAAAAAAGATGTAAAGATTTGTAAAGATTTTAATTTGTACAGTTTAAGTGATGTATAAATTAATATCTTACCCTCTTGGTTTTTGTTTTATATTAATTTCTCTCTTCATTGTTATATTTTTGGCAAATTATTGTAATTTGTTCTCTCCGTTAGATGATTTAACTATTTAATATTATTATTATCATTTTTTCTTTTTTCTGATCTGTTCTGACGCCATTGATAGATTGATATATTCTGTATATTGTATACAAAGTGTTATGCTTTTAATGACACCTCTGTTATGTTTATAATAGAAATAAAAAAGAGAAGAAAAAAACCCCTCAGTCATATGCAATGGACAAAATTCTGACTTGTTTGACAAAAAAAACCCAAGTTGTTTAGTAAACTTTAACTTTAAGTGCTCCTTTAACATCACGAATGCCTATTGTAGATCTGTGTTTGTTGCAAGTATGCAAATAATTGAAAAAATAATTTATCCAAATAAGCGTATAGCAAACTTTTCAATGACTCTTCTTTGAAAATAGACCTTTTTTTTTTTTTTAAATTGCTATTCATTGCAGTATTTTACATTCATAAAATGTGCTGATTATTTAAAAATCATATTATTTCTCTTCTGCGGTGTCATTTCATATATTGTGACCCTCTTAGCATATTTAGTTTATTGTGTTTTTGCTTCTACATTGTATTCCATTCATAAACAAGTATCCCAGATGTGACGTAGCCCTGTCAACGTTTGATGATTTCCAAATAATAGCGATTGGCACGAGCTCTGTGGATAGTGCTTATAGATCTAGACGTGAACTTACCCTACCTTACCTTGAAGGGTTGGTGATCTTTCAGCGCTTTCACAATCGACAACCCTTGAGAGCAATATGTAAACAAGTACAGATGATTTGGCGCACACTGTAGCGTTCAGAAGACATTCAGTGATCGCGCGTGACCGGTTCAGCAGCAGCAGCAGCAGCGGAGACTGCGTGTTAAAGTTTGGCTTCGTGACTCGGGCAAGTTATTGTAGTGATGCAGTGTTATTGACAGCATGTGTAACTAACTAGCACAATGCTGTAGCTAACCTCAAGGATACAACCCAAATGTATAAATAGCTCAGCGATATTGTTACACGACAAATCCAAGCAAGCAGCACCTGTATTTCTATAGTCTTTGAGCATACTGTACGTAGGTGTTTGTATCCATCTATGCTTTTTATATTTGGGTATTTATAACATTTTGCGCCATGCTTCTTCGGAAGTAGTTGTCACGGAAACCATCCCATGGATTTTGCATTCCAGTAACTTTCATCTCATGCTCGACGGTCACGAGGCTCGTGCACGTCTGTCACCACGAACTTGTATTCGCTCAGCTAACATTCAGCTACTGTTATGGATATAATGCAATAATGTAATGCTCCAGGTCACTAATTACTCAACTGTTTGGCTTGTTTTCTAGCAGTTTGCTTTCCTGGATGCTGGTTTATTCACATGGACAAAGACACACTCGCTGAAACTTACATGAGGATTCAAATGAGCTGAACATGGCGGATATTAGGACGTATAATGTTGTTATTTTGGGAATAGGATTTCTGCTCATTTTTACAGCCTTCACCACCTGCGGTAATATCGAAGTAAGTTGTGTCTCATTCTTATCCCATGCTATATGAACTATATGACTGAGAGGTACGATGAGGGCATGCTTCTTTATGCTGCTGTTTGTCTGAAATGTTTGTTGTTGTTGTCATTTCAGCTGTGTTTATGCCAAAATATAAGAACTGCAAGCCGTTAAAGTTTGCAGTAGTTTTAAGTTTTTATTAGCAGTAGTTTCTGCAAAGATACAGCAACAAGTTTTACTGTAATAAAACAGTTTTATTGCAGTAACAATGCTAAGGTACTGTTTTTTTTGCCTACGTTTTTTAAAATAAAAGTAAAATAAAAAGACATTCAATAAGGTTTTTCAGTTAGACCATCTGAAAACAGTCTATTGTTGAGGTAAATCTGGGTCAGGCACATCTCGTGTTTTTGATTTTCCCCATCAGTCAATGAATTATCCTGCGTAACTAATGGGAGAAACAAATTCAAATGTCACGGTGGACTCATGTTAACCTCACAGTCACCCCACGCAGAAAAACCCACAAACTCAATTTAACCACTAAAGGAGGTCTTCTCATAATTTTCAATAAGGTTCATCTATGTCTTGAAAGTTTCAGTGCAAAATTAACCATCTTTAAAATATTCACAATGACAACTACAATGGTAGTTGACGTATCCAGCGGTGTCTTGCAGTATGCATCCTTCATATACAAATATTTTTAAATAGCATTTTCTATTATAAATCTTTTACTTTTTTTGAAATGCATGTAGTTTTAGAGTTCATGTTCACTACGTTAAGCATTTATTTAACATTTCATAAACTTTATGTGTCATGCTACAGGGCTATTTAGGTCAACAGCAAAAAAGTTTATTTTAATATTTACTGTATGTATTGTTTATTTCTTTTTTTATTATTATTTTAGCAAACAGTGGTGAAAAGCTTGAATAGCACTAACTTCACTGGGAGTGGGTATCACAGGTAAGATCTCAGCCCTTCACCTTTTCTACATCCCATATTCATAATTTAGGAGTTTATGATGGATATGCACTGCACTGTAAAAAAAAAAATGCTTGCACCATTGTTTTAAAACATATTTGTTTCAGTCAAATTGAACATCGTTATGTTATTTTACATGATTTAATGATTATTAGATTAATTAATTAGATTACTGTAATAAGTAATTAAAGCGGTTCAAAAAGTGTGTAGGTTGGCGCTAATTTGATTAAGAATTTAAAGTAGCAAATGTACGTCAGTTGAACACTGGTGAGTTTGTAATTGCGACACAGAGACCTTATGCAGCAGTTTAATGGTGCATTATTTCACAGTGCAATATGAATAAGAGAAGTAGAGGCTAAAAAGTTATATTGTTATACTAATGTCAGAAATTGAAGGCACTGCAATATAAATCGTAGGTGTAGATATGAAATCGGATATCCAATAAGTTTCCCTTTTCCTTTTTACAGCCTTGGAATAATATATGGAGTTTTTTCATTCTGCAATGTGTTAGCTCCCACTATCGTTGCAATAATCGGACCACAGTTTACAATGTTTTTGAGTGGAGTTCTTTATAGGCAAGTATCCCAGATTTCTTTGCGACTGTCCATCTTGTAGTCACCACGCCACCATTCTCTGTATCGTTCACTTCTGTGTGTTTTGCAGTGGTTATATAGCTGTATTCATCATTCCATCCACATGGTCCTTTTATTTCACATCAGTGATAATTGGCATTGGAGCAGCCAGTAAGTAGATACCTAAAACACACAAGCGCATTCATAGTGAGTTTAAGTTCATCTAATGTTTAATCACCCGCAAGCTAATAGTTGACACGATAGTTCACTCAACACTATACAGTCAGTTATCACCCACATGCCATCAAAGAGTTGTTCTCACCAAATACAAAGCTTGTAAGCAGTACTGCAACATTTTCTCAGTCCATCGTATTTAGTCTTTTGTGTAAAGTACAGACGTCTACAGAAGTAGATGTTTCACTTTCTTAAATTCTTTCACCCACTTAAAGGATATGATAGAGGCAGGTTCTTGTTGCACCTAAACAAGAAAAGGTAGTTTGGTTACATTGTTTAGTTACACTGGTGAAACTATTATAGTCAGTCAATATGAATGGCAGGCAAAAATTTAAATGACAGTTAAAGGTTATTAAGAAATGTTTATAATTAAAAATACATTCATTTATATTAATTAATTAACAACTATTAATGCATTAATAATTAAATACATTCTAATTCCATTTTTTCTATGCACAGTGCTCTGGACAGCTCAAGGGCACTTTCTAGTGGAGAACTCTGATGCTTCCACTATCAACAGGAACACAGGATTGTTTTGGGCTTTACTGCAGTGCAGGTCAGGAAGAAGAGACGACAGAACACACTTACAAAGAATCAGCCTGATGCACTATTAACCCAAAATTATCATCTGAGAATCACTTTAATATATTAACCTTAATCATCTGTGGTAATCAACGGTAAACTAATATGGAATGTAAGGAGTTAAAACAGTAGATTTATCAGCAGCATCCAGATCAGTAACTCTGTCTCTTAAAGCCATAGATCATCCAAACATATTTGATATTGTTTCAAACTCTCCTCTGTGAAAGGACACAAAAAATGAGATATTAGACAGAATGTCTAATTTACAAAAATTAAAATAAATTTAAACTGCCAAGCTTTAAAAATAAAACAAGAACGTCATTAAAACAGTCCATATTACTTTATATTTCCATATGCGTTTCATTGACATTTATTTAGTCATTATTAATATTTTGAATTGGTTTTCATTTGACATTTTTTTTATTTTCATTTTAATTTTAGTAATCTTTTGTATTCGGTATAGTTTTTTGTTTTTTTATTTCAGTTTTAGTTTTAGTTATTTTAGCAAATAATATTAATCTTCATGACAAAGACATACATTTGCAGCTGGTTTTTCAATTTTTATTTTATTATTATTTTTTTTTTTACAAGTAATGTAAAATATTTAGTTTAATATAATGGTTATATTATTTATGTTACTTCTTTGTATGGAAAATGGCAGTTTGGACATTCTACCTAAGCCCTCCTTTTGTGTTTTCCTGAAGAAAATAAATCATATTTGGAGTTATGCAAACTTACTAACCAAATCAGTAAAATCATCAGAGCTGTTTTAAGCATCTAAAATTGTCCTTGAATCCTGTATGAAAAGATTTATTTGTGTTTTTCTTTCCAGTATGTTGTTTGGAAATCTATACGTTTATTTTGATTGGAAAGGAAAAACTGAAATCTCAGGTAACATGATGGCTTAAAAATTGTGTTTTGATGAAAGCTTGATTGTGTTCACTCTTTTATATAACTTAAGTTAATCAGCACTTATTTAATCTCTCCTAACCCAAAATATACTAACTCTCAAATGACCCAAATATTTCAAAATTTAAGCATAAATTGGTATTTTTTTTCCTCCACAGATAGAGACAGAAAGATTATGTTTATTGCTCTGCTGGTTATCTCAGTGCTCGGGACACTGAGTTTTCTTGCACTGAGGAAGGTCTGTCAGGAGGAAGAGGTTCTCTCTGAAGAAGAGGGCCAGTCACTTTTATCCACAAGACGGAAGTAAATTCACTTATTGTGTAAATTGTGATGGGAAATGAGAGTTTACTCTTTGCAACAAAAACAAAAAAGTTTTACATTTTCTTTCACAGATCCAACAATAAGGTTGTTCTACTTCTCAATCTGGCCAGATATTTTTTAATGTACCAGCACAGAAAACAAATTTCATGTTTCATTTTATGTTCTTCATTTTAACAGACAGACAAACAAACAAATAAATAAAAATCCAACAAGTCATTTTAATTGGTTTTTAAGGTCCAATAGTTACTGTAAATGATAACCATGATAACCCCAACTATAAATTCTTAAACTTTTTTTGTCTGAAAAAAATGGTGATTGCAACTTGTTTTTTGATTTCTCATTGGTAGCTGATATAAATGATTGTATACTGTTATTTTAGATATAAACAAAGGGCAACATCTGCTGTGACAGAAGCTAAAACAGAGTTTAGTAAGTTCATTTGACTTACTTTTTACATTTGTAACATGATTTGCTATTTTTTAATGAAATTAATTAATCAAAGAATTAATCAAATTATCAATATACAAAATGTCAAGTTGGACATCTATTCTAGTGCTTCATCAGTTGTTGTTTTTATTTGATTTGTTTATTTATTTTTTTACTTTTTTTCTCCTTTAGAGACAATTTTGGAAATCTTCAAAACAAAAACCATATTGTTATTAAGTTTCTGCATGGCATACAGCGGTAAGGGCATCACTAAAGGGAACAGCCGTTAACTGCATGAGCTTTTGAGCATGATGAGTGTGTTTTGATCGCTGCTGTCTCATTGAAGGTTTGGAGCTGTCATTTTACAGTGGCGTTTATGGAACCTGTATTGGAGCTACGACACACTTTGGCGATGCAGCAAAAGGCTTAATCGGCATCTCAGGCATTGTGCTGGGAATCGGAGAAATAATTGGTCAGTGCACTTTCAGTATGCAGAAGCATCTGTCTTGATTACTCTTAGTATTATGGACATCTAATGACAAACTGAGCAGATACCTTAAAGTAAAACGCCACAGTTTTTCCATATTCATCTATGTTGTTCCCTCAACTTAAATGAGTCGATACCTAGCACGCGGCGCCACTATGTTAGCATTTAGCTTAGCTCCATTTATTCCTTCGGATCCAAACAGGGATGTATTTAGAAACCACCAAACACTTCCACGCTTTCCCTATTTAAAGTTATGTGAGTAGTTGCGAGTAAGTATGGTGACACCCAATAGAACGTGGACGATTTTCTAAGCGGATAAAAAAGATAATTATAATGGCAGAAAAACACTTCGCAGCACTTCGACGCAGTAATATCATCACTCCTGAAAACTCCCCCTCTTCCTCTCCCTCTCACTTCTGTCAATACAACCAAGAACTGATGATATTACTGCACCAAGGTCGAAGCTGAGGGAAAAACATAGTGGAATATGGAAAAACTGTTTTTTTCCTTTAAAGCAATAGTTCACCCAAAAATGAAAAGTCTGTCGTCATGTACTCACTCTCAAGTATTTCCAAACCTGTATGAATTTCTGTTCTGCCCGAACACAAAGGAAGATATTTTGAAGAAAGTTTGTAACCAGGCTGTTTTGGGTCACCACTGACTTCCATAGTGGGAACGAAAAATACTATGGAAGCCAATGGTGACCAAAACAGCCTAGGAGTGTAATTAGATGTTGTCTCTTGTTTGCAGGGGGAGGATTGTTTGGGCTTATACTGAAGAATAACCGTTTCAGGCGCACCTCAGTTGTCTTTTTAGGGATGGTTGTGCACTTTGTGGCCTTCTACTTGATATTCCTCAACATACCAGATGATGCACCTGTGGTTTTCCAAACAAGCTCACAGCATAAGCCATATCTTATACCGAGGTACTAAATAATTTAAAACAAAACACAAAAACTGGCAGGGAATGCTTTAACTGATAAATATGGATACACTGAATCCAGTATAAGCTGTTGTGCTAAATTTGTTTTCCTAAAGGAGTGCAGTGTTGCGTTGTGGATATTTCTGTGCTCATTTATTCACTTTTGCAGCGTGTCCATCGCGCTGCTGTGCAGCTTCCTGCTGGGTCTTGGGGACAGCTGTTTCAACACACAACTCTACAGCATTCTGGGCCGGGCGTTTGCTGAGCAGAGCGCACCAGCCTTCGCCATATTCAAATTCATACAGGTAACCACAGTCTGCATTTACTTCAGTTGTATTTTACTTGAGATCAACAAGCCTGCTGTGTTACTGAATCAAAGAAGACACAGGCCAATTTGCTTGCATAATGTGTGGAAAAATATTGGGCAAAAGAAATTGTCTCAAATATTTTTTTAAATTATTTAATAATTTTATTTGATCAAAGTCTTGAACAGTAAAGACACTAACAAAAGATTTCTGTTTGAAATAAATGCTGCTTCTATTTATCATAGAAGAAAACCCTGAAAACTCATAAAATATTAAACACCACAATTTTTTCAATATTGATAATAAAAAGAAACTTAGCAGCAATTCAGTATATTAGAATGATTTCTGAAGGATCATATGACACTGAAGACTGCTGAAAATTCAGCTTTGACATCCGAGGAATAAATAAAACTTAAAATCTATTGCAATAGAAAAGAGTTATTTTTAATATTCATAATGTCATTTTTAATGTTTTGGATCAAACCAGTGCTGCCTTGGTGAGCATAAGAAAGGTCACGCTCACGTTTGTTATATAATAAATAAGTAACGTATATAAATCTAAAATCATTAAAAAACAACATGCGTGTGCGTCTGTGTATCTTTGCGGATCTAATCAGTAGATGAATGTATAGCCGACATTCCTACATCATAGAATGCATGAATGCATGAATAATAGTATTTTGAGAATTTGATGACTGCTGGTTTACGTCAGTAGAGTATATGATTAGTATCTATAGATTCTGAAAGTTTGAAAAACAAAATTCTGTGCTTCATTAAAGGCTTCCTTAATGAATAAAATGCATTTAAAGTTGCAGTGGCCAATAAATGAGGTGAAGTGTATTTGATATGAATTTTGATTTAGCGTGTGCCAATAAAAAGCTTCTCTCTCAGTCTATTTTTGCAGCTGTGGCGTTCTTCTACAGTGGTTATATTTTGCTGAGCTGGCAGCTCCTCGTGATGGTCATCATGGGATTTACGGGAACGCTGTGTTTTTTCTTGGTGGAGAGGATGCAGAATATGTCAGCTGACGCACGGGAGTATTAGCTGGGAGTCTTTCTCAGGACACATTTCAGTAAGTGTACTACTTGCACTATTTGATTCAAAATGAAGTTGTTCGTATAAAACACTACACGTGACTTATGTAAAAGTGCCTTTGTTTTTGTTGTCTTAATATATAAATGGGATTACAATTTTTATGATTTTTTTAAATTTTATTTACATGCTATGATAGAAAATTGTTAGTTGGAGCTGCATTACAATTTTCCATCTTTAATGGAATTGTATTACATTAAATTTGATACATCAACATATATTAAAGGTGCACTTGGTTTGGTTATGTTATGTTGTGCTGACTGACATGTCGTCTTATGCTGACACCTCATGGTGAAGTTGGTGAAAAGCGAATGTGGAATTTCCCTTGATTTATTTATTCCATGAGCAAAAGTGTGGGATAATGACTGGGTTAGCAAGATAAAACTAGTAATTATGTGGTCATGTGATTTCATGTCTGCCCCCCATGATTGGACCTGCTCCATGTAAAATATAACTTTTATTATTCTACTGATATGACTGGAGCCTCATTCTCGTGTGAGATTGTAAACAGATTTTATGAAATATTCTTCCTCTCTTTATGGAATGGAAAAGTTTGGAATCATTAAGATGTTTTATATTTTGCAAAGAAGTTTCGTATACAGCATATAGATAACAATTAGTCTAAAACACAGTGGAGCTGTATCATTTCAGTCAAGAAAGCATTTCTCTCAGGGTATAATTGTATGCTTTTTATAGAATCTTTAACTCTCAATGGATAATGACATGCCAGTTCACTTTCGGATTTCTTTTCTAAAAGCATACTTTACATACACTTTGTGTTCGGTATTGTGAACCATTTTAAAGCCGTTAAAACCTACCAGTCAAGCTGGTTCAGATACTGAAAGTATTAGATAGCCAGACAGTGATGTCATGAGAACTGACCTTGAATAATCTTCTTGGCAAAAATGTTGTTTGTTGTAAACCAGTGTGTATCTGAAGCAACAGCTCTTTAAGTATGAAGTTACATGAGATTATTTGTTCTGAAAACAGTTTAGTAATTTTTTATGATTCTGTTGCCTATAATTGGGAAGCAAAATAATAACTGAAGTTTTACATTACATTTTACATTGAATAAAATGTGCATTACACAAATATCATGTTATGCAAAATACATAATGTAGTTGGATCTGCATTTTGTATGTTTTAATGTGTAATTTCAATTGCATCATATCTTTTTACATTTGTACTACACATTAGCCACATTTCATTAGATTGCAGCTATGTAATAATTTATGTGTCATATAGGCCCGGTTTCACAAACGGGGCTTAGCTTAAGCCAGGACTAGGCATTAGTTAAATTAAGATATTTAAGCAACTTTTTACAAAAATGCCTTATAAGAAAATATTACAGGTGTGCATCTTAAAACAGAACATTGACACTGACATGCTTTAAGATATGTCAGAGTAAGATATTTTCATCTCAAACAGCTCAAACATGCAATTTAGTCTGGGACTAGCTTAAGCCTTGTCTGTGAAACTGGGGGTACGTGTTTAGATTTAAGCCTCTTTGCGACAAAGTTTGATTTTTGCATTTGTAATTGACAATCAGTATGAAATGTTCTGGGTTTGTTTTGATGTTGTAATGCATTTCAATAAAAAATTATTATTATTGTTATGTGTACAAGTCTGTGTGTAAATTCAATGTGTTCAATATGTCTTTTGATTTAATATTTGTCCACATTTAATTTCATATTCAGAAACTTTGTCTATCCCCAGTGGGGTAGAAAATGATCATCAGACAAATAATCCTCTACTACATTTCACAAGTTCCCCCTTCCTCATTAAATAACCAATAGTAAGCATGTTTGGCATGCTGTCCAGGGAGCAGGCAGAGAGCCCGGCGGACCCCGAGCCCTAGGGGATCAACCCCTTGGAGGCGAGGGCTGGGTAGAGCCCGGAGCCCGGCCTGGTCACCGCTTGCCCCCCGGGAGGAGGGTGGGATGGCCGAATAGCTAGGATGGCAAAATCGGTTTGAAGGAGCGATGGTTGTTAGAGGCTTGAGCCTTAGCTAAGGAAGCTGGAAACCTGGGGCCTGTACCATGATGGTGGCTAAACAAACTCAGAGTTACAGGATTAGTTTTGGGTTGACAAATCCAAA
>JAUMHE010000044.1:8063858-8091219 GCA_032359235.1 Enteromius mattozi | reverse complement strand
TATGTTTCTATATATAGTTGCAAAGAATTACAATGATTACCTATACTTAATAGTTATAGCTATTATTGTAGTTATTGTCCTTGGTGTAAATTGGCCTTTACAGTTAAAATGCAAAAAGAAAAACAAAACAAACAAAAAAACTGACAGCCCTGTTGAAAAAAACAGCATATCCTGGTTAGGTTTTTTTAAAAGATGGACGCTGGTTTAAGCTTGTCCTTAGCTAGTCATGTGCTGGTCCTAAGCTGGTCCGACCAGCTTAATTAGCCATTCTTGTTTTTCATGAACTGACAAACAAATGCAGTTTTGATTGGTTAAATTAAATTAAAAGCGAGATAAATAATTTCTTAAGTTTTGTACAAAATCTCTTGCATTCTGGAAGCGAGTAGATAAAAGAAAAAGCTCAGCCATCCTAAGGCTGAAATCGCTCTGCATATAGCTTCCCGAAGTTTGTTTGTTGAATGTGTTTCTCTTAATGCAAATTTGTGTTCATATTTTTGAATTATCTTCAGTGTTCCCTGTATTATCTGCCTGTAGGTTGCACATTACCTGATGAAAATATACCTCTGTGATGATTTTAGAAGTCATAAGCTACCAGTAATTAGTGATCAATGAAACACGAATAAGTTAATGAAACCTGTCGAAAATAATAACTAGCTGGATAGATTTAAGAAGAGAATAATAAACAACGTGAGTGAGTTATTTTGACTGTAGTTCAGCTTTGATGATGATGCACCAAAACATCATTCATTTAGAGATACGTCTTGAGTTTTGAAAGTCTTTTCTTCTTCATCAAAGTGGATGTACTCTTGTACCCTTATGGTGAGCTAATTCTAGAAAATGAATCACTTTGATCACTTCAGAATGATTTAGTCTACAGATTTCTAATGTTAGATAGAGGGCTGTTTGTTATAAATGTCTGAAATGATCTGTATTAGTGCGCATATGAAAAAAAATATTCAGTTTTGCATTCGTTTGTTCTCACATTTACATATTGGAGACTTTTTTACACACTAAGAGACATACTGCAGATACAAGATAATGAATAAATCTGTTTTTATAATTATTATTCTTTCACCTTAAGGTGAAATTTTGAATAGTAGTTAGAATAGACATGAAACAAAAACATGGGGTCAGTAGATTATCTAAACGAGTCTGGAGGTGCAATTTGTAATTATGATGATTTTAGTGAATGATTATTATAATAACTATTTTTGTGTATTTAATTGTGTGCTTTTAATTTTATGTTAATTATATGCTAATGTATGCCTTAGATGTTAATAATGTAAGCCTGGCACACTGACAGACACTTACATTTGACACTTTTTTTAACAACTAGCTACTTTAGGAATAAGCAGATTTTGAATCGCACCAGCATAATGCCGATAATTCATTCTGAACTATAACATTCCCGCACACGAGACGTCTTGTTGGAAGACCAAAGCGAGCAGTCATACTGTTCTACCTCTATATCCACGAGGCTTACGAATACCATTGTGTTTGAAGGTGATTCTGATTCTGAGTGGGAATAAGGGAAAGTCAGAAATGAAGCTGGAGAACTATAAGTGAACTGGCTGAAGGATCACATTTTCCCATAAGCTCCTTATACTACCTCCAACCTCACAGCTCGACTATTTAATTGTTTTCTATTATCTACTGAAGAACATTCCCATGGGCACTGTGTGCTGTCAGTCTATGCAATAGTTTAGCTGATTGATTCTTTGACACCAGTGGAGCGACAGATTTGTACTTTTTCTCATCTCAATAGTTTGTTTTATGATCTAAAACGATGGCATTGCTCAAGTTTTTAGCTATTTTGGAAGTGATATTTTAAAAATGTCAATTTTTCACTGGCTGAACAAACGTGGAAACACTGGAACGGTCTTAAATGTCTTCAAATGGTTCAGACCAGTTTGGTGTCTGCAGGTGATCTCGGTAAGTAGCTGTATATGGTTCTAGCACATACGTTTGAATACATTTGTATCTGAAAAATACTATTAAGTTGATGATATATGAAATTATTTAAATATGTTCAATAACAGTTCCGTAATAGTTATATAATTTATATTTACTAATTTAAAATTTCTAAATTGTTACATTATTTACAAACCATTATTTAGGAGTTGTAAGTGTTTAATAAGATCATTTATAAAGCCTAAGTAAATTATTAATTTGTTAAATGTACATTAATAAATCTTATTATTTATTTAGACACATGATAATATTTGCTCAGTATGATAATAAATGCTTTATTAACACATGTTCCTGCTGTAATTCATAATTAATTCAGGTAGTTATAAAGCATTTAGTAGTTGCCAGCCGTCTGTTTTTGTGAGCTCATCTAAAGTGAGGACTATTTATACCTTGTAAAGCATTTTCAAAGGAGAGTCATTTATCTTCCAAACAGAAAAGTTAAACAAACACAACACAGAGGGATACAGAACAAAGAAATATTTTTTCAAGAAACAAAAAATTAAACTGTACATCTGTACACTTGATAAATGAAAAAAAAAAAAACTCTGCAATTTCATAGAAAATCATTCAAGTTTACAGTTGTACAGTTTCATATTTTTTTGCATCTTGAAATGAATAGTTCTGTATCCCTCTGTGTTGTGTTTATTTGTTCTGTTTGGAAGATAACTGAACCTTTCAAATCTCCCTTGTAATATATATATATATATACTTATAAATCAAGAACAAGGCATTTATATCTGTATTTATAAACTGCTTACTAATGAATATTAATGTTGGAACAATGCTTAATAAAGGATGATCTGACTATTTACTAATGCTTAACCAATGATTCGCAGTGTGCAGTTATTATAAAGTGTTACTAAAGTACTTACATAAATAAACTAAAAGTGTAAACTACTTTATGTAGGCATATTTAAAAAACAACAACAACAAATGACAAAATTTCAAAACAGAATCACTAAAGATTGTTAAGATTTGTTAAATAAATTGAAAATGATAACAGAAAATCTAATTCAAGTTATTAACAATAACTATAATAGTATATCAGTGATGCTAAAATAATACTGATATAAACAGCATCAACAGTGGTGCCTCACCTACTATGTCATCTCAGGTGAGCCTATTTTTGATGATTCATAAACCTTGTCTTTTCTCCCATCGTCAATATATTGTTTAACCTTAAGGAACACAGGCCTGAAAGCTGTCGCGATCAAACACCTCCAGCTATTCTGAATGCAGACAATGTCTTTTTTCTTGCAGACACACAAAACAAATCCTCAGTGTTTTGCAATGCTCGACTTGGACAGTTTGCCATCACTTAAATCTACAGTGGCCATCTCAGTACGTGCCAAAGACTATTGCCTTTAAACCTCGATGACAGCACATCTCAAAAAGCAACATGACTCCATTCTGTCTTCGCAAGCACATCAAAGACTCTTATCAAAGGAGCTCTCGTACACCTTCTCAGAGAAACAATGGAAATTAGGCAACAGGCACCATGAGAATTACAGCGATTGCTTAAGAATCTGTGTCAGTGTTTTTTTTTTCTTTCCGAAAATAGAAGAGAAAACAATTAAATCACAAATGACTGTGTCTTCTTTTGTTACTGTAACATCAATCCAGTTCCCTCAAAGGCACAAATAATGGTATAATATTGATGTATTAATAACTCCTGTTCTTGGTGAAGTGAATTTGGCTTGTCAAATGTTTTTCTGTACAGTAATGCTGCATTAAACAGATTCAGTTCCACAGTGGAAGAACTCCATGTTCCTATTTCACACCCTGTTTGACGGTCTTAATGGCAGAATAGGTTTCCTGAACTTTGTGTACCATCGCAGCCCGTCCTCAGCCTCAGGCATCAGAAATGCCGTCTCACACTCAGGGACGCGATAACCGCCCTGAGCAATAGAGACACTTCCTTAGTGGCTGACGCTCCCTTCTTGCCTTCATTAAAGCACAGTCATACATCTTCCACGCGCATCTGTGGTGTACAGGGAGCTATGCCTTCATCCAGAGAAGCTCTCTGACATACACACTGTATCATCTGTGGCAACCTATCAGCACTGGGCTAACCTTTCTAATGCTGATTTAGAGGGAGATCTAATGGGCTGGGGAAAGGTGCGGATGATGCGCTCCCCCCGCTGAACAAAAGAGCCCGTTGAGATCTCTTGTTCTCTGTGAGATGCACTGTGAACCGGCAATGACAGGACTCTTGCATCCTTCCTGCACTGTTGCTATAAGAAATCCAGCAGCTAAGGGCCTTGATCAATTAGTCAATTTCTCAACTGTGGCCTGCAATTAGTGGCGTGATTCTCTGTGTCGCCGCTAACTATCAGGATATACTTGATGATTTAGTTTTGGTCTTAAGCAGCACAACAGACACACAAAAACAACTAAAACTTTTTTAAAAAATTATTTTTATCCACCCCAAATTTTGTCATTAATCACTTACCCCCATATTTTTTCATTTTTGGCATTCGTAGTTGACCTTTAACACTTGTAGGGACATTTCTAACTATAAAAATAATGTGGCTATTTTCATTTAACCTAAGTGAAAGTGAGGCCCCGTTTACATTAGTGCATTTTAGTTTTAAAACTTCTATCGTTTACACTATTCCGGAGTACCCCCCCCCCCACCCCACCCCACTCCACTCCGGAGTTTCCCCCTCCATGAGACTTTAAAAAAAAATGCTGAAGACCCCTCTTTAGTTTGAAAAGGCTGCGGTTGCATTTAACAGAGCAAAACTGAGACTTTGGAAAACGATGGCGTGGCTGCCCACATTCTCTCTGCGTATACTTGACGACCGTTTAAACAATAACAGCATGCGCGTTGCTGTAATCTAGTGTTTGTAGATACCTCATTCAACCGCTCCAAGCACGCAGGCGCATCCACGATTAAAATAATGGGGAATCTACCTGTGTATATCTATAGCTGTACCTGCATGAATGATCATGTGACATGCGGTTTAGGTTGTTTTAGTGTAAACGGAGATCGTTTTCATTCTAAAATGCACTAGTGTAAACGGGGGCTGAAAATACGCTATTGTTCAAAAGTTAAGTCACTGGGCTCAGTAAGACTTTTTAAAAAAAAAATTAAATAAGTCACTTCTTCTCATCAGGCTTTGCATATTCGATATTGTAAAAATGGTAATATTGTAAAATATTATTACAATTCAAAATAACGGTTTTCTATTTGAATATACTTAGTAATGTAGTTTATTACTGTGATGCACTTCAAGATAAACCTCTTTATTTTTTGTTTTTGACTAAAGTTATTTTAGATGCAAAGGACAATTTTCTGAAACATAAACTATAGACAGACTTTTACTATTACTTTTTTATTATTAGAAATATTTGGATAATTCAGAAATAATTCAGAATTCATGAAATTTGATCTATACTTAAATATACTTCAATGATCGTTATAGACAGCCACAGCTCTCCAAGCCAGTGTACAGGGATAAATATTCAGGCATCCATTCCATGCTTATAAGTTGAAAATAAGAGCCAAAATGTATCTAGTTTAGATGTATGCGCTCACAAGTGATTTCGCTTTACGTTTAGAGAGCAAGTGAAAACCACACAAATCTGTGCTTATGGACAGACGTTTGATCTAAAGAAAATCTGAGTGTGTTGGGGGATGCTAGATTGGAGAGATCTCTGGGTTCAAACAGAATATAGATTGGTGTAGGAAATCATTGGCCCCCAGTGCTCTGGTGCCACATGTTGCTTCCCAAATCCCTTTCTAGCGCATGGATGCAGCCGGTGTCGGGGGGACTTGGGTACGTGAGGATTGTGGTAATTGAAACAATCTGTTCCCACGGCCTTCAGTGGAAGTAGGTTCCAAGGCTAGCTGGTGTTTGAGGTCAGAGCCCAGGTACGATGTCTTTGGTTTCTTTGAGCCCTATTAGGGATCTGCAGGCCTCCGTCTGATGAGCTGAAGCCACCGTCTGGTCGACTCTTGGCCTACTTGTCTGAGTGGGTCCTTTGGAGATTCCACTGCTATCATTTGCAATCTTTCTTGAACTGACAGTGCTCCTTCAGCATTCCTTCGTCTCAGATCTGAACCTCGGTTGGCTAAAAAAACTTCAGTCTACACTGTCTATGTAGTGATGTTTGCATTAACTGTTTTAAAAAATAATCTGTTCTTTCAGCTTTGTTTTTTTTTCTGGATGAACAAGGAAGAAACTTTTCTTTCTATTTAGGTTTCTGTCAATATTCTTTTTTATTCATTGTATTTTTTTAGTGTTGGCTTAAGATTCATGAAGACTTTACAAAAAAATTTCATTTGGTAACATTAATTAACTTGTCGTGAACAATATTTTGCAAAGAGTTTAAAAATGCACATTGTTAGTTCTATCTAATGTTTTGCATTTTGAATGCACAGCAAGATTAACTGAAAGTTTTAATGTCTATATTGCAACATGGTGTTCTGGATGAAAAATTCAATGTTATTTACATTTTTACTTTAAATTGTTGCAATAAATGTTAAATATTATTTCTACAGAATCGTTACCATTAGATCAACTTATTATTTTTTATTATATTGTATAGCATTGTACATTAATTTTTAAACTTTAATGGTTTATAATTCTTTAACAAATACTTTTTAAAAAAATTATTTTTGGAAAAAAACCCAAAAAACTTCCTCAACCAAAGCCACTAAAAAGTGGAGGGCACTGCTGCACTCTATATAGCCCATACATTATAGCAATATAGTGTAATAATATAGTGATAGATATGTTTTTTTTTTTTAATCTTTATCTATTGTAACGAGCAGGAACTCAAGCTAGAGAATGTCAGTGCGCTGTAAACCTTGACCTTGAAGCCCAGTTAAACCCTTGCGCTCTTTAGTAAACAGTGAATTTGATCTTGCTTCATCTCTCATCCTGATCATATTTAATTCATGCTTTTATTCAAGGCCCTCTTTAATATATAATTCTACATGCCCAGAATTTTCACATACAATTACAATAGCTGAACGAAACTACCTCGTTAAACTTCTTTCAAATGTTTTCTCCTAAAAGATATTACTTGCTTAAAGCACCCCTCTGTTCAGGGTTTAAGTGTCTTTTTATCACCCGTATTAGAATATGGTGTTAGCGTAAGGCCTTCTTGCACTGCATCGTCTGATAATCCTTAACCTGCCAGTGTCTATCTGATTTAAATTGCCATGGATAATGTGATCATCTTGTCAGGGAGAAATCAGGCATTCAGCACACTCCAGAGCAGAGGAGTAGGAGGGAGAGAGTGAGAGCGAGCGCGGGGGAAGGGAAAACGTCAGGCAGGTCTCAGGTGATCTCTGAAGAAGTGTTAACTCATGTAATAGAACAGGGCCATGCTCCTTCAGCCGTAACGCAGCATACATAAATGGCCACATAAATCCTACATTCATATCAGAGTCAATGGACTCCCATCAAAGAGGCTTGGGCAGATGCATTACATTTTCCGGCTCATTTAAACGTTTTGCTCTCTTCTTTTTTTGCTTTCCGAATTAGACATGCTTTGTTGCCGAAGACACGTCCACAGAGGAGGACTAAGTGTGATGGTTCTAATTCGAGCTGCTGAGATAGGTGTGATCATGTTGTGAAACAGTTCATTCGTCTCCCTCTGTACTCATTGATTGTTTCGGGGGCGAGGTGCTTCATTATTGTGTTGCGGCTTATGCTGTCCATGAGTTTAGTAAGGAAAAAAAAAGATTAAATATAATACTCGTGCCCCCTCCTCCCAAAAAATTTAGTTTTAAGACACCGTTAAATATGATTTGCCCCTGCTTGCCATAAATGAATAGCTGAGCCATAAACAGAAATCCAAACCATTATCTTCCTTCAATGACAGTTGAAGGAGGCTTCCTCATCAAAGCTTTTTAATTGGATCAAATTACAGGCAGCGAGAGCTTGAGCCCTTCTTGAGTTCATGAAGCCTAACTTTCAAATCACTTCTAATAAGACCTCCATACTGCTTGACGAAGGCAAAATGGGTAACTTTGCCCACACTGGAACCAAAAAAATGGTTTCAGAGATTTGTTGTTAATTTTCACACCCAGTTTATCTGAATCTGAATGTAGTGGATTGAGAGCCAGTAGCTGACTGGACCTTGCAATCATTTGCTCATGAAGTTTACAGACATTAATGCAATAGTTTGACTGTGTTATGCCCTTAAGGATTCGGTTTTCTTTCCTTGCACTCAAAATCCATTGTATGCTACCGTGGAGTTGAGATGAAACAGAAGTGAGACATATTTTTTTTTCTTCCATATTGTGACATACATACAAGTGTAGAGGAATATTAGAAAAAAATTAGGGACTAGGCTTGCTTCTTTCCATCAGTTCTGGGTTTCAAGAAGTGGGCGTTTTATTTAAACAAGCTTGCAGTATATTGTGGAGGGGTGAGTTTTAAAGTTACTGTGAAATTAAAAGTTAAATTTTTTTTTTTATGGAACATTGACATATTTGTTCTAAATAATTTGTCTTTTTTTCCCCTCATATTAAATAAAAAACATGACTTCTCTATTCTCACGATGTGTGGTCCAGCTCAAGAGCAGGACATAATAATGCCTTCCCTCCAGCTACAAATCATGTCACTCACAGGAGTTTGCAGCAATTAGCGAACGACAACAAACTAATGATTCAACCAATTTCAGCTGGACAAATACAAGTGTCACCTCCTATTTTTTTTTTCTAGTTCAAGAAGCCATTTCACTTGGATATACGCCACAACAGAAAAGAAGACTCCATTTCATGCCGACTTTAAGTGGACTGGAGAAGTCTAGCGTGCATCACTAAAGAGAAGTTGTTTCAGCCAAAGTTTGGAGACAAAAAACAAACACATGCATGGATTAGTTTATGAAATCACTAACATACATTTACAAAATGTACATATTATTATGCCAGTGGTGAAATAAAGTAAAAACTTATAGACTTTGGTGTGTTTGGCCCAAGTCAAGTTCTAAACTTCCACATATGGGTAACAACGGGAATACTGCTGCAGACGGTGGAGCGCTTTGTCGCTCCGAATAAAAACCACACGTGTGGTGGCATGCTGTCATTGGATCTGTGTGCTGCTTTTGTGGTGAGCAATGGTATGGGGAGTTGAAAAGGAAGCCAGCATCCAAATGAGGCCAGTGCTCTGGTATCTCAGAGCTCAGCGAAGGGGACAGAGCCAGGGGTGAAGGAGATGTTCCTAAGCCGAGCGCCGCTGTGGTCATCATTCACACTTACCCTGCTGACAGTACACCATGGCAGGGCTACTTATCTCGTCCTTGCCACAGAGAGAAAGCGAACTCTGCTAATGTCCTGCACAATTATCACATGCCGAAGTATTAAGGGTGCGCTTTTCCTTCCAGTCCTTCGGGTGTAATTGCAGTTTAAACCAGCAGTCACGTATGTGTTTGCGCCAAAATGTCTTAAATGTGCTGTCTTTTTTCTTCATTTAAGGGGCTGGTTTAGAGATAATGATAAGGAAGTAAGCTGTCTATGCAAAAATGCAAGGAAGACCCATGCTGAGGTTGCTTCAAAAGCCTTGCCAGTGGATCTGTGGAACGGGATGGAGTCCTCCATCTGTACTGGGAAGATATATCTGGAGTGACATTAGGCCTCTCCCAGAAAACCCTGGGATGCCTTCTTAACTGAATTGCCTGGTGCTACTCAACTCACTTGACGCAGCGTGTCTTATAATGAAAGCCAAGACACTGTGCTTCCCATCTTGGGTAATGAAATTCAAAGGTTTTCTTGGTTCTGTCTGGTGCTTTTCAATACGCAATACGCTTTTCAATACAACTTTTTCCACATCACTCCGAGAGCATTTACGTAAGCCTCTGAAATATTCATCTCTGATATATCTTTAATGATAATGATTGGATAAAGATGGCAAATAGGAACAAGACTTTTCGGACTTGCTTGCAGAAGTGGTGGATAGAGGGCAGCGCAGTCTACCGCTGTACATCCGGTCTCTGTGGGATCTGAAGACAATCGAGGAGAGCTGGAAGATTGGCTTCATTGTGATATTAATGAAAACCCTCTCACCCATAGACAGTGAGCTGTCATCAATTATAAATCATCGGGCTCATTCGACTTGGTGGTTTGGAGAGGCGGAGTTAGGAGAAATGAAAGAGAATGCACTTAATCATTTCTTCCCCAGCCCATTACATAGCATGAGCGCATTGCCGAAAGTTATTAGTGCACTGACACAAAGATACGCTCTGTTTATGGAAGACGAGTCACAGCGTTTTATTTCATAAAGCCCGTTCTCCCAGCTGTGCCATGGAACTGAGTGTTTCAAAATGCTCATCTAGCATAAAGGGTCATTCCGGCGATATTAGAAGAAAGCTTATTACATTCCCACTGTTTCTGAGCCATACAAATATAATTGTTAGATCAATCAAGAAGGGGAAAGTTGTGGCCCATGCATACAATTTTGCAGCCTATATAGCCAGCGTGACTTGAATTAATTCTATAATTGAAATGAATTTTATTTGTATTTTTTTCCAGGAAATATTCCTCTTCGAATACAATCTCTTATTCCGCTGAACACATCAGCAGCAATTTCACCATGTATATTTACTTTCTGTGAGGAAAAACCAACGGAGTGAAATTGGATATTTAACCTTCCTTTCTTTCAGCTGCTCAGAGGAAGCTGGCCATGGCGTTTTCTCTCGGCCACTTAGTCATTCGATAATAGTTGATCAAACAGCAGGTTTGAAATTCAGAGACTAAAGTATACTTACAGTATTTGGCGAGAACAGATGATGTGTGCGGCTAGTGTGACCTTTAAAATCTGTTTCATTAGTGCTAACAAGACATTGGAGCAGTCAAGGGTAAGCGGGGTAATCTGCTCGGCCCTTTTCAGCCACCTCTGCTCTGAATCTTCGGAGTTTGTTCGAATGAACTATTGGTTCCCCGCAGTCAGAATGTGACTGTGAAAATACATTTACATTCACGCCAGCCATCTATAAGCAGAATTTGTCAGCTTTGTTCAAAGAAAAGCTGTTATTTCACTGGCAAAGAGCTCTGAAACAAAAGGGGAACAGCAGGCTGGTGAGAGCTACTGGTGTTCAACCATGAAATGAACAGGCCACGTTGGGTTCTGCTGCCGAAATTCAACCTGTCAGTGTGATCCTTGATCCTTTGGTGCCATAAACGCATTGGAGTGCCACTGTCGGCCATTCATGTGCACTAACTGTTATCCCATTGACAAAATAAGTAGAGGCAGTTAGTCACAGGGAAAAAAAAAATATGCACAAAAGCACGGTCTGTAATTTCTGTAAAACAGCAAAGGGAACAATACACATAATGCACACCTTTATATACAGCAAATGAACCAATGCTGAGCATGCTCTTTTTAAAGTTATGCATCAATTAAGAAAAAAATAAAACTGAATATTCTGCAAAAAGGGGAAAGAATCATAATAATTAGCGTTTGCAACAATTGTTCTTTTTCTCCCCAAACAAAACCTCTGCAATACAAATATAGAGCTCTGGTAAGCTTTTTGTTGTGCTTCAGTTAAAAGAGAAGCAGGCGAAATTCAAATGAACTCTTTAGGGGATGGGGGGCTGTGTACTGAGACTTTCAGCGGCTTTGAAGTTGCAAAGCAACGCTCACATGTTTATTGTTGACACTCACCGCAAAGCAGTTCTGTGCAGTAGCTACAGGTCATGCGTCTACCCAAACAACAAGCATGAATAATAACGCAGAGCACCATCTGGGGCACTTCAAAGCATGCTTTTCAGATAGACGTTAACAATGGAGGTGTTTTGGGGTCACCTGTTGACGTTTTGACTATGTGAATTAACTGGTGTCTTTCCAGCGGTGGCGTTGTGCTTTTGATTGAAGGAAACCTACGTCCCTGTATTGCTACAAGTGTGTGGAGGCACCGATGTGTCATCTTAGATTTGCACCAGAGGAGTTATTCTGTTCTCCTCTTTGTATGCTGCAGACGAGTACTGCTTTGCACCCTCGGAGGAATGAGAGGACATAGGGTGGCTTGCATTAGTATGATCTAGGCACTGACATATTCTGTTTCCACCTGCATGACTCTACCTGGGGGCCGGCGCTCTCCTAGAGGCGAGTGTGACTGGTAAGCTTTCTAGTTGAAGTCGCCCCGTCTTGTGAAAGCACAAAGTATCCCTGAAAAACCACCTTGCTTGCTTGCTGCTGCTGCTGCTGCTTCAGGGAAAGGCAGACTTTGGAAGTGGCTGTTGTTACAAGTGCAGACAAGCTGCTGCCTTTCTGAGTCGTGGTGTCCTTGAGAGCAAGGTTTGTTCTGCTGCCTTTTATTGGCATGAAGAGAGAATATAGAAATATGGAAAAAGCATAAGTAAGAGTTTCAAAATAATCAAAAATATGGTTCTGAATATTCAGTATAATGCTACTTGTTCCATCAGAGTTGACATATATAATTTTTTTTACCATAGCAAAATGTTGTGGGACAGCATTACTTTTTAAAGTAATGCATTAAGATTTTATGTAATTCATTTGTTTAATGTAAAGTTGTCTGTGTGTGTGTTTCCCAATGCCACTGGTATTTTTCTTGTTTTAACATGAACCTCAGTAGATTTTGCTAGATTTATCCTTAAAGCCAGAAAATCCCAATAGTGTTAGAAAAACTCATTTCCCATTTGACTTTTTCATGTGGCATAAGAATGTTTATACAAGAAGCACAAACCCCAACATTCTAAATTTGGCAAAAATAGAATTAAACAAAATTATCTTATCTGTTTTCCTCTAAAGTGCTCTGATTTATTTTCATCTTGTCCTGTAACCTGTTATAAATAGTAACTATAATTACACTACATAATTTTAATATATGATAACTTGTCTTAGTTTGTATTTTGCCTTATTTTAAGTTTTAATTTAAATTTCTTTTATTTTTGTCTTTTCATTCAAAGCACAAACATGTGTAGGCTTTTCATGTGTAGTATGTCTACACAAGTCACAATTGCACATGTATCAAATACCTGAATGTTTCAATTATGACAGAAATAGATATCAACAGCAAAGAAAGTACAGCTGGATTCCACTAAAGCGCTTTGATTTATTTCCATCACCACCATACATCTCAAGGCATAAAGGGATAGTTCACCCAAAAATGAAAATAAATGTCATCATGTCTTTCCAGACCTGTATGACTTTCTTCTGTGGAGCACAAAAAAGTTAGTGTTGCTCCGTACATTATTAAGAAGAATGACGCAAACTCCCTGGAGCTACTATACCCATCATGCACATAAATATTCCCAGCAGGAAAGGGGACAGACACTACAACATACTTAATATATTTTCCATAATGCACACTGGGGAGCAGCAAGTGCACTATTCTGCAACAGACATGGCAAAAAACAAAAATATCAAAGTAGTTTTATGGTCAATGAATGTCAAACATTTTCAGTTTCAGGTCACGCTATTGAACACGACTTGACCTTTTCCGTCTAGTTTTCTTCACATCAACCGTTTATTGCTGGATTTATTTAAAGTGCCTGTTTTTTCCTAGATGAAAAGGGTCAGATGAATAAAAAAAATTCAGAGTGTGCCATTATGCAGAAGGGGATTTGGTCCATGTGCTGAGGACAGACTAGTGTTGAAGCAAAACTGCTGTCGGGAGAGAATAATGCAAACTTAATTACCGCCAGCTAATAACTTCAGGCAATCAAAACCTACTCAGCTCTGAGACTCCATCTAATTGTCATGACAACTAAAACCTTTTGTCTTCCATTTAGTCTGAGGCTAAGCAGGACCTCCAGCCCTGTAAATTTCTCCTAACTGGTGTGACTTGTGTGATAAGAGTGGCTGTGATGACTGCAGCTCAGTGGCTTTATTCTGCTGCCTGTCTGTTCAGAATGACTAATTGCGGTGGAATGTGAACACGCTGGAGATGAAATGTGTATGGCTAATCCAATCATTTCCAGTAAAGCTGCAGGAAAATGAGGACTGAAGCGACACTCGGCCACCGGAAAAAGAAGGCTAGTGTGTGCCTTGGATCATTTCTTATAGAAAACCCCATTTTTTATCATTAGACTTACCTACTCATTTGCAAGGCATTAGTCTGCTCTTTAAATGCTCAGCTGGTATGACTCACCGTGTACTGCAGACGTTTAATGATGCCGTTGCAGGACCACAGACATTACATCACTGGGCATTTATGGCCTGCTGATCAACTTCCTGCTCCAGTTTTTTAAAAGTTGAGATTTAGTGCATTTGAGAAAGTTTTCTTTATACTCCTCACCTTATGGGTCAAGCTTGGCCAGTCAGTCTTTACTGGTTTATGACAGAACTATGTTAAATGGGAGAAAAAAATTATATCAGTTGACATTGACGCTGGAATTAGCTGATTTTACTCTTTTTCCTAAACATGTAAGTCTGACATATGGAATAAGTGTCTGAATTTTTCTTTCTTTCTTTCGTTTTTTTGAATATGCTATGATTCATCAGGCTTTTACGATTCATGTCTACTGACTAATCAAAATGCATATAAATATCACTATACCGCCAAATAACTTTTTAGAAATATGATATTTCAATATTTTATGAAAATGCGAGGGGCTTATTCAATGCAACACAGTTATGATTGAGAGATGAACAAATAAACAGTCCTTAACTAGCCTGATGTATCATATTTGATACATTTTAATGTGATTTTTATAAAAATTATGTATGGATAATCAAGTAAAATTTGCTTCAGTCCAGTGAGTGTTCATATTGAATATTAATAATATTCGATATGTTATTAATATTAATTACATTAATTATATTGATATGCTTGTGGAAGATTTTATGCAACAGGTTTTCATATTTTGATCTTATTGATAATTTAGAAGCATAAGAATTTTGCATGTCAACTGTGCTAGTGTAAGCTGGATAGGGTTAAATGACTAATTTTTATACAGTGTATTATAGATGTTTTATCAGTGACAGTGTTTTGGATGCTCTGAATAGTGTGAAATGTATAATGTAATGTAATATAAAGTAAGGAGTAATTAATGATGATCTGTTGAATTATTAGAAAATAATACAAACTCTGGTTCTGTGATGAAAGGGTCTGACAAGGGCGGATGTGCACGCTTTTATTGAATGGCATAGTCAAACAATGGCAGGGTCGAACGACGGCAGACAGGGATAGCGAGGACAACAGCGCAAGGTGAGGTTGGTACACAGAAGAATCAAACAAGTAAAACAAGAAACAAAAGACAGGTGAAACACGTTGTAGAGGAGGAGCACACTCACAATACTCAGCGATTAGACACTCACAGCTGAACACTTTATAAAGGGGAGACAATCGGGTAAACGAGGGGGTGGAGCTGATTAATTACTATGGAAACTAACAAGCCACAATCACAAACGTTCAAAATAAAAGTCCACATAACACTAAACAAGGGAACCATAGACAGAAAACGTCACAGGTGTGCATTACTTTCTAATAATTCAGCCTACTAGAGTCAATTATTCTGCTTATACTGCGATTACCACACATCAAGACATTGTTCAGATGTCATAAAAACATTCATCAGGGTTTTGTCATTAAAAACTCTTGTGAGTAGAATTAATAATTATGTACACATCTCATCCAGTGCCTCCGTTTCTAATTCCAGGCTGTACAAACTTTTGAAGTAATTGAAATTATTTGGTGCAAAAGTGATATGAGCCTAGAACTACATTCGTATATATGGTTGTTCACCGTACGTTCCCCTGAAAATAACTGCACATCTTGTTTGGATGTTCATCAACCAATCAGATTCAAGCATTCAACAACCCTGTTGTAACAATATAATATAATACAATATAATACAATATAAGACAATATAATAAATTTACCCTGTTTCCTGCCTTTGACGTCAGATCAGTATGATCACTAATGAAGGGTTTGTGGCTCCAAAGCGATTTGGAGAATTGTAATTTTTATCAAGTTTATTTTCACAAATTTAACTTTTCTTCATGTTTTCCTAAAAAGGGTTCACATCTTCATTCCTCTTGGATAACATTTAATGAATCGTGCTGTTGGAAGCATCCGTTGAAGGTGTGGAAGTCTACATGGACACTTTGTTTTGCCACTGCAGACATGTCAGACTCTACCTAGAAAAGAGTTCAAAGCATTTGGCAGTTTTTGAAAGCTTTGAGACATGAGGCTCTAAAGACAAAAGGGGATCAGAAACCACTTTAAAAAATGATGTCAGGAAAAAAAAATCAATACTTAGTGCAAAGAAACACAACGTTGCTACATAGCACAACGAATGACTGCATAACCCTCTGTTCACTTCAAACCAATACAAAGTGACCCAATATCATCATTAACCGTGACCATATGTTTTAAAGGACGTTCCCAATTTGAGGCATAAGGCAAAATGTATTGCCATTTTATTTACAAAAGAAAAGATTTAATTTGCCCTGGAAAATATTGCATTTAAATAAAGCTTAATCACGGCAGATTAGATGTGGTGTAGTAGCAAATTAAATTTGTTCTCATCAACATTCATATCTGTGATAATATAATCAGCTGAATTAGATATTACTGTGAATACTCATTAATGCTTTATAATAAGGTGGGCTGGTTTGATGTTTCTTTACAATCAGAGTCTGTAATTACTGGCAGTGATAATACTAGTAGAAATGCCTTCAGACATCCGTGTGCTAATATCTCTGTTGATTTATTTATTATTTTACATTGTGCAATATCAAAAACATATACTTCGTGCCGTCGTTTTAATGGGTCCAAATCACTCTGTATCCACAATTACAGCTTGTGCTTTTAACTACATCATTACATGTCCTACATGCACAGTATGTGGACAAAAGTCTTCTCAGTATAAAACTTTCAGGTTTTAACTTCTATTTTGGATAAAGATGTAATCTATTTATTTTTAATACTCTAAATTACAGTACACAGAACAACTCATTTATAAAATGTTGTGCTGCTGTGCAAAAACCATTCTAAATTTGATCATACAATCAGATATGCGTATTCTCAGATATTCGTATGTGAGATTTGTAGAATGAATGTATGAACGGAAAACGCGCATATGCCTGCATGTTTTGCCGCAGTTTAAAAGTGAAATGTCCAGAGAGTGGCGCTAAAACACATGTTTAATACGTAACCGTGGCATGTTTGCATTATGTTGGTACAGGTACGTATTGCAGTGTTTTTATAACGTTTTTATAACATTTTGTGGCCGTTCAGAATCAAAGATCCAGTGAGTGTCACTAAAGATTAATGCTCTATCATGTTGGAAATATCCCCTGCACCAAACCCAAACCTAAACCTACCTGATAGTGTCAACAAATGCAAAAGTAATTTGGATTTAAGCGTACACACACTCTAAGATCAAATTTGTGCGTATGCACGCTTTATAAATGAGGCCCCAGGACATTAAAGAAAAACATGAAAAGATATAGTGATTTGATCTACTTTAGAGTCAAAATCTGTTTGTGTCAAAGGTGGGTTTAAGTAATTTACTCTAGTGGGCTAAGGGGGAAAATTTAAGTTAATAATTTTAAGTTGATACCAGTTGATGTTTACCAACAAAATAAACATGTAGCATCATGTAGTGAACCCAATTGTTGTTTGACCATGTTCAGATATTGCAATGTCTTTCTGATTTGACTAAATCATCTTGAGTAAGATTGTTTTTTAGTGAATCTGTTAATCCAGATTAGAAAACAGAATGATTCGTTTAGCTCGGGTTTAGCTCAAGACCCAATGGAAGGATTGATAGATTGATAGATTGATTGATTGTAAATAATAATAGTAATTTCAGCCATACAAGGCTGTATACCAGTAATATTCAAACAGACTGATTTTATTATGTTTTTGTATATGCATGGAAAAGAGTAAAAAATTCTCCTTTTGTGTCCCACATCATAAACAAAGATATACGGGTTTGGAATGACATTTAACATTTTTTTTTATGTGAACTGTTCCCATAACCTGGCAACCTGACCTCATCTAAAGTCATTATATCTTTAGCCGAGATTGTTGATGCACTGAGCACTAGATGCACATCCCATTATCGGCCGTACCATCACCCTACAGGACGATCCCTTTATTGATAAAGAAAGCTACACTCAGTATTTCATCAGCACAACCTCCATCACTGAACTCCATTTAGGTGCGGTGTGAGATGATTGGGTCGCCCTGATGGGAGGTCAACTGCTCTCTGTATAGCTGCACTACGGAGACCTTACACAGTGGGGGGAAAAAATATATAGTGGCGCCATTTATTTGCCATCCCCAGAAAAGGGCACCAGCGATCTGTGAAATCACTTTGTTCGTTTGAGATGGTTGCACATTCTGTCCATTTAGGTCTGATAATGACTTAGATTATATGCCTCCCTCTCTGCCTGCCTCTTTTTGGCATCTGCAGTTATTCAGACTGGAGCATCTCCACACCCTCCCATCTACATTTAATTCAGCTCCTGCCAAAAACCCTAACAGCCTCTGCCCCATACTAATCAAAAGAATGCATTCAAGATGGAAGTCAAGGCATTCATTTGGTTGCAAAAGTGGCCGTTTGTTTTCCGTGATCCGTGCGGTAATCTACCTGTCGAAATGTTGTTGCTTTGATTTGCATTTGACTTCCGTTTTAACACGGATGCTGTTGTCTTCTGCCTCTGTGTTTTGCGGGAAGTCTCGGATTCTGTGGTGTGCTTCTCATTCGTGGTTCGTCTGTCTAACGAGGGATTCCTAAGGCTTGAATAATTATCGCTGTGCTATCACAAAAATAACTACCATCGCTCACTCACTGTATTCCCTTCTGATGGTAAACGCCGTATGCTTAACAGTGCCAGCGTCATTTCACAATGCACCTCGAGGTAAAAAGAGCAACACTTCTATAAGGAGATGTTTTTAGTTTTTCTGTATAGATTGTCATTTGGAGCTCCTTTTTTTGTGTTTTTTGCAAGCAGTTGGAGTATTAAAAGGATAATCTACTCAAAAATATAACCACTGAATTTTATTATGCAGTTTTCATTACATACTATAATACTAAATAAATTATCGATGCAATTCGTACACACAATGACTTGAATATACATACATATTTTAATAAAAAGAAAATTAAGGTGATACAACTGTCTTAATCATAATGAATAAACACGTTTCATTAAATGTGTGAAGTTCTTGAAAATTGGTGTACTATATTATTACTTATTTGAAAAAAAAAAAAAAAACTTTGTCATTGCTTATTAATGTTTAAAAAATGTATGAATGCTAGTGAAAAGCCATCATATACAAGCTGCTTTTTAGAAAGTAATGTTATATATTTTGCAGGGCTGGTAATTTAATGTGTTAATTTCTCAGCCAAATTTGGTGTGTGATTAATTTGCATTTAGTTAGTTGAATTAATCGCCACACCATGCAATTAATTAGATTAAAAATTTTAATCGTGTACCTGCCCTAATTTTATATTTATATAGGGTGTGTGTTTGTGTATATATATATTTACGTACATAAGAAAATTTTATTTTTTAAATTGAAGGTCACTTATTAAATTAAACCAGCATGAACACCAACAGTACACAAATTGTACACTTTTTTCTTCCTTTTTTTTAAAACAAGAATTTCCTTTGTCATCTTTGGGCTAATCTTATTTTTAAATCATCTAAAGTATTACCGTTTTAACTCAACTGGTCTAAAAGTCAGCATGAAATAAAAATTCACCTTTTCTATTTTCAAAATCATTTAATCTGCTTAAATCCAAGCTTGTTCATCTGCCTCTATTTTTGAGTTCAGTGCTCACATTGCAAAATCCAATCAACAACCGAAGCACAGAACCAAGTCCGAACTCACATTTCTTGTTTTTCAATAATATATAACCCACAGATTTTTCATCACAAAATCTGTCCCTACTTCCCCGTTAATTTCTTTAAAGCCATAAACTTCACCCCTAAATAGTACACACCTTTATAAAGCATTAATAAGGTGCAAGATGTGAAACAGTCATGTGTCTTGATAAGCGATCAATGGAATTTCATTAATTCATCAATATCATCATGTCATTGTTTGCTGCAATTATCGAAATATTAAACATAAACTCAGCTGAGCTTTAATTGCCTTTTTATGAGGGCTACCAGGTGCAAATAACTGTTTGATTACCAGGCTGCTGAATGAGCTGTAAAATCTTGTAAGCCATCCTTGCAAAGATATAAATCTGGATTTCCATGGCTTGGACATGGTTATTTCAGACAACGTTTTGAAATGATTTTTTAGAGATTAAATGTTTGTGGAGTGCTGCATACAGATGCTTTCATGATTTTACCACGTTATTATTCCACCAATAAATATGAAATTTTTTTCTTTATTTCTTCACATTCACCTGTTCCTGCTCTGGATTGTTTGTGGGGGGAAATAACTTCAGATTGATGGTCCATGTACTGTACAGTAGTTGCTTTTACATCAAATGATGGTAATTTGTAGGGCTGGGTCACATGGATTACTAAGCTTAAACAAGTTCCTAGAAGCACTTTTAGATAGACTCCTGGATAGCTGTAGAATTTCGTAACAACACAGGACTGGGGATAGGCCGATAATTTAAAATCTTCCTGTAAAAACTTTAAGACATTGTTCTGCTGGGTTTTAAAGTGGCATTCCTTAAGGGTCTGTGCTCGGCTAAGCCCCTGCTTCTGTGTACTCACACAGAGAAATAATGAAGTCCAAAAATGGTCAAGAGGGCCTCTACCAAGCAGCCCTACTCTCAAGGTTGAGTATCTGACACCGCTTTGAACCTACATGGAATATTAAAGCATGCATCTGGAACTGACAAATACACATTTGAATTCCACACTTGGATAACAACTTCAGCTCACAATAAGGGGATTTTTCCTGCTCCCTCTCTGTTCTCTTTGGCAAAAGCTGAGACGAACCCAATTAACCCGAGTTAGAGTGAGAGCAATACTACCAGCAATGCCCTTATCCAACACTCAGGAGATCGGTCTTTACTATTAGACTGAATACACTAGGATGCCTCACGCTTTCCTAATTGAAACCTTTGGGACTGGCTTTTTAAGTCTTGAGAAAACCATGTATAACTGTGAGCACTGAGCATGTACAATCAAAGGTGTCCTTCTACTTGAAACACACAAGCAAAAAGGGGCTTTTTCTCTTGCTACGTAAAGGGCAAGTTACGTCAAGAGCCAAACAACATGTTTAGCGTCTCTTTATTAAACTCAGCTGCCTTTATTTTTTGATGTGGATTGCCTGCAACATGCTATATTTTTAGCCTGTATTGTTTAATGTGGTCTGCGTTACTTTGTGTAGTTATGTATACGATTTTAGAGATTGAGGCAAAGCTAATAGTTATTAGTAAAACTAATTATTAATTAATGATTCATATAGTTTTTTCCCCAAAGTAATAACTGAAAAGGAAAAAGGAGTTTAACTAATTAAAAAAAAAAGATTTTTCAAAGAAATGTTCTTTTAAATTTCATCAGAATATTTGAAAAAAAGTATCAAGTTTTCACGAAAATATTAAGCAGCACAGTGCAGTGTTAAAACTGTAATATAAACTATAGATATCATCATACTACTACTATTTATCATACTGAAAATTCAGTGCTTTTTAAAATGGTACTCTTGACTTTCAAGGAACCGCATCCCACACTTGTGATCTGTACACCCACGACTATGAAACTTCTGCTGTATATTAATATGAGAAACAGGTGTGCTTAAGGTGCAGGTGCTGCTTTGTTCCATGAATGCAAGATGAGGCTTAAGAGTGTAGGTTTAGTTTAAAAGTCGGGAGAGACATATTGCAAGGAGGCAGAAGACAACTCTAAGATTATAATTTTTAGTGATTAAATCAGTGAGTCACAGGACCTTGATGATCATATGCAAAATGTTGGTGTTAAGAAATTGTCATTGCGTGGAAGGCTGGTAATATAGACACAATTTTATATGCCATTTTCTGCCCCACCATATTAAGTATGACCCTTTTTTTAGTCATGGCGAACTGCTCTTGCACAAAGCCGAGCACATGCACAAGCTGTGATGCCATAAAATAATTATTTTGGGTTTTTCAAAGATTCTTTTCATGAAGTTTGAGTGAAGAACCTTTTAAAAATCTGAAGAACACTTTTCCACTGTAAAAAAAAAACATTTGTGGAATGAAAAGGGTTCCATGGATGTTAAATATTCTTAATGGAACCCAGCAGGCACAAAAGTTGATTTCTGATGAAATTTTGGGTTGTGACGTCAGGTGACAAATTCAGTGTCAATTCAACATCTAATATAAATGTTAATTTAATATCCAATACCGACATCAGCTAACGCTCATATTAGTTGTTTTTGGGTTATATAACCAATATTAAGTCAACGTCAAATTGTGTTCAGATACTGACGTCAACCTGATTTTCATTCTCAATCAAAATGCAACGTCTGTCCGACGTCATGTCCAACATCAACCTGACATTATATTGCTGTCCTGTGCCTGCTGGGGAACATTTTGTTTGTCAGGCTTTTGTGGCACAACCTCTATGAACATCAATCTGTTTGGATACCATATTGAATTGAACACAAATCTTTACAGTGGCATGCACTGTATAAATATCCTAGAGATCATGTAGTTTTTGCAACTTTTAATACTAGAGTTTTTGACTATTGAAAGTTTTTTTTTTCTTTTGGTAGTTCAAAAAAATTACTTATTTCTGTGTTTACTTACTTATTTATTTTCTCAAAAATTAAATGTGGTGCCTCCTGAATAAAGTTTTTTATAGGACATTTTCGATTTTCTGAAGTTGACCGTGTTCTTATGCCCATAGCAGTAAAATGAGGGGCTAGCAAAATTTGGGAAGTTTGGGTGGATCGATGGCCCAACTCATTATGAACGCAGCACACTTTAAGGAAAGACCCCCACAAATCCATTAAAGCACTGT
This sequence comes from Enteromius mattozi, assembly GCA_032359235.1. Lineage (NCBI taxonomy): Eukaryota > Metazoa > Chordata > Actinopteri > Cypriniformes > Cyprinidae > Enteromius > Enteromius mattozi. Next base: position 8,068,399 of record JAUMHE010000044.1, on the reverse strand, counting down.
GGGATTAAGAGAAAGAACATTTGTCAAATTAAGTGCAACCTGTGCTATTGATTCCTGCTAACCAAGGTAAATGAAAGGGAATTAATTAAAGCGGATTAACGGATAAATGAGGGCACGGCAGAGGCATTTCCTTAGGCGCTTTTAATGACCCACAGGGCAGATGAAAGGACTTTTGGTACACTTTATTTGTGTCTGCTGGATAATACCCCACAGAAAGTGTTTCATTATTGTTATGTATGATGGGCAGATGGAAAATTGGCATGAAAAGAATAGCAAGTGGAGAGCAATGACTGCATTTTTAAATTCAGGTCAAGTGTTTTAGGTGAGAAGAGTTGCGGTCGGTGCAGCAGTAATTGCACTTCTCTGGGGCTGGGGTCATTTGTCCGCTGACAGTGGATTACTGGTCTTACTGTTTGTGATTAAGCCTACAAAAAGCAGTGTGATTTCCGTATGGGGCTCCGGGCTCCAGCCTCCTGAGAGGAAACAGCTGTTCGGTCCTTCTGTCTTCAGGAGGAAGATGAATCATTGTATCCCTTAGCAAGTTTTCTTTGTCACTTTTGCTACCGCGAATGATTTTTTTAAACACAGCTACTCCAGAGTCCATGTGTTCAGGTGTTGACTGTCTGTGTCAGTCAGAGCACATGCATGACTACTAATTACAGGTACGGGAGAGCAAGGAAAGATGAGTGCATTACTAATCCACTGCGATCAGGATGCTTTGGACCCAAATCCAAGAAGTGAAAATTTTGAAATTGCTTCCATAAAAATAAATAAATTAAAAAAAAAAAAAAAAAGTGAGATGCCTCTGACAAAAAAAAACAACATTTTTTAACACATACATTCAAGGATTATGCCAAGGATTAGAAGTTTTGAAAAAAACTAGTCTTACAAAGCTTTCTGGACCAGTGAATGATTTTCTATCAGGAATGTCTCTTTTATTTCACTACATTACATTATTATGAATATTAAACCTTTGTCAGGCTATATTTTAACACATGGAAAAATTTGAAAGAATATTTAATTGGAATTAAATTAAAGTTAAATATTTGATTGAAGTTTTGCAAAACAAGCGTTTTAAATAGGAAAAGTCTGGAGGAATGATGCTGAAGAATCTGCTTTGGATAACAGGATAAAATTGCATTTTATTATTATTGTAATTATTAAATTAATATTATTGTATTTTGATCAAAGAAATGCAGCCTCTGTGAACATCAAAGACTGTATATAAGTATATCTGTATTTTATCTCCATCTCTTTTATTTTTGACTAAAGTATAACTTCAGTAAACATTGGCATGGCTCTATGCTGCTGTCAAAACTGTGAATAACTGTTGAGCATAAGGTCTACAACAGGGTGTAACATTCACCGGTAGCAGTCTGAAATGGGAGTAGCAGCAATGTTTTATTACTATACAGGTTCACTCCCTTTTCAGTACGGCACGTGCTGCTTAAATGTGCACTAGAGAGACAACACAATGGCCCAATAAAGCTTTCAGTAGCAGAAACACTAGTGCGACTCCTTGAAAAACAATATCTAAACTCCTTTTTTAAAGCAACTGAAGTGCCCACAAATCATTTCCCAATGTGTGGAGCAAAAAAATCAATGAAGAGTTCTGCAAATTGAGTTTGCAGCCTGCTTGACAAACTTCATGCTCAGGATCCATTGGAGCAAAAAATCTAAATCAAGTTGTCAACAGGCATTCCATCATGGCGGGACGCAGATTTGAGAGCCTTTTAAAAATTCCCAGTAATCTCTCCTAACGCACACCGGACGTGATGAAACGGGTATGAACATGAACTTAAAATCTTCTCCCAGCTATAGGAAATAGTCCATATTCCACTTTATGGTGCCAGAAACATCAAGACACCCCGGAGAGACAGACAGAGTGTATTCTCCTTCGTAAATACCTTTTTTATTGCACGTTGACGGAAAGCTATCGGCCTTCTGAGGGAAAACACAGCCTGTTGTATTGGCTGTCATCTGAGATCTCGAAATTAAACTCAGAGGAGCAAAAAAATATGGTTTTATAGGTTTTATAGGGAATTAAGCAGCCTGAGAGAGTCTGTGCAGATTAACTGTCTTATTTGGCAGCAAGAAACATGGATCCTGGGCATTCCCCCCTTTTCAATTTGTCAACCCCAATGCAGGATGTTCCTCCAGAGCTTGTTGTATCTCCATAAATTTGCAACTCATTTGCACTTGCCGATTTTGACAGAGACCCCTGGACAGCGGCACTTAAACCGGTCATTATTTATTTGATCTCATTTGGTGTGATTTAAAAGCGGACCTGGCCGGTAATTAAGCTGTGTCAGCGAGGAGACGTGTAGCCGGTATGGGTGCTTATTGATTTACAGTAGATTACCATCTTTAGGGGAGGAGTGCAGGAAAGGCATGATTCACTCGCACATTCTCTTTCCGCTCAGGCAGTAGCGGTGGCTGACCCTTTCTCATTGTCAGCCGCTCTTTATTGGACGCGTTCATGGTGCCGTCCACGTATCGGTGTGTTGCAGCGTTCTATTTGCATAACTCATTTCCAGGAATGCGGGTGTCTGTTGCTGCGCTTGACAAAAAGGCAATATGAAAGAAGGGCGGCCACTACCTGACAAAATATTAATAAAGTAGACGAGGCAAACTACACTGTGGCAGAAGTCAAGTGTCATTTAACGATGAACAATGACATATTCTCTGGCTTGCTGCTCCGAAGGGAATAACAAAACATTACTGAATGTACTCCTGAGCACGAAGATGGGGAGGGTGAAGGGAGGGGAAATTAGTCAAAAATTACATGGCGCTCTCGTCTGTCTGGCAGCTTTTTTTTTGCTGTGCAAGACAAGTCAGTCAGATTTTGATCTTTTTATTAAAAAAAATCACATAATTCTAACCTGTCATTGAAGTAAAACAATTGAAAATAGGGAGAAATTCTTGTGATGAAATAAATGTTTTTCTCTAATACTTGTTGACCAAAAGATAATTGAGCTTCACAAATTAGTGAAGTGGATTTAAGAAAAGTGCTAGAGCAGTGAAAATTTCCATTTTCACCATCAGGGAAATAATTAAGAATTTCCAATCAACATACAATGTTACAAAACTGCCTGGAAGAGGACGTGTGTCTCTATCCTCCTAATACACAGCGAGGAGTAGAGTTTGGCTAAAGACTCTTTAATGATCACAGCTGGAGAATTGCAGAAAATAGTTGAGTCTCAGGGTCAGAAAACTTTTTAAAAAATAGTCAAACAGCCCCTACATCAGCATATGTTGTACATCAGCACAGGGTTTAAGAAAAATTCTCCTCACTCATCCAAAAACAAGCTCCAGCATGTTCAGTTGTCAGAAACGACTGGAACTACAAATGGGGCTGACTTCTATGATCAGATGAAACTAAAAAATGAGCTTTTAAGCAGCAATCACTCAAAATGGGTTTGGTGAACACAGGGATAAAAAGTACTCCATGTGTACAATGAAATATACTGCTGTGTTTTTGATGTTGTGGGTCTATATTTCAGCTGGAGGTCCTGGACATCTTGTTTAGACACATGTCATCATGGATTCTATCAAATACCAACAGATAACAAATCTAAAACTGACTGACTCTGTTGTCTTATAATGGGCCATGGTTGGGTCTTCCACTGGGACAATAATCCAAAACAAACATCAAAGTAAACACAATAATTAGTCACTGAGCACAAAATGAACCTTTTGCCACGGCTGTCCCAGTCCTCTGACCTGAACCCTGCAGAAAATGAGTGAGGTGACCTAAGAGGAGAAGCACCATCATGGAGCTGATATACTGAAGGATCTGGAGAGATTCTGCATGAAGGAATTGTCTCTTTTCTCTTATCAGGTGCCAAGCTCTTCAGGCATTACAGGAGAAAACTCAGAGCTGTTGTCTTGGGAAAAGGACGTAGCAATAATTGGGTGCCAATAATTGTGGCCAACATGTATTGAAGAAAAACATTTATTTCATCATGTGTTTTTCTCCCCATTTTCAATTGTTTTACTTCAATGATAGGTTAGAATTTTTTTGAATTTTTTGAATGCAGATTTTCACAGCCACCTTTGCTCAGATTTACCAAGGGTGACAATATTAGTGGAGGGCACTGTATACATATATATATATATATATATATAAATACACACATACAGTATATATTTAGAAAATATCTGCATGTATTTATGTGTTTCTGTTTATATTTATATAATGTAAAAAAAAATAAACATTATATTTTTTCTGAAATATATACATGTATGTGTGTGTATTTATATATACGTAATATATACGCAACATACATGCATATATTATGTAAACAAAAACTTTTATTTTGTATGCAATTAATCGATTGACAGCACCAATATATATATATATATATATATATATATATATACAAATATGTATATATATGGTCCTAAGTATTCAGACCCTTTGCTCAGTATTTAGTAGAAGCACCCTTTTGATCTAATACAGCTATGAGTCTTTTTGGGAAAGATGCAACAAGTTTTTCACACCTGGATTTGGGGATCCTCTGCCATTCCTCCTTGCAGAT
>JAUMHE010000044.1:8043056-8063758 GCA_032359235.1 Enteromius mattozi | reverse complement strand
TGAAAATTTTTTTGAACAGTAATATGGATGTCAGTGGACAAAGATGATATGTTTACAGCCTGATGGTGTAGTTACAGCATCTACCAGCAGGGGCTAACCAGCCAAACCTTGAACCTTTAAATGAATGATCTGGCTGTTTAGAAGTTAGATTTAATAATATGTGAATATACATTGCCATAAAGTTAAAAACGGGAAGAATTAAATAAAAGTCAAGTCAAGTCAAGTCACTTTTATTTATATAGCGCTTTTAACAATACAGATTGTAGCAAAGCAAAGCCTTGTAGCAAAAGGTCTAAAACTGACTACACAAGCAATGTGGTTTCTAGCATTACCTCCCTAATTATCACCCAGTTGTTGTTGTGAAAATAATGGTTTGAGATACAGAGCGGCCATTTTGTGTGCTCTGCATGAGTGCATCTGTTTATCTTCTCAGTCATTTGGAGACCCGTCAATTGCTCTGCTATTTGTAGCTTTCACTGAGTTAATAGTGTTGGCCGCCAACGCCCATGCACCACACAAAGACGTCAATACATCGATACATGGAAGATCTGCTGAAAACGTTCACGGATGCAGTCGTTTCTCTCTTTGTGCCCATTTCTGCCTCCTCCGAGGTGTTTTGCACTGAGTTCAAACTCCTGCTCCCTCTGCTCCGACGCCTGCCAAAACACTGTTTGCACCAAGTTTCATGCTTATGGTCTGCCGCTCCCCGCGTGCTGCAGCTTGCTCTAGGGTGGTTCATTCTTTTTATGTTTCTAATATCTGTCCCCTCCATCCCTGTTAATGTGGTTGCAGTCCAAGACATTTTTATTTGCTGGGAGTGAGTCTCAGAGACGTAGCGGCAGCACCCGGAGGGAGGGGGTGGTCTCGGCTCTCCAGAGGCCCGCTGATGATGTTTGTGTTGTCTTGTCGGTTGCTGTCTCTTCCTTTCCCCTCAAGCTGTGCGATGTAAGAATGCAGCTTTTATCGGAGTTATTTGAGCAAAAACATGTTGCAAATCACACACGCAAATTTGGATCGTAACACGTATGATTAACTGGTCCTCCGTATGGCCTCATTTTACAGCCAATAAAACCTCAGACTGAGTTACTGGTTTGGGATTCCCATTGGTTATCTAGGTTCGGTTGAAGAATTTAATGCAATCCAATCTGTAGCTGCACTATTTATTTGTTTATTTGAAAAACAGGGCTCTGCCTTTAATAAACTATGTAATAAATCTTGTATAAATCTTGGCCGAATTTGAGGTTTTCACAAAAATTTGTTCATTAAGCCCTCTTGCAGAGATCCCAATGATTCAAATAGCAATTAAACATCTAAAATTATCTTTATTTGTATGTTTTCTGAGTACCTTTTTTTTCTGCTCGCTTCTTGCATTGCAGTTGACTGATCAACACAGTCTCACGACCAAATCGTATGTATTCGTACAAGGTGGCAAATTTGTGCTTATTTTTAAAAAATTCGTATGACCTCACTTGTCTAAACCCCAGTGACGGGTAGGTTTAGGGCCGGCATTAGGTGTAGGTCAAGGTGGAGGGTTTCTGCGACTACTGCAACTAGCCAAGTACTTCAATTGTATTTGAGTGTTGTGTAGCAAGCCCATTGCCTGCGTCATTTAGAGTTTCATGACAGAACTATTAATTGATAATGACCTCATTTTACCGCCAATAAAAAATTTCTAATTTGAGATTCCCATTGGTAACATGCTGGATATTACTTTGTTGGAGAGATTTTGCATCTAGGTTTGGGAGAACACTGACCGACCGGGGAGGATTTATTTAGTTAATAATGTGGCAGCAGATATAAACTCCCGAGTGAAACAAGTCCCTTAATGGTCACTTTGGTTGAGTTTAACAATTCATCGTAAAGGCAGTCTCTCAGATGACACCTGTCTCCTATTACCGCCCATAGAAATGGCCAGAGAGCTTCGGTTTCCCAGACAGCATTTCAAGAAGCCTTTGCTGAATCTGCACTGGTCCTGCAAGCAGACGGCTTTAAGCTTTCGTCATGCCACCAGACAAGTGTCGGGGATGCTATGATAGCTGGCAGGTTGTCTATGAGGCTTGAGTGGATGTGCATCTCATTCGGCTATATGGCTTTTCAGCCCTTTCTCTTCTCAAACCCGTAAATCCATCAAGGCGCACAATCCAGTAAACACTGTTCTCCCCTCTGCCTCCACACTCTCTCAACGATTCACCCCGGGGGAATTGTCTTCAGATTTGTGTCAATCATTCTGTCTGCCTAAGCTGGCCAGTTAATCCTAACGCTTCACGACAACAAAATCCATTCTTCAGAGTCTCTTCACAATTATGATTTACTTCTCTCTCACGTGCGGTTACACTAGAACCTTGAAGCAGAAAAGCTGTTGGTTCGTCCAAAGAAGTGTATGAATATATTAATTTGCTGTACTAAAATTTTTATAATAGAGTGCCTTATCGCTGATCAAACTGCATCATTTAATCTAAATTGACATTGACATTTGATAAGAAATAATATATCTTAATAACATTCACTGTTGCATAGTACATGGAAAAGTATTTATATATTTGTTTGAATGGGTGCATTTAAGGGCTGTCAATTGAATTTAATTTCAGCTGTCTGCAGTATTTGTAAAAAATTTGCAAAAACAACAATTTCCACTAAATTCACTTGAACTGTTAGAAAAATACCTGGTTAAATTAAAAATATTATATACATTAAATTAATGCAATTTACAACTGTAAATATGTCACTTTATGTATATGGTATATTTGGAATAAAGATATGTGTATTAAATAGGAATGCCCTCTGACAAAATCTAGCCCAAACAAAAGTTCAATCCCGAAATTTGAAGTTTCTGAAAGTTTACATATATTCTTAGTTGACATTTGTGATATATTTTTGCAATATGGATTTTTGAGCAGCATTTCATGATTGGCTATTTACAATCTTAGATTGCTCATTAAATGTGAGAGTGTGTCAGGATATGATTAATTATGCCACAACACAAGACTTCTGTTTGTGTCAAGTTGATGTATTCTCTGTTTTTCTTCCCTAATGAACAAGGGAAGCACCAGCTTTGCTCACACCCGCACAAACTCCGCACAAGCATTACTGTTTTTAATCTGGCATCAAGCCCTTTCCAAAATAAAACCACTAAACTGTCTGAATCTCTGAATGCATGTCTGGAGAAAAAACAATTGCTGCCCACGCGACAACTCTAGAGTTTATTAACGCTCATGGAAAACTTAATACCGCAGATCAGCCTAGCAAAAGCCTCTGACGAATATACATGCGTTTGTATGTTCTCATGTGTGAGTTATGCTGCGCTGTTTATTACAGTAAATCCCAGTGAAATGAAGGAGCTGTATATAGTATATAGTATTTTGTTGTAGGGGGAGAGAAAAAGAGAGAGAAAACAATTTTGTGGCCGTTCTATCAGCGCACACCTGCCTGTGCTCTTATTTGTCTGATGGACAGTGCAGCAGATTTCTCTGACCAGCTTTAACTTCTGCAACTGTACTGTAAATAAAGCGATAGCTTTAAAAATTGCTGTTTCGACCCTGGAGGAATGAAAGCGCTACTCTGGGAACAGCACATAGTGCTTCCATTTTTCAAGCCTTGCTATCAAACTGTCACAACAAAATGGCCCAGTTTTATCCCCAAAAATCTCTCAAATCTAGATTACTCTAATGTTGTTTTAAATACTGCAAGACCAGTATAAGACTACAATAGAGATATTTTTTTTTTATAAAACAAGTTGGACCTTACTGCAAGTCGTGCTGGGTTCAAAATGATATAGTGTATGCGATAATCATGTGCATTTTGTCAGTAAAGCCGGTTCTTTGATTGGTAATAAGTCTCCATCACCTGTTTTCAGGTGGAGCGAAATTTAATACACAAAACCATAGTTCACGGACAAGCTTGTCATGTTTCATGTCAACATGAAACATTAGCATATTGCCTGCCCACTTGTTGCACGCACAGACCTGTGAAAAACGTAATTTTTACATTGGTCTGAATGAAAATGCTTATTCATTTTTTGCCACTAGGTGCCACCTTTGGAGCGTTAAAAGCTCACAAACACTGCTTTAAATGAAATCGACCAATCAGTGTCGCACAAAAGAGGGATTTGGAAAAATTAATCGTTAAACGAATCATTTGAGAGTCGTTGAGCATTTAAGGTAAAAATAAATGCATATTATAAGAAAATCAAAGTGTTTTTGACCTTGCATGCATGTCAACCTTTTGTTGGGGTCAAAAACATAATATGAACTTTTCATAACCCATAATTGGGGCACTTTAAAGACCAATTCTCAGATATGCATCTATTAACTAGCATACATAATACTAGGGTATTGTCTGTTTGTTACTACTTATACTTGCTAGTCAGTTGCAGGTGATATCAGGGGGAGGGACTTTCTCTAGAAAGCATTTGATTGGACAGAAATTAGTCAGTTAGTCATAATGAGTCATCTGTGTTTTTGTTTAGTGTTCCAAAGGGAGAATGTATATAATTTAAAGCACATATCTGCTAAAAGATAACTTTGCTAACTTTCAGATTACACTAGAATATGAATGACCTCAAAGATATGACACACGGACTACTTACAACTCTTTTTTTTTTTAAATTCAGAGTTCACTATATTATCACAACCAGAGCACAATTCCTCAGTGTCCTCATGTATAAAAAGGTTACAGATTAGTTCATTGCCTTTTGGATCCAAACTATGTAGACAGTTTTCAGATTCGACGAAGAGTACAAGTGAAAGAAAGCGGGAAGGAGGAGGGAGAGCAAGGCCAAAAGAGTACAAATGTCTCTCACGAGGCCTGTGCTATTGTAGTTGACCATGTTGTTGTCCTTTTCTATAGAAAGCTGGATATATGGTAGATGACACAAATCTACATGAGCAGGAAAATCTTCTTGAAGGGGATTTGTGAGGATGCTACCTCGGAGAGTCGTCAAGTTCAAAAGGGGACAAGATGGTGATTCTGAGGTAATGCGATTTCACGTTCTTTATCCATCTTCATATAAGAGCGGTCGTGGCTTTTTGTAACTTCATCCAGTGTCTTTTGCTTCCAGTTTAGCTGTACAAAACAGTCTGTTGATATTGCACAACTATCGTAATGGTGAATGCACTGGTTTGCAGAACAAAGAGTCTTACTATTTACTTTGCTTTTGTTATTCTTCCAGTTATTTACCTATTGTGACTAATGAATTGGAAGTCACTGAAAAAGGCAGACAGAATGAGCATTTTCTCTTTTTGCTGAACATTTGGCATTTTTTATACCGTATTTTGTTTTCATGTTTCATGTTGTTCATTCACATCCAAGCTCATTGTTTTCCCCAGTAGTGAAGCTACTTTTCTCCTAATGACTCTCCTTCTTCCCAAGCGCAAAACTCTAAGCACAAAACCAAAATTGTACAATTTTTACAGGATTTATTGTGTCACTTTTACCCGCATACTATAATTTATGTAAATTACAGTAGTTTTATGTTGCAAAGTCACAGAAGTTCCTCCGGTAAAGCACATCATTGCAGTAAGCAGTCATAGTCATACTGCGTTTAATAAATCTCCCAGTGTGGATTTGATGTCTTTGTGAGTCGTTTGTTGACAAAATCTGAAGCAGATCAAATAGAATCTACTTTTAAATAGAGTGTTTGGTTTTGTGTTGAATGCTTGAAGTTTGCAGTTTTTGATTTCGCTGTTGTTATTGTTGAGAAATGTGTTTTGGGTTTCAGGAAATGATACGGACACACGTGGAGCCGTAGCTGTGGAGTTTGACCATGGCAATGGGGGATAATGATGTCAGATGGAGCAACAAAGGGTCAGTGTAATCATGAGCAGCCGTGCTCGGTAAGCAGCCACTTCTGTCAGGCTCATTACCTTCACTGAGTGCCGTCCAAAGGGGATATCAACTTTTTGTTATTCCACCGTTAGAGATTTTGTCTGGGGATGAATCTTAGGCTGAGAGTCTATATATATAAATATATATATATATATATATATATATGTATATATATATATATGTGTGTTTGTTCTGATGGTAATAGTTAATTATATTTCACTTTTCAGTGCTCTGAATCTGACCAACCTTTTGTGTTTAGTGTGAGGACAATTACAGCTCTAATCATCAGTGGTTGACATTGAAAGCTTGGTAGTCCTTTTATTTCGACACAAACCTTTTATTAAACAACTGAATCATTGCAAAACATCAAAGAAGAAAAAAATACATTTCAGCATTTCTCATACCTTGTTCCTGATTTCGGCCCCTGGCACATTTTTCTTCATATATAATGCATGGCTGAAATATATACAAGGCATATTTCATCTTTTCGAATCGTAACACGGTGAATCAAACTAAGTTGAACAAATGGAATGGATTTCACTGATAATGTAAGCACAGGGGGCAACAACTAATAGTAATGGTGGGAAACTAGGCTATTTGTCCTACCATCCCTGTTGACAGCAGCCTAATATTTGCACAAGAACTCCAGCGAGAGAGAAAAACACAGGGCATATTGTTTTAGTATTTGTCTGCATCGGGGTACAGCTTTTTCCTTCCATTAGTGTTTGACGTCATGGTTTAAAATCAGGAAATCTGAACATTTTAGACACTAATTGTCAGTTTTATTTGTCTGTATAAACAATTAAGCAAACTGTTGTGAGAGATGTAAAGCTCATTTTAGTTGGCATTTTCTCACTTTAAGTTATGATCTTTAACAAACTACTGTAGCTTTATATCCATCAGTTACATTAGCAGTAACTCAATTAAGACAGTGCACAAAAGGCAAAAAATTGTTTTTCATTCATTTTTCATTCATTTCATAACTAGTGTTCCAGACATCCAAAACAAACCTAAGTCTTCATTTTAATGTCACTTCATCTGTTTGTTTTTCAAGATGTTTTTTTTTTTCTAGTGCACTAAGCCAGAAACCTAAGACAGCAATCTGAAGGTTTTACAGAGGGTTTTTTAAAATATAATATTGCCTAATTTTATATACATTTTATTTGTAACATTACATGTATATCAACAACACATTTAAACTAGTGCTGTCAAATGATGAATCGTGATTAATCGCATCCAAAATAAAAATGTATGTTTACATAATATATGGATGTGCACAGTGTATATTTATTAAGCACACACATACAGCTTATATTTTAAAAATATTTACATATATTTACATGTATATATTCATATTCATATAATTTATATTCTATATAAATTATGTATAAAAATTTTTGTTTTAAATATATATATATGCAAGTGTTTGTATTTATACATACATAGTAAATATACATGGTAAAAACACATTATGTGAAACTTTTCTTTTGATCGTGTTTAATCGCGATTGATCGTTTGACAGCATTAATTTAAACACAACATTCAATAAAAAAAAACTTAAAAAAAAGAAAAAAGTTTGTAATTCTTTACATAATCAATCACTTAGGAGAGTATGTTGATGTTTTCTTTGAATTTGAATTTTCTCCCCATTTACCTGTGGTGTTTTGCCTTCAATATTTATACGACCTCAATTAGACTTTGTGCTAAAACTAGACTATTTCTGTGAGTCTGATGCGCATACTCCTATCTGACCCAAAATCTGGCCAACATCAGCACCCGAATCTGTGCTATATCACTGAGCAAGAAAAATGTTGGGTGACACAGGGTCAGGGTCTGACAGTTCCATTCGCTGGTTTACAGGTAGCTAAACAACAAGGCGGCCGAGCCACAATAACACACCACAATATATTTTCCTGACATTCGTTCACAACACATTTCCCAAGACTACAAGTATATGAGAGGAAACGGCACGCAAACACATCCTCAGAGCTGTTCCCTCTCTGTTTCCTTCCTTGTAAATATACAAGAGGCAGATTGTATGCCTCTTATGCAGAAACGGACAAAAAAGCCAACCAGGCGTTCAGAAGGGTATTGACATGAGGAGAAATGAGAGAGTGACTGCGGACGCGGAGCATCATTTAACAGAGCCTGGGGCGCTGGCTTGTCTCGCTTCTTCCCGTGGAAGGCCTCTGCCACTGCTCTGGATGCTTGCTGTTTCATTATGATGAGGCTATGGGCTAAACGTAGCCAAGCATATCAAATATCCTCGGAGCACGTACTAAATAAATCATTTTATTCATTCCATTACTGGTGGATGTGTTCGGCCAGTAAAGCACCAAGGGACAGAAGCAAACAAGGGGATTTGGGCGCTTTTCTTGAAAAACCTCCCATGCTAAGACCGGACGGAGAAACAAACCATCGGTCCATCAGGAGATCTTCTACTTCATGTGATGCACTCATTTTGATGCAACACAGTTGATAATTACATATTCAGAGAATAACAGGTTATTATTGTTAAATAAGTAGTTCACCCAAAAGTGAGAATTTACTGAAAATTTATTCACCCTCAAGCCATTCGAGATATTTCTTAATCGGAACAGATTTGGAGAAATTTAGCATACATGACTTGCTCACTAATGGATCCTCTGCAGTGAATGGGTGCCGTCAGAATGTCCAAACAGCAAACAGAAATCCACACAAGATTCATTAGTTCACATCTTGTAAAAGGAAAAGCTGTGAAACAAATCCCTTTAGGCATTTTAACTTTAAACTGTAAAAATACCAGTCCTTAATTCACTATAACACTTCCTCCAGTGAAAAAGTCGAGCTTCTGTTGTCGTCTCAGATCCCATATCATAATCCATCTAGATATTTGTTTAAAATCGTTTTTGACTACAAATGGTGCTTGATCTCTATGTATTCATGTATTCTGATTCTGACAAGATGACTTTTTTCACCAGAGAAAACAATATTATTGATAGGGAACTAGTATTTTTGTCAGTTCGATGTTTTGAAATGTCTTAAAAATGGATTTGATTTTTTAATAAACATGCAGCTTTTTGTTTTGCAAGATGTTAATTGATGTAAGAGTTGTGTGGATTATTTTAATGTTTTTTTATCATCCTGTTTGGACTCTCATTCTGACGGCACCCATTCACTGCAGAAGATCCATTGGTGAGCAAATCATGAATGCTGCATTGGTCCAAATCTGTTCTGTTGAAGAAACAAACTCATCAGCATCTAAAATGGCTATTTCTTAAACTAAAAGTAATACCACAAAACAAACAAACAAATTAATAAATAAATGCAATGAAATAATAAAAAAAAGAGTATATAAAAAAAGCTTATTTAATTCCAGCCACTGTAGTTGCCAAGGCAATATTCATCATGTTTTGTTTTAACTTGAAGCAATAAAATAACTAAAACTAATAAAAGTAAAAATCAGTAAAAGCTACAGTGTACTGTATAGATATATTATCAAACTTAAAAGACAAAGTAAAAAAATAAATAAAAGACAAAGCACAGCAAAATTACTAAAACACCAAGTAGAGCAAAACAAGACATTAAAGAATCAATGCTGATACTTTTCTCCCTCTGTATATTTTAAGCAATTTTTTTTCTATGTGAGCCTCAGGCAGCCATCATGATGATTATTATTAGCACAATCATACTGATTTGTAACTTTCCTGCTAAGATGATTCTAGTGAATAAGATTTAGTATCAGATCACCGAGAGAAAGAGGAAGCCATTAGGATCTCTCGTTTGACGACTTGTGGCTAAATTTACTGGAGCTCAGGTGGTTTGTCAGAGTGCAGCATGTACTCCACTGTATTTTGTGACCCTGCAGTAATGTGGGACTTGCCTGGTGAATTTCTAGTTTGGACCAGCTATACTTCCCTTGCCTGCATCCGCAGTACAGATTTTTTTCTTATGCTATTTTAGAGATTTTTATCAATACCCCCAAAACGCACAGGGAGAGCCATGCTTTTCCAGGAGTCTCTGAAATCATTTGAGTCTCATTCGGAAGAAAATCTCTCCAGAACGTGAACTCGTGTCACATAAACAGCTGGTATTTTAGCAGATTTCACAAACTCGTGGGCGTGATGTGGTTTGTTAGCGGGCTAAGGGTGTATTTACCTGACAGCGTCAGACTTTCTGGCTAGAACAATCCAAAAGATGATTGTCTTCTCGGGGAAATCTGGAGAGGGAGAGGAAAAGCGCTGGGAGACTCGCAGGGCTCGTCTCTGGGACTGACAGCTTGAATCAGTGTCTGCTAAGGGGAAATATCACAGGACTCTTTTCTCAAAAGATAATTTGGTTTTGTTGAGGAACTAAACCCATCTTACTACCCCTGTGTGTTCCGTGGTGAAAATTGAATAGTTTTATTTTCCTTCTGAGCAAAAAAAACAAAGCTCCGGTTGGGCCGATGACGACATGTGATGGCAATTGCTTTCTCAGTTTAAGTTGTGTATCCTTATTCTTTCTCTGGAGATTATGAGAGGAGCCCTCTTAAGTAAAGATTGTCTCTCTCTCGCCTAAAAGATTACCTTCTTTTCCACTTACAGTAAAAAAAAAAATAAATAAATAAAATTTCTAAGGGAAATCAATAGTAACAATCAAACCGGACTGCTAAGTCGTTTATCTTCATTTTCAAATCAATTTACACTCCGCAGAGACGACACCCAACTGTGAGACTCTGCATCAGGCACGTTTTGAGGTCAATAATGCTTTAAACAAGGAAAAGCAGGATACTTAGGCTTATTACGGCTGGCAATATTTGGAGTTGATTAGTTGATTAATTTACACCTTGTAATATGAGTTTTTAGTACATGTGTAAATACAGGTGAGGATAACTGTGAGAGGTGCTTATACACCTGGAAATGTCACTGAAATTTAATGGGTCTCTGATGATGTTTCCACATCTGCGACATGCAGAGCAAGTATCTGAACATATCAGGATTTGGCATGCCTGAGCTTTGTCTAATCAGTCCAGCTTTTTGTTTTGATGATGTGTTGGCAAACAATTCTCACCCAGCGAGAAGAAAATACCTTCACCATTTTGCTTCAGCCTTTGCATAAATATTGCAGTGGGACTTTCCACAAATAGTATAGAAAAAACTGTTTTTTTTTTATTAGTGAAAGTGGGTGCTGAATCTTCAGAAAATGTATATTTATTAATGATCTATTATTAAATATACATAAAATTGTAACATGTTTGTTCTTGCAGTTATAAATGCTTTGGAAATTGTTTAAAGCATGATGTGTATGATTTAGCTTTTTCAGTAATGAACATGAAGAGAGAGCAAAATAACCCAATGTTTTTCATGACTTCCAATGATTTTCAATTTAAAATGATCCAGAGTAACAAAAAAAATCAAGATTTTAAACCAACCCACTTAAACTAACCCACTACTACCAAACTGCTATGCTTGTTTTTACTCATTTTTGTACTATAACTTTGTTAATTCTTGGTAGTCAACATTACATTACAACATTATTTATATTTCTATAATACTTTATTTACATTAAAAAAGATCCAAATGGTGTTACTTTTTGGTAACAAAGCTTTAAAGAATTATCCATTTTAACTGATTGAAAGGGAGACACTAAAACGATGTAAAGGGATAATTCAAAATTGAAAACGTACATTTTGCACAATAGTGTGAATTACTTATGGATTATTGTAATGTTTTTATCAGATGTTTGCACTCTGATTCTGACGGCACCCATTCACTGCAGATGATCCATTGGTGAACAAAATATTTAATACAAAATTTCTCCAAATCTGATCTGAAGAAGAAAGAAACCCAACTGCACCTTGGATGGCCTGAGGGTAAGTGCATTTTCATTTTTGGCTGAACTTTTCCTTTACTTGTAAACACTTACTAGTGAGCTGCTAACAAAATCTCAGTAACTTCACAAAGAGATCTGCCTTGAATTTTATCCCCTGATGAGCTTACTCTATGACTTAAAATATGCATTATAAGAAGAGTAATGCTTCAGCCTGTTTTTTGTCAACATCCCTTGCCTGCTTTGCTTGCTCACATTAACATGAAATGCCAGGAGAAGGTTGAATCTGAGCCTCCAGAGGCGAAAACCTCTACGCTGTTCCTTACATTATTTACACAGCCAACAACAGGTGATTACTGTCTACCAGCAGTTAACGGAGTCAAAGATAAAAGCAAACAAGAGCTAAATCCGGTTTCATTAGTTGCACACCATCGCATCTCAACCTATAATGTGCTACAGAGAGTTAACATAATCTGTGGGACCTCTCTGATGGATAACCTGCTGTTCTCCTCAGCCCTTAGGCATCTGCATTACAGTGTCAGCGGGGAGGCCGACAAGAGCTACGCCATTCTCCCACTGTATATTACCAGCCAGCTGGTGGTAGTCTTAGAGAGAACAGTATAGCGATTACCGCTTTCCACATAGTCTTAAGAGTTCGATACAAACTCATGTTGTGTCTTCACACTCGGCTGAGAGCCGCTTATCGTACTTGACACATACAGACATCTCATCAATCTAGTTTTTTTTTAAGGCCATGATTGCTTCATAGTTGTTTCTTTTGCAACCTCCAGAGAGATGGCGCTTTTTCAGCGACTTCTCGGGTTTCGTATTGGCTGGCGTTCGGAAGATGTTCCGCCGTCACACCAGATGTGTCTGATATGACTTGCCTTACACCCAGGTGTCACGCGGCTCACAGAGCTAACGCAAATAGAGCTCAGCGGAAGCGCTGAAAGCCACCGCCATAAATATCGTAACGCAGACCTTGCAGGTCATGCGTGGGTGGATGCAGTTGCCTGCATATTGTTGACAGCATTAATGCTTTATAATTTAATATCCAACATGAGAAATTAAACAAAAAAAATGGAGCTGTATTCACACTCACGTGTGTTGCCCACTTGACCGTTCTCCACACACTGTATATTTTTCAGCTAGAAGTGATTGATTGTTTTGTGTTTGGATGTGGTGAAGCCGAACACACAACCATAGTAAAGTATCGGTCAGGGATGCGGAAAGGCAGTGCTGAGCTGGAAACCATGGCAACTCTCCGTGCCGTGTTGCTCAGCTCCCCCGGCCCTGCCCGAGAGGAGAAGAGAGGAGACAGATACCTGTAGAAGCCTAATCCCATTCAACACCTGCATACAAAGAAGCACCTCGCTTTCGACGTGATATGAAAATACACAGGGGATTGACAAGATACATTTTTGATGGACTGCTGTTTTCCTGCAGTGCCGTATCACACGCTGCACACACCAGAAATAACAAACAGTACTGGCTACCGTCCGTCTGATTCTGCTGGTAAAACATTTGAGCGAGGAAATTTGAATTAGCCTTCCTTCTCTTTATTTCCTGCTCCTCAGCTCGAATGCCACTTGGCAGATGATTGATAGAAGCTGTCAGGGCCGTAATCGCTTGTTTAGTTTGGCTTCAGTCATGGGTTTTGCATACGGGCACTTGAGGTGATGATCTGAAGGAAGAACGTGAGAGATGCCTTGCAGGTCTTTTTGACTTTGGATAGCAATGGCTGAGGATAATTTCCCTTGATGTTATATGCATTTACATTTAAATTATACATGATTCATGCAGCGCGGCATCTATCTGTCTGTCTTTCTTGTGACCTATCCACCTTATTTTTCATTGTGGAAGTAAACCATTTTCTGTGAATGTGCGAGACTTCTGGTTCATTAGCCGCTGTAGGGAAATAATGAGAAGAATAACTGCAATAAATGGTAAAACTGTTTGCATTATAATCCAGAGTGTTCATAATTAAGATAATTCTTTAAAATAATATGGTAAGAAACACCAGTTTGTAATATCAAGCTGTAAAATGAGTTTTGTACATCCAAAAATAGCTGGGAGCGAATGACACCAGAAGCCAGACACATTAAATTTACAAATGACCGAGCTCTCTTTTGGGAAGAATAAGGCATGTAGACAAAATAAGATCACACATGCACAAAAAAAAAAAGGAAATTGTATACATTTTACTTTAATGATTTTATGAAGTGGTGTCAAGCAATTATGTGTGTATTTATGTATGTAGAGGATGCATATGTAAGGCTTTGTGGGCATTTTTTGGTTTAATGTGAAATGAGGGCTTGGGGTAGTAGTATTAAAAAGAAAGTCTGATGAGTGGGTTGATGATGTCATCATTTTCCTGTTTAAAGCAAATTATTGGAAGAAGGTGTGACTCAATTGGACTGACCAAATTTAGACCTGTGAATGTGTGATTTTTGTCATGTACTTTCAACTGTGACTCAACAACCTAAATTAACTAACTATCTTATTTGTTTTCAAACATGAATAAATATTTGACTTACTGCCTTCGACAGAACACAAAATGTTAGGCAGGATGTCTACACTGCTCTAAGTAAATATGAATGGTGTCCTGTATAAATATTTTATTTTATGTTTTAAATACACTTCAATTGCAACTTTATCATTACAAATGCAAAATTTCAAATATATTTAACGTTTAATATATCACATGTTTTGGTAGAAATAACATTTAAGTTCTTGTTAATCCATTCGTTATATGTTTTATATCTCAAAGACAAAAACAAAATATGATATTACATAAAAAGGTTTACTTAAAGATAGCAAGTCCTATGACAGTTATTTAACATGTAGAACAGTTAGTGAAAACTAAAGACTACAGTTTATAAAGTTTTAAATATGGATATTTTTCTTACACAAATGCATCGATTCACTTCAGAAGGCCTTTATTCACCCCATGGAGGTGTGTTGTGCACTTTATGATGGATGAATGCAATTTTTTGGGCTTCAAAAAAATCTTTAACCCCATTTACTGCCATTATAAAGCTCAGAAAAGCTATGAGATTTTTTAAAGGGGCAGTGTGTAAGATTGACAGCTAGAGGTTGAAATGGGTCTGCAAAAACAAAGGCATTCCACCCCGGAGCGCACATTTCAGAGTAGAATTATTGGCTATAGCATTACTTTTTCAGAGAAACAGTTATGTAAACATAACATGATACCTTGACAGTAATATGCTGTATTTTCCGACAGGACTGGAAGTGGGTAGGATCATACAGATTGCTTGAAATGGGTCCAGCCCGGAGTAAAATTCAGAGTAAAATTACTGGCTATAGCAATATTTTTCAGAGAAACAGATATGTAAATATTGTTATTTCTTGCCTTTAGGAGAGTCAAAAACTTACATACAGCACCTTAAATACAAAGAATATATTAATTTAAAAGAATAAAGTGATATACACCAAGGATGGTATAACATGCAGTTAAGTGTCCAAAAACATTATTCAATTTACATACAATTATATATATATATATATATATATATTTGACATATTTTATATATTTTACAGCTAGTGCATGTGGGGTAGCCTAGCCTTCCACTTAGCCATTAGTCTCCAAGCAGCTTTTGCTGTGAAACCCTGCATTTCTCACCACAGTGGTGTAGTGTCTAACAGTGGGGATCTCGGGTTACGTTGATGTAGATGTCAGTTCATGTCAGTCTCCCCTTATACTACACACTACCGAATGTACCTCTCCACCGAAGCTCTCATCACTCACATTCATGAAATAATATGACCATTTTTAGCCATTAGAGGAGGTTTTATGATTCACTGACTGAAAGAAATGGCAGCCATTTTATGTATAGTGCTCTCTTTGCCTGTTGGTGTTGCATGTAGCACAGACTGCATGTTCAGAGAGAGTCTATCAATTCCAGGTGCTGTATTCATAGAGCGTTGCAACTGTGGGCCATCGTGCATTAGGTATGCTGTGTGCGTACGTAAGCGGGGGGGTATGTCTGTGCGAGCATGGGCGTGCCTGGGTATGCAAGCTGCATTCTCATCCCCCCCCCCCCCCCTCTATTTGAATTTTAATTTGATTTTGATAACAGCACCATTTTGGAGTAATTATTTATCACTGATGTAATTTTACAGTCTGTCAAGTTATCCACTAACACACCTTGAATAATATAAGATGAAACAGAATCAAGGAAGGAAACACATATTTTCTTTCTTTTTGATATAACTTTTGTTTTTTTTTGTTCATCCCTCACAGACAATAATTAACAAGTGAAACATTCACAGACATATTTAATTATATGCCGTGTCATTTTTTTGCATAATTTATGACTGTTGTCAAACCACTGTTTGAATTCAAGCTGAAAATATGAGCTTCATAATAATTCATCATCTTGTTATGCAGGTGGAACATTTATTTACACTTTCTGAAGGCGAGACTGATATAATAATATGTACATTTATAACAAGGTTTGTTTTCTTGAGTAAAAAAATATATATTTAAATTGCCATTCATTTTGTACTTGTAGTCTGTAAGAAATATAGGAATTAAAAAGCTTCAGAAAATATGTCTTATTCTGGAGAAAATACAACACTGGGAAAAAAATTGATGAAATCAAAATTCCATGAACTGTTTTCCCATTCAACAAAAGAAATGTCAGAGCTTATCTTTGACATCTTAAACTCTCTGCTCTCCAAATCGTACCATCTTTGAACCTGCAGCAGATTTATTTGAGGTTATCTTCATAAAATAAATAGCCAGAAGTTGGTAGCACATGAAGCAAGAACCGTTTTTCCCAGTTCTGCAGAAAACAAGCGAAACTGCAAATCTGATTAACATCTTTTGCAACGTGAACGCTGGGCAATGAGCTAGTGTCTGTAAATATCGCCGAAGTGCCAAAACATTAATTTACGATTACAGAGTTCAATCTGTGTCCCAAATCTCACACGTCACCATGCCACCAGAGAGTGACAGGACAGAAGAGGTGCCACTTCAGAAACGTAATTGTTTATGTGCAAGAAGAGGCATTGAATAAAAATAACCAAGAAACACTAGAGAAAGAATAAAGAGCGCCAATTAAAATGACACGTTAAAGCAGAGGCTTGGGGCTATGAGGAGCAGGAATGCCGGCTAGCTTTAATGGTGAAGCCAAAACAAAGAGGAGTGCTTTAATGAGCGTCTCTTTCAAAGGAACGCATTGTCGGTGCCTCTCTCGCTCCTGTGGCTGGTGTGCGCAATTTGTTACGCCAGGCTTGTTTGAACTTGAACACTCGAGTGGCAACCAGTCGCTGATCCTGTGTGTAAATCACAGGACCCAATAGCACAAACATCAGTAGATAACCATAAACGCATTAGCCATGCTAAGTGTGACATTTGCTACTGAGCCACAAATGCAAATCATCAGAATGCTAGTGCAGTATGGGCGGTACCTTGTACTACACACACAGTGCCGGGGACAGTGTTGGCTTATAATAAAAGAGATAATGATATGTTTTACTGTTTTCACACAAAACTCTATTGATTAGGTCTGCAGTATAGCGACTGCTTGTGTACACGATGAAATCCAAAGGCAAGGCAAGTTTATTTATGTAGCACATTTCATACACAGTGATTAATCAAAGTGCTTTACATAAAGGAAGTATTAAAAAACATTTAAATGATAATAATAATAATCACAACAATAAAAGCAAGGAATTCAAATAAAAACAATAAAAACAGGAAATTTAAAAACAAACATTTTCAAACTTTTGTGCACTAAGAAAAGTCAGTTGCTGTTTCCAAGCCATTTTTACTTCAGTAATGCTATATTAACAAGCACTAAAATATGCTCAATGAGAAAAAATGTGGTAACACTTTATTTGGATAGTCCACTTTACACATTCTACTAACAATAAGTAACTTTGCAACTACATGTCAACTAGCAGTCATTAGAGTATTAGTAGACTGTCTGCTTAATATCTTCTAACACTTTATTTTGATAAGTCCACAAAATACTACATACTGACTTGCAAGTATACAGTATGTCAACTTATTCTACTAACTCTAAACCTACCCTACTGAGAGTTAGGGAAATTAATGAGGATTAGTTGGCATGTAGTTACAAAGTTACTTATGGTTAGTAGAATGTCTAAAGTGAACCATCGCCAGAATGAGCCAGAACGAACATTGGTTTGCTAAAAAAAATATCTAGCTATTTGCTACTTTTGATCGGCCAGCAATATCCAATTGTCTACATGGTCTACTGTAAGTGATATCAAAAGAAAATGGAAGTCGTTAAAAAGAGGAAATGCATGTTTGCATATGCACATCAAATCTGGAATATGCAGAATGTTTGGATCTGGTTTGACACTCAGATTATTTTAATTATTTGAACTTTTGTGGCTAGACCATATGCAACCTCTTACTGAAATTAACCATGGTTTAATTATAGTAAAGGTCTAACCCTATCCCAGACAGTTGGATGGGCGTGGTTAAGGATGTCATGCTCATGCCCAAGCCATCAAACTGAGGTCATCAGAGAAGGCCTGTGATTTTAGAGGAGAGAAGCAATTTCTAAAAACTAATTTTTTCTAGCATAATAGATATAGCAATAATAAAGCAATCATCTTCAAGAAGCCTTGAAGCAAAGCTGCTTTGTTAGGCACAATGTGTAAACCATGGGTTCATGGGGCTTACTGCTTTTCTAAAACAGTTAACATGTGTTTAGCCCATCCATTAAGTTAAAATCCACAACAAAATCTGACGTTCTGAAACAATTAGTGCAGTAATACTGATGTAATGAGGTCACAGATGTATGTTTCCAGAGTAATTTACGGCCTTAAATGTGGCTCAACTAATTGTAATCAAGGACTGGAACTATCCAGTGATTTCTAATTTAATGCTAACTTTAACAGAGTAGCACACTAAATGCCTGTTTTTTTATGTAAAACTGTGCGCAGGTGAATGTGTGACATATCTAATATTAAGTAGTTGTAGTCTAGTGGTAACATTTTGGTTTTAAGTATGTGTTCTCTTGTATCAAAATGGGACTTTTTGTTTTAATAAACCAAAATTGCTGCTGTGCAGATATATAGAGAAGAGTGGACTGGGCACAGATTTATTAGCGATTTTATTTGTTTTGTGATACCACTGGAACATGTTGGGAACCACAGAAAAAGCGATCAAGGCATGGATCTTGATTCTGAAAGCTGTGGGAACATTGCCTCTGTTGCTTTCCAACACTGTTGACAACCACAGCAACCACTCAATAAAACATTAAAATGACAAATCCCAGCACTGGATCGCCACTTTTTATTAAAAAAGACCTCAATGAAATGAAAAATCCTCCTCAACGATTGAAGAAGCTTCTTCTCTATTAGACACACCTGCCTTGACTATAGCATTAATTGGCTGAGAAAGAAATTGGTAGTTTGTCCTGAGCATACATTTTTGCTCTCTTAGTGTTTGTCTGAGGTGTGGATCAAGTCTGCAGCCCTTTTTTTTTTTTTTTTTATCTGCCCTTTCCAACAAGGTCTTCACAACACGTTGCTTCACAACCCAGGGGCATGAAGTTCTCACCAGCTTACTGCTGTGACTCAGCTCTTATGTGCTTCTTACTTCCACAATTTTCTCAAGATTTTCTTCATTATGAAAATAGGCATTGTTAAAATCTTTCATTTTCTCTGCACACTCAGCACTGTTCATTGACTGTGCATGCCACATAGTGAATGGCTGTCTTTACAATGCTGCTGAGGATTATTTCATATGAAGCTGTTTCCTGGAGTCTTGTGCTCAATAATTCAGGGCTTGTTTCTAATGGGTGGTCAGCTCAAACGTCAGTGTAATGCACACACACTTGCACAAAGCATCGAGATGCATCTATAGCGTGTTCATTAGGCCCCACTCTAAACTAACAAGGACTGCACATGTTGAAGCAGACATCAAAACCAAATGCCTCTGATCTCTAATGAAACATCCTGTGGTTAAATCTCCAGCACGGATATTCGTCACTGCCTAATCTTTAGAGATGGAGAGCCTGACCTCAGCTAGTGGACGTCTCGTGGTTGATAGTCATGGATAAAAGCTTGGCCATTGTATTACACTGTTGATCTGTTTGAAATGCAATTAGAGCTTCAGAGTCTTTTCTTATATTTAACCACAGCACATTATCTGTGGTGAAATTAAGAGGGCCACTTTTTAATTGCCTTTGCTTTCTAGTTTGTTCCTCTAACTAACCAATTAATGCTTGTAATCATTCTCATTAACCCTAAAATGCATATGACCACTTTTTTGTGTTTTTTTTCTCCACATGAAGTGATCCTTTCATCTAACTTTCCATGAATTCTTCAAGGTATCTTTGATCATGTTAACCAACTGGTTTTAACGTGTAGTGTTTATTTAATTTATTGTATTAGCTTACATAAACTAATAATGAAATATATATATATATATATATATATTAGAGCATTTATTAATCTTTCTTATGATACGTTAATAGTAAATTAATATTTGAATGTTAATAGATATGATGTTTACAAACAAATTTCATGAGGAGCATGCGCAGGTAACAATAGCCTGCTCATCACTAATTGTCTAATCATCTAATCATCTAATCTCCCTATCAGATCTCTCATCACTCCCTATAAATAGCCAAAAACCCCTCTTCTCTTGTTTCTCCGGGGGGAGCACGCAGGGTTTGGACGGGGCCATCTGTACCTTTTCTCTCCGAGCCCACTAGGGTTGTTAACCGTAGGCCTGCCGAACCCTGAGTCTTCTCCTCGGACAGCACGCCAAACTCGCCTGGCTTATTATTATTTTGTTACCGGCAAGTTCAAACTTGCGAAACACCATTTCATTTCAGAAAAGTTTTAGTAAATGTTAAACATTAAGCTTAGCTACACTGTAAAAAAAATCCCTGACACTTTAAGTTACGTTTACAGTTAAATACCATAATTTCAGATAATATATAATATAATGTACCAAACTGTACAGAAATCGTCTCGGTTACGTATTGTAACGGAACGGAGGGGAACGGAGACGTCACGTCGGTGACCGACGAATAGGAATCTCGCTTCGAGATGTCCAATCTACTCTGCGTGTATAG
>JAUMHE010000044.1:8025371-8036054 GCA_032359235.1 Enteromius mattozi | reverse complement strand
GATTTGCCATCTCGAAGCGAGATTCCTATTCGTCGGTCACCGACGTGACTCGGAGTGACCGACTGAAAGGGAACTACATCACATATTTGCATGACCATATTCTAAATCCCTAATCCTATCCAATACATTGATGTCCTAAGACTTGAAACAATTGGTTTATTCAATAAATAGTTAAAAATGTATATAATTTTTTCCTTCTGATACACCACAATGACTCATTCTCAACATCCAGCACGTGACGCATCACTCTCTGGCATATAGATATTTATGACATAGATATTTAGATAAAAGTTTTTAAATTCTTTGTTTTATTGTTGTGATTATTTTTTATGATTATTTATTTCCTTTTATGTAAAGCACTTTGAATTACCATTGTGAAATGCACTATATAAATAATCTTAATTGCCCTGACATGTATTCCAGACCTTCAGCAGTCAATCCGAAGGTCTGGCTACATGAGACTACCCAATATATAATTTAATCATGACGATATATTTCCCAATGCCTTTAGCATCTGCATATTACCAAAGGTTCCTTATATAAGGAAATGGAGGACCTTGCATGTCAAAAAATGAATATGTATATTATAATATTAATATCAATATATGACGAGTTGAGAGTAAAAATGTGTTAATAAAATATCTGTGAAAACAAAAACCTAATGTAGTTAGTGGCATTTTGATGTGATGCTGACACAGAGCATCACTCTTTGTGAGCTGCATAGAATTAAAAAAGAATTGTGGCCACTGAATTCATAAAATGCACTCAAGTAATCAGTGTGATCATGCCAAAGTTAAATGTAGTTCAAGAGGATGAAAGCAGAAGACAGCATCTATTCAGAGAGTCTGAGAAAAGAAGTAGCAGCAGTGATGTTTTAGAATAATTAAATGTCAGAACAGATCTGCACTGGAGAGAGAATGTATTCAAGATGAAATTCTGTCTGTTATCCATTTGCCACAGTGAAAGTAGTAACCTAAAACACACTCAGTACAGTGCAGTAATAACCGCTCAAGGCAGTCTTGGATCTGTATGTATTTTCCTCAATTTTTTTTTTCTCTACAACCTCAACCAAATCAGTTCTGTAATAAATCACAACATTTACAAAGTCTGATTTTAAGTTAAAAGTACTGGAAAAGTCAAGGTTGTATGATAGGAAGTGACTTGTTTGCATTATTCAGAATGGTTTATGGAACTGGGCGGTCAATGCTTAGCTCATTTACAGTCTAACAGAGGCTGTTCTGATTGGTGAATTTCTCTTTTAAGGTTTGTGGGTTGCATACTTTTTCACATAGAATTTTGTATTGAAATCATTTAGAATTATGGCTTCTACAGAGGCATGTACAAAAGATGAACAACCTTTGAGCTCATTGTAGGTCTGTCTAGAAAGGTTATATAAAATTGTTACAAATCTATATCTCTGTGAACAAAATGAAATAAAAATAATGGCATTTTTACTACTTTTATGATCAATATAATCCACGCTTTTAAAGAGCATTCAATGACACTAAAGCTTTTTAGTGTACAGCAATTGTTCTCAGAGCTTTAGCTAGTGTTCTGATAAGGTTTTCTTAAAGTTATGAACAAATGTTCTTTAAATAACATTTATAGAATGCTTGTTCAAAGTTATCTGATCTTTAATGATGTGCATCATATGTTCCCATAATGTTTGTATAACCATGAAATGTTATTTTAGATTTAAAAACTGGACATTTTGAATGGTTATAGAACAACAAAAATAGCGAAATAATGCTTTTCTAACTTCATGGGCACATTAGCAAAACATTCTGTTTTTGTTAGTCAGTTTTATGCTGAGCTATGGCTTTGACATATTGCATCTAATTTAAACCTGTTTATTCTTTTGCTTTTATGAACATTGCGTTATTATTTCTAGTATTTAACATACATAGCACAGTATAAGCTGCAGCATAAATCTAGTCTAGTCAGACGTGAAAGGAATGGCGCCAGTGTTCCTTTAGGAGCCATTTAAGTGGTGACTTATTGCATAGCATTTGTCTAGCAATGGTACATAATTTGTTCGATGCTACAACAGAAATCTTTACTAATACAGACAAATGCTGAAAGAAAGAAAGAAAGAAAAAAACACGCAGCGGACCACTAAAATGACAGCAGCAGAGTGGGGGAAAAAAAAGCCTCATGCCGTTTAAAAAACACTCGGATGTCCCTCCCAGCGGATGCTGGTGCTATCAGCTGTAATGACATGGCCTGTACTGAGGCGGACACTGGGAATATTCAATCTGAAGGCCATAAAAGACTATTGTCAACTCCGTTAACAGCCAGCTTCTAAAAGCAATGTCTGGTAACATGTTAAGAGTTAGCGGGTGGAAAAGCTTGCTCTGTGCACTCCATCTACCCCAAAGAGATTTAGTGTGAAGATAATGCGGCGGGAAAAATGTCATAAATAGTCAGAACCCTGGGTTTTTGCCCTGCTCTCCCGCTGCAGTCTCTCTGTCTCTCTCTCGAGGCACCTTTACAAGGTGTAGTGATGAGTTGGCGTGAGATGTAATACACACTGACTCAAGGCTTCTGCCGCACATTGTTTCAGAACAAAATGTATTGTAGGGACACAAGAGTTTCATGGCGCATTAAAAGGGCAAGGTGAAAGAGAGAGAAAGAGTACAGCTGGCTGCTGACTGCTTCTTTCCTTATATACCTATGAAGTCTTGTCTGCTGTATTCCTGGGAAACAAAGATAGACTTTGATTTATAAAGATGGAATGGGTTTAGAGGTCTTTAAGTGGCTGGATGCCAAACTTCTCAAACTCTTGAATCTCTTTAATTCTTCTACTGGTGCTTTCCATGGATAGGGAATGCTTCAGTGTCTTGTTCAGTTGTATTATATCAAATTGTGGGTTTTTCAGAAGCGTTGTTTGGTAAGCTGTTATGTAACTGCTCTTGATCTTCTTAGATTTAGTATTGAACTATTATGTCTTTATTTTAACAAACTATTACATTTATTTTGAATTAATTTGAAGTATTTTAACTAGGTTATCATCTAAACCAGGGGTCATCAAACTTGATCCTGGAGGGCCGGTGTCCTGCAGAGTTTAGCTCTCACTTGCCTCAATACAACTGCCTGGAAGTTTCAAGTATACCTAGTTAGACCCTAATTAGCTGCTTCAGGTGTGTTTGATTAGGGTTGGAGCTAAACTCTGCAGGGACACCGGCCCTCCAGGACCGAACTTGGTGACCCCTGATCTAAACAATACAATTAGTAGCTTGTGTGTTTGCTTATTTATTTTTAAAAATCAGTGTCTGTGTATATAAGACTAAAACACATTTGACACAGGAATAAGACTAAATTAACAATGGCTTACAACAATTAAGAGTAAATTTAAAATATGTTTAAAATAGAAAAAAGTTATTTTCTAAAAATATTTCACAATATTGCACTTTTTACGGTATTTTTGATCAAATAAATGTAACCATGGTGAGACTGAGAGCCTTTTAAAACATTGAGACACTTTTAAAATATTAAAACACCAAGCTGATGTTAGAGTGTATATATGAAAATTAGTTTGACGATCAACATTTTTGGAAGACAAGCACTATTTGTTGGGACAAGAATTGGTTTGTTGATGTTTTAAAAAGACTTTCAGTCCATATTTATTTATTTATGTATTCAGTCCATACTGCATTACATTAACGTTGGCATCCATTTACATTACATTCGGACATACTAAGTATTTTGTTTTCTTGTGACATGGTAACTGATGTGTTTCAAATGAATCACTGATTGCCCTTTTGTGTAATTTTAATGAAACGTGTTTTTCTAACATTTCCGTGCTGCCAGTATTTCACGTCTTCAATTTCAATCCTCAAGTGGTGTTTTCATGCAATCACAAGTGATTAAAAGAAAACAAACAAATTCAACATCCTCTCATTTTTCATTTGATTTGTTTTGTACAGTGCTGCATTGCGAACAGGACTCCAGCGCAGGGAAATTGTCCTGAAGCAGTAGTTTATAACGATATGGTAACAGTTTATGTTCCCTCCGTAAGTCACCCTCTTGACCTTGGTTGAGTGAGCCTGGTAAAAAGCCATAAGTGGAGAGTGAAATGTACTTTTCTTGACAGGGTTATTTCATGTGGTCACCGGGGAAATGTGGATGTCAGTGCTCTGTTGTCAAGCAAAAATGTAAACAGATATTTTACATGCTGTCAGACGGGGCTAACGCCACTAACCCACTGGAGAGCGGTGGCAGCTGCCTCGGGATCACAAGTGCTCTAATATTAGATGCAGAACAGAAGCAGCTCAGCTCTGAGGACTAGAGACCTGTCACTGAACGCAAGCACTCGAATCAGACCCCCTGACTTCATTCAGGGTCACAAAATGGTCGTTGATGCTAACAAATTACATAATGACAGGATCTGATGTGTCGACATCTCTTTTTGATGGATTGACAGCACGCGTAGTCGAGGAAATGAAGTTATTAGAGAGATATTGCAGCTTATTCAGGCCAACAACTGCCCACATGCTGCTGTTTTTTTTTAACATGCTGTTTAGGGAAAGGGTTTCCTAAAATGGATTAGGCCCCAATAATGGGCCGTAATGGAAAAAAAAAAAGAATTCAAATAATGGAGCAGCAGTGTCTGCAAAAGTAAGATGTGGTTCTTGCCAGTCGTAGGGCTTCAGTAGCAGGGAGCAGGCCGCTCTCAGTGGAATGCCCACTTCTGAAGCCCATTTGGTTGGTATCCAGCAAGTTGTTCTGTGAAAGGAATGTGGAAAGTCGATTGAAGCCTTACTACAGTAGGTTACCGTGGGTGGTCTGTGGGCGAGCTGTCTGAGGCTGAGACCAGAGAGATATTGGTTTTAGATATTGGCGCTAAAAATATAACAAATGAACGGAATTATTTAAAAAACCTGTCTTTGTTGTTCAGAGATCTGTATTTAGATCTTGAAGCCAGATGATTATAACATGAGACTGAATAAGTGTGGTAATTTCATTTCCCTGACGCTTCATGCCTTTAAAGCCATAGCTCGGATTCTTGCTCACTTTGCTATAGAAACCAATTATGAGAACAAAGGATTTGGAGATATTGAAGTAGTACTGAGGATGTAGTCATACGTGGTAATATACTCCTTTAGTTCTTTCCGTATTCATATAAGGTGAGATAATTGTGGGATAAAGTTTAAAATAAGAAATTGTCAGAACCTACTGACATGCACACTCACAATTATAGGAAATACGGTCACAGTTGTGAAAAAAAAAAATCAGTTCTGAAAAATAGACAAATTGTGAGATATGAAGTCACATTGTGAGAGATAAATTGTGAAATCATATTTTGAGTTTAATGTAGCAAGAAACAGTCACAATATGAGATGTAGCATTGTAAATACAAGAAATAATGTTGAAATTATAAAAAATAATCAATTGTAAGAACTAAAGTTATAAGAAATATTGAAGATTTAGGTTTAAATTAGCAAATACAAAAAACAATCACAAAATGACAAGATACAATTCTAAATATGAGAAATAGAGTCAGAATTATGAGAATTTGTTACAATAAAAAAAGTACATTTTAAAATCACATTGATATAAAGTCACATGGGGAGCTTTAGTTACAGTTGCAAGGTAAAACGTAATATTTTGAGCTATAAGTCATATGTAAGAGATAAATGCGCATAGAACAAAGTCACAATGTGAGATATAAAGTCGCAAATACAACAAAATACGTTTTCAATTATGAGATCAGTAGTGAGATCAATGCAGCAATTGTGAGATTTTAAGTTTCACTTATGAGAAGTAGTCCAAATGTTTATTGTGAGACAGTGAGTTATACTGTAGTCACAACTGACCCTTCACAAAAAAAAGCTTCCTTAGTTACTGTTGCTATGTCCAATAAGCCTTGCCGCTTTCACACTACAAATCATGTTCTCACACAGTAAAAATTTAATTGTGAATCAAAGAGTAAACTGACATCATGGCTACAGGCTAGACAGAGCAGTTTACTTCTGGTATGAAACAAGGTCTCAGCTTTCTAATTTTGTCATATTTGATCATCTTTTTTTATTTATTTGCATAAAGCACAAAATAAACATGAATGAACATCAGAAGGTATTTTAATTGAAAAACTGAAAGATATCATTGCACACCCTTTTTTTAAGTTTAAGTCCACCGAAGGTAATTACTCTTCTGTCTGATTTGTTTGTGGGGCAAGATGGCAAGATTTGTCATTATGATTGGTCAGATTTGGACAATGAAATGTTGTGAAAGATAAACTTGCATGTTATACTATACTACTATACACTTTGAGGCTTGCATATGAATCTGATGTAATTGTGAACACATTTTTATTTCTGTTCAGGTCATGTTCTTTGTGTGTACATGATTTCCCTCAGAATTTAATAAGGATACAATAATGGACAATGTAACACTGCCCATCCATGTACATCCATGAACTTTGTTTACAATTTTCATGTGTTGCTTGAATTTCAAGACCGACAGTCTCCTTTTTTTTGTGAGCTCAGATTCAGACTCCAGGGGTTAAGTGGTACCCATGGCTCTGTTTAATCATTCAGTCCATGTTCTCAGCACAAGAGTGTGCATGCAAGAGTATCTTCTCTTGTTTATATCTCTGGATATTGTATCTCACTGGCCACAAATTAAGAATTCCAATAGACTGCCCTGTTGTGCTCCACTGTGACGTGTTGCGAGTACTAAATTTGACAGTGTGCCCTGGCTGCCCCTCGCTCTTGTTCTCTAGCTTTATAACTTTCACATCTGTCACAGTATCTGACTGTTTTAAATGGAATAAGTGCATACATAGTTTTAGTTTTTTATCATTATCTTGCAAAACAAGTGACTTTGGCCAACCAGTGTATTTGTTTTTTTCCCAAGGGGAGAGGTTATTGCAAAGCACACTGCTTTGGCTGATCTGAGGTGGAATGGATGAAAGTGTCTGAAATTTATCTTTGACAAACAAGAAAAAAACTCAAAGCAAGCACAAAATCATACCTTTTTTAAACTTTAACAGCCCTTAAAAAATTTGATTTATTGTTGTTTCTGTAAAGTACGAACTGGGCACTGACGAAAACAACAACAACACACATCGTTCAAAAAGTTATTTTTGAAAAATATTTTTGCAGAGTAAATAAATTCATTAATTTATGCATTAAAGAATTAAATATAAAAATTAATGCTTTGCTAAATAAATGGCATTAATGAATTATAGATTTTTAAAAATTATTTATTAATTTTTTTAATTTTTGCAGTTAAAGGCATTGTTCACCCAAATGTTGAAAAATGTCACTCTAATCACTGCAAGTTTATGCAAAATGTAGATGAGTTTGTTTCTTCATCAGAACGGATTTGGAGAAATTTAGTATTATTTTTTTTTGCTCACCAATGGATCCTCTGCAGTGAATGGGTGCCGTCAGAATGAGAGTCCAAATAGCTGATAAAAACATCACAGTAATACACAAATAATTCACATGGCTCCAGTTCATCACTGAACATCTTGTAAAGTGAAAAATGTTTGTAAGACCAAAATATTGCTTCCTCTATTAAAAAAGTTTTCTCTTCTGAATCATTAGTGAAGTATGCACAAATCAAACATTGCTTACAAGCAAAAACATCCCAAAACAGTTTTAGGCAAATGTGGATTTTGAGAGGACAACAGGGGATGGACATTTCCATTTTTATTTTAGAGTGAACTATTCCTTAATTTAACAGTATTACAAAAATAACTTATGTTCTGAAAGTGAGTTTTACTTTTGCACTTCCACTTCTTTAACTTGTTTTTTATTTTTAAATAAGGAGAAAATTGCCAAGCTGCTTGCTATCGCATACATATAACCACTTCAGGTTAATGAGCTTTAAAATAATGTTTTCAGGGTAATGCAAAAATAACAACGACTTTGATGAATGCCACAACATGCAGAATCCAATCAATCAAAATGAAATTTCCATTAGAATTGGGGGCTCAATACTTTCATTTCCTGGAAGCAAGAGGAAGTATTTCCGAGCTCAAGCAAAAATGTCAGCAGAGAAATGAAGATCTATGCACTGGAGAAGTCCCGTATCATCTCTCCTCTGTAGCATCACCAAACCTCTCTCCATAGACCACTACCTTAACTAACCTCACAAGAGACACACAAAGTATACATTATTTTCTTTTTTTAATGACTCCTCTTTGCAAATGTTAATTTATGGAAGAGTTGTAAAGACTCTGAGAAGGTCTATTCTTTTTTTTGTTATTTATATGATGCTAATAAGGGCACCTGTACAGCTCATATTAAAAATGATTGGAAATATGTTATTTTATTCACTTTAATCAAATGCAGTGGGCCACTGGGTGAATGCATGGATGCAACTGGTAGCCTGGGCAATTTTTCCTTCTAGTA
The DNA here is from genome assembly GCA_032359235.1 of Enteromius mattozi. Lineage (NCBI taxonomy): Eukaryota > Metazoa > Chordata > Actinopteri > Cypriniformes > Cyprinidae > Enteromius > Enteromius mattozi. The sequence goes on along the minus strand of JAUMHE010000044.1, from coordinate 8,027,691 downwards.
GGTTGTTAAGTCTGCATAGGACAACTTTACAAGCTTGTTAAATCACAGTTCGACCTGATCTCTCAGAATTCATAGTGCAATGGATGTGGCATTGGGGAAATCCCTAAAATAGTTTTAAAAATCACCCTTTTCTTGCTTGCAGCATGAGGTAGAATAAACACTTGATGAAATAAATTGTTAGGTGCACAGACAATCAAATCTGATTTTGTGGTAATGTACCATGTGACTTGTGTATCAATCTACTGTTGTAAGCAACACTCTGGTTTCAATCTCCTGGGTCTATCTGCTTTATTAGCTACATGACAGTTGAAAACACCTGGCTTAGACGTGACAAATGCTCAACAATTTCTCTTGAAGCAGATAATGAATATTTTAGTTTAGTGGTTGGAGACCTCTCACAGTTCTTACAAACAATACAGGTTTGAAGATAGATCACAGACAGATATATATACAGTATATATATATAGATAGATAGATAGATAGATAGATCACAGACAGACAGACAGACAGATAGATAGATAGATAGATAGATAGATAGATAAACAGACAGACATATACTAGCAACTCTTGAAACACTAGATAAGCATGATCCAAAAAATCCATCTAACTAGCTGTCTTGCCTGAGATGTGAAGATCTTGAGCTTACATATGCAAATGTAAAGGATTTATGAATTTTCTACAGTTCCCCACCCACATAATCATGCAGCACTCAATGTTCAGTCATAACAACAGACGACTGAAGAGCATTTTTCTCCAGTACTTCAAACCTATGGAGAGGCACACAGAAAAACACTTTCGTATGAAAGGTACCTGCGGTTTTGTATAACTTCTTGTCCTCTATGGCAATGGCGTACAATTTGTGTACAGAAATTAATGCAGAGGACCCTCCTCATGAATGCTGATCATTTTAACTATTCTCTCTTAGCAAAAATGAGCTGTATGACCTGATAATATCTGTATTGCTGGGCATCTTGTTTACCGCTTTAAACAAATCAACATGGTTTCAAACTGATTTTAACCAAACCACTGATTAAACCAGCTCTTTTGTGATCTGAATGTTTTCAAGTCAAGTCATACCCTCTTTTGAAGAGGAAAACATTATTCAGATCAGAGCTCTTTCAGTAACCACTCTGTAGACTCCTGCTCTTAGTAGAGACTAGACTATTGCTGCATACAAATAAACCACATAAACCCTGGTGAGGAGCATTGACTGAAACAGGTGATGAAGGTGATATGTATACATTTGTGTGAAGCATAATACATATATAAATCAATTAAAAGCCCTTTCACTATACCAGCAGTTGTATTGATTCTGGTGTAGTATTCTTACATATACATTCAGCTCAATTCAACACTGCTGTGTTTGCATGAGTGTTTTGCATGATACTCACTATAATGGACATTTTTTTTTTTTTTTTTAACCAAGCTGTGATGTTACATCCAAACATGGGTGATTAATTTTCATTCTTACAATAATTCCTTATGACTGTGTGCTTTATATCTGTCATTGTGTTTTTATTTATGGCAACATAAATTTAACATGGCTGATGGAAGCAGTGAAGCACTACAGTGTGTGCTTCTACCCTTTAATGACATTTAGACCATGTAATCTAGTAATGCTCTGAATACCCAGGTCATTTGAAAGAATGAGTATGGGTACTGGCTTATTTACATTACTATGAAGTCCCTTGTAATTTGACGCGCGACAAAAGGGTTATATAATAAAGTTTGTATTGTAACTGTACATAAATGATTTATTTGCCAAATGACAGCAATTGTATGCAAATCCGTGACAGGTACAGAGGAATAAGGTGAGCAGTTTTAATAAAGGATTTGGTGCCTATATTTTGTATTGCTGATCACATTGGTTTGTTGGCATGTGGGTGATTCCATGCACAAGAAAAGCTGCCCGCGATTTGCCCTCAGAAGTGAAGCTATTGGCTGATAGATCTTGAGTACAGAAAATGAATGCAAACTAATGCAGCTAAATCAATTAGACTAAAAACAATAAATAAATAAAAGCGCTACTGTATCTTTTCATGTTTTCTCAAGCGAAGCAAGTTTTGAAAGCCCACTGAAAGCATATTTTCATTAAGGACAAAAAATAAAAATGAAAATATATACATGCAGTATGTTTTCGTGCTGTCATAATATGTGTATGTGTACTGTGTTTATTATGTATATATAAATACACACATTCAGTATATATATATTTTCAAATATTTACATGTATATACAGTATTTATATTATATTATATAAATATTTAATATGTAAACATATTTTCTTAAATATATATATATATATATATATATATATATA
>JAUMHE010000044.1:7991417-8001586 GCA_032359235.1 Enteromius mattozi | reverse complement strand
GATCTGATCATCATCCAGTCTGTCTGGAATCACATGAAGTAACAGAACAAACTGAGACAGACTAAATCCAGAAGAAAAAAAAAAAACTACCTGGAAAGCTACCTGAAAAACTATGGGCTTACCTCAGAACACAAGCTGTTTTACCAAAAGCTGTAATAACAAATATTTATTTGATTTAGTTAATAGAAGTTAATCGATAAATTATTATTTTTTTTCTTACACATCATTTCATACATTGTTCTTAATAAATCATTAAACATTGCACAGAAAGTGTCGCATGCAGCACAACCTGATGGTGGATGTTTTTAAAATTACACTAAAAGTCCTTTTACTTGCTAAAATGTCTATCAATTCAGTGACATGTGGTAGATTACATACAGCAGGTAAAGTTTTGATCACAATGATAGCATCAAATTTATAGGCTTTATAAGGTTAAAAATTCACATTTTGTCATTTGTTTGTTTTTTAAAGAAAACTTTATTGGTTGCACATTTGAAGAGACTAAATATAGTTTACAAAGCTTCCATGCATCCCTCTGATCTTTAAAATAACTCCAAATAAGATACAGTATTCTCTGAAACACATCAAAATGATGGGTAAATTTCAGTATGCTGCCATTTCAAACATAATTGGTAAATTACATGTCCTCTCTTTAGTAAGATGAGCCAAATTGCAGAGAATCCCTAGGTGGAGCAATTTTGACTTTTTTTTATTGGGTCTGCAGATACGATCTATTTTTCTCATGAGAAGTGACAAAAGGCGATGTTGACAAACGTTGTCATAATTGAGGGTTTCTAGTGCTGCAGCAATCATATGAGATCATAAATGCTATTCAGCTGTCAATCTGGTGTTCGTCAAGGAATAAAAATGGGAAAATGATGCAGAATGGGCGTATTCGGCTGTATAAAAAGGCCTGTATTTCTCACATACACGTGTAATGGGGATGCTTTCAACTCTACTTTCACATAATGAACGCTGACAGTTCCTGATAGGATTATTGCAAGAGTGATATGCACAGCCTTACCAAAAATAACCCAGCGCTTTTATAGCAGCAGTCATTACTATATGAATCAGTGGCATAATCTTCCAGAATTTCACCGAGCTGTCATCTTCTAACAAGTGAAACTTGTTTTGGCAGTGCTATTACAAAAACACATGATCTTCAATATTCCTCTTTGTCTCCTTTAATATCGTCCTGCCACTGGCCGTGTAAATGACACTGCCACCCCACAACATTACCAGGATCTCTGCCGCAGAGGCTGCTGCTACAGCTGAGCGTGTTAAAATGTAATGAATCACGAAAACAAAGACTTGTAGGAATTGCAGGCACAAGCCAAGATCGTGGCCTTCAAGCACTGGGACCTTTGACAGTGCACACAGTAGGGCTTGTATTCTGGCGTGTGATTCTGCATTCCCTGTCTCTCACGGCCCAGACGCCCACACTAAAGATTCAGCTACCTCCAGGCAGTAAGACGAGGTGTCAGTGCCACAGAATGAAAGCCTGAGAAAACTCCAAGGGCACACGCTCTCTCTGTTAATCTGGGTCTAGTGTTAGTTTCTAACAGAAGCATGCAGTGGAGCCGTTTCTTATGCGCTGAATGTATTTTCGGTTTTTAAAACAGGTCAAAATTTCCACATGCTACTATTTAACCTTATTTGGTATGGTTTTGTAATATGGCAACATATCGTATTTCTTTGCTTTCTTGCTATTCAGACACAGCACTCTTTATAGTAACCTATAATATGTCTATTATTTTCTACTGTAGATTTGGATTTTTGTTACATGTTCTTAAAATACAGTAAATAGAATATGCATTATATTGTATTACACTGGAAAAATATGCATAATGGCATTTCTTTACCACAGCTCAGCCTATTTTTTTTAAGATCAGTGCTATATATATATATATATATATATATACTGAAAATATAATTTATTATAATACTATTTATGCATAATTAAGGATTTATTATAATCTGTATTCTATGGAAATTCTAAGAAGTGCAGTACTACCAGTGATGATGAGCTGGAATTTTATCCAGGTTTATCTCAAAACATGTAAACATATTCTTATGTTAAAATTTATGTAAATTTATTTTGAATGTAATGTGCCCCACAGGAAGAGTGAGAAGGCAGCGACAGGTGGAGGATGTCAATGCATTAACAAAGCCAATTGAGTTGTTAATCAAAGCACTGTATCTGTGCATTTATTGTACTTTTTGTCAACATAAATGTCATTTCCTGTTATGAATATTTTTGAGATTGCACTGCCTGGTTAAAAAAACAGTCCATAAACCTTTAGAACAGCTTGTACACCTCTACTGCATTTGTATTCCAGGCACAGTTGTCAAATGCTGTAGAATGCAGGAAGCGCTCATTACCAGCTGTCATCATTTCCTGCATTAACACACACTATTCTGCTTCTTAAAGAGAGCTTTTATTTGCTGAATCATTTTTCTTTTTTTGCTAGTCTCAGGTTAGTCTAATCATCTCTGTCTAGATGTTGCTGTCATTGTTGCTTTCAAGGCAAGACCTCAAATAAAAATTGCAAGGAAATTCTTGCATAACATTGCGATATAATTATATTACAGATAATACAATATTTACAGTATGCAAAACATACTTCCACCTTTCACAGAGCGACAGATCAGAGACCCCTGTTATGTAATACATTTGATAATTTTAACTGGTTAATTTTTAAGGTTAGTCTAAAATAGCAGATGTATAGTATCATATTAATGCATTTAAATACTTCATTACATATACTTTAAATATACTACTATTAAAAAGTTTGGTAACATCTTTTTTATGCTTACACCTATTAGTTGCTTATTAGCATATTACTAGAATATTAGCCATTTATTAGTATTTATTAGTAGTAATTAAGCACATATTAATGTCTTATTCTACATGACCTTATTCTACAGTGCATCCCTAATCCTACCAATACATAAACTTAACAACAACCTAATTAACTAATAAGCAGCAAATTAGAAATTTATTGAGGGAAGAGTTGTAGTTAATAGTTTGGTTAGTTAATAGGGTCGGTCAAATTCTCAGATGTTTTTGCAAGTTTCTTATGCTAAACAAGGGTATATGAATAAAACGCACAGTAAAACATTAATATTGTGAAATATTATTTCAATTTAAAATGACAGTGTTTTGTTTGAATATGTTTTAAAAATGTAAATTATTCCAGCAATGCAAAGCTGAATTTTTAGGATCCTTGTAACATAGATATGAGGCATTTAACAAACAAATAAACTCAGGAACCTCAAACGTTTAAATGTTAGATGATCTACCCATCCATCCATTCGCCTGCTGTGAACTGGGACATTATATTTTAATTTGACATTCATTTTTAATGTGGAAGGGACAATGAAACAATTGCCTTCTTCACTTTAGCTTTGGCTGAGGGTAAGTTCATATTATTTAAGGTATTTAATTTTTTTTTTTTTTTTTTGTAGTTCAAAACAATAATTTGGGGACTCCCTGCAGAACCTTTGTCTAAGCAGCTGATCTGAACAATTGTTCAGACAACTGTTTAAAAAAAAGTGCATTAGCTTTGTGCATCACCTCTTTTCATCTATTTCAGACTCACTAATTTCACAAGTGATAATTATCATATGCGTTACCTTACAAACCCGAGAACCCGTGAATATAAAACAAGCTATTTGCAAACATCAAAAGGTTACTTGGTATTTTCTCTGCAGGGCTAATTATCCTGTCCCAGAGTCTTAATCAAGAATCCCACTATTTCAAGATGTTTGACTAGCAATCCAATGACTGAAGAAGGGCATGTTTGTTTTGCAGATACTCTAGCATAGTGGTTATGAGCAATCTACACTGTCAGGCTGGATTAGCCGGAGCGAGATGAGCCTAAAACAGAGACAGTTTTAAAGGAGTTGGGATTCTTCCTCCACTGCACAGACGCAGTGTGACGGCGCCCCATCACAGATGTTTGTCTAGGTGCTGTGCCAGTGTTTTTGTGAGATTTGCATTCTCTTGTTGTGCCTCTGGCTATCCTGCTTTTCTCTAAACAGCTGCTTGTGTTCGACAGTAAGACTCTTGGCTCTGAGATGTTTGGAAGGATTGAAAACCCCTGAAACAAACTGTCTTAGAGATGTATGGTTTTAACATAAATCACAGGGACTGGATTTTGGGAAAGTTTTCTTTTTTTGTTCACTGCCCTTCGTTCATGGTTATGTTATGTTTCTGTTATTTAAAATATATTCTTATGCTCATCATCCTGACAGTGAGTGGGAGCCTCTTGAGGGACAAGGAAAGAAAAAATAAAATGACTAATGCTCAGAAAAGACGTAATTCATATATAAAATATACAACAGCGTCACAACCAAATTTAAAAAAAAAATCATGCTGGTTCAGGCTGGTTTGTTGTTGGGTGTCTTGGACTACATACTTCATGATACTATTTTTTCACTATTTTTTTTTTAACAAAACAAGATTTAAGACAAATTCTAAATGAAAACCATTGCTGCATGTTCCTTTGTGAAATCAAAACGAGTCCAATAACAAATCTAAATTGAAAATGGAAAACAAACCCCAAATCAAATCAATAATGCAAATAAAACTAAATCTCAATATATAAAGTGTTTGTCTGTTCTCTTTATTTTTAAAATTAGAGGCAAAAACTGCAGTTTTTAATTCAGCTTTGTGAAACTACTAAACTATTTTTGTCAGACAGCAGGTGGCGCTTATGAAACAGCAGCGAACAACTGGGAAGGTTTTTTTTGGAGTGGAGGAAGAATTATTATGGATTATGGACTCATATATAGTGATGATTCAAAGTTTAAAATGTCTTAATAATGCATTTGTTTCTTATAGACACACAACTTTTCACTTCACAAGATGTTAATCAATGGACTGGAGTGGTGTGGATTATTGTAATGTTTTTATCAGCTGTTTTATCAGACTCTCATTCTGACGGCACCCATTCACTGCAGAGGATCTATTGGTGAGCAAGTGATGTGATGCAAAATTTTTCCAAACCTGTTCCGATGAAAAAACAAACTAATCTCAACTCATCATCTTGGACAGCCTTTAGTTTTGCAGTGAATATCAACTTTATGTAGTTAAGATTTTTTGTCTTCATATTATTATGTATTATGTACGTGAATGAGGATTAGCTTAGCTGAATGAAACAGTGAGTTTGAATTTGGAAAGGACAGCAGATTGTACTAAAACATTTATGGTCAGCTGAATGCATGATTGTTTCTTCTGCATATAGACGAATTCTGATTTGTCTATTGCTGATAGCTCTGGTTTATTGATGTAGATAGAAAAGAGGGCGCAGACTCTGAAACTGCTTTACTTTCTGACCTTCCAAAACATTTATTTGAATACCTATGCATTTCAAACTGTCGCTTCATAAAGAAAAGTGATTGCCTTGAATTCCTAACCCCCAAGTAATTCATTTATAATTTAGACATTTTCATTCTTCATAATTGCCTTCGTAAGTAAATGTACTTGTACACTAGTGCCGCTATGAAAGCGTATTCATCTAAAGTATTTAGAGTAATGCTGAGGATGAACGAACGGCCCTGCTTCCTCATAGGGAATATAACTGCAGTAATCTTACTCAGATTACAGATTTGAAAGAGCTATACATTTAAAAGCAGAAGTTTATCATGGAAGTCCCTCCTTTGTGCTAACCTTAGTGTGGCATTTGTTCTAAATTGGCTTCGTTTGGGCCTTTTTTTTGAGTAAGGGACAATTGGGTTCATCTCATAAATATGCATCAGTACTGTGTGTGTTTCCTCAACTGAGAAGCAGGTGCCCGCAGAACCATTTTATGATCATTTAAATGCAGGAAGCTTAGTATTGCAGTAAAAACATGAACTATTGCAGTGCATCTGTTCAGAGTTGAGCATTGTGTGCATCTTTAACAGAACTTTTCATGGTTTTATTAGTGATAAATTGCTGCAGTGATGATGTATTTGTGTAGGCCAACCCAGAAGTTGGCACTACCCTGGTTCCCAGGATAGGATTTTTCCATTGGCTTTCGGATTATTGCAGAAAATGAGCTCTGTGGCCAACAAAAGTTTGATTCTTACATGTTTTGTTCATCCTCTTCACAGTTGAATGCAACTTTAATAAATTATGAAGCATAAAGTATAAGCATTCCTGTTTTGCGTGCACAATATTTCACGAAATTTGTTATTGATTTATTTTATTCCTCAGAATAAAACATGGAAATATCTTTAACAGAGAATGTATTTTAGCCATTTAACCAAAAAAAGATTCAAGACACCGATTGACTTCAGGGTGATGGAATCGGAAGTGCTAAATGCTAATAAATTTTGGCGTACAAAAATATGTCATGCCTACAGCTCTCTGTTGCGGTCATTTCTACCATAATGTCAGGACAGATCTGTTTCAGATTCATCAATAATGACTCCCTAATTTAGACAGCAGGTGAATGGTCCAGAAATGTTAATCACTGTTTGGTTTGAAGTTAGCCTCTATTCCACCGTGACTTCAGTAATGCTGCCAGGAGGCTTTCTAATGTGCAGTAACTGTTTTTGTTTTTTCTGCATACTGAAATCTAATCAAATCACCCTCCCTTAAATACACATTTAAACAAAAATGTATGATACTGTGTAAAATGTAGCATAGTGTAGGGCACAAACTAGCACTGGGCACAAACTAATGCAGGGTTAATTGTAACAAATGTTTAAATATTTCAATATATGCTAGCAAAACCAAATTTGTGGTATTTACAAATTACTGTATCAACAGTACATAGAGAAAAAGTGTGCCAACATTAAAAAAAATCAGTTAAAGGTGATACCGAATTAATGTTTTAACCATAGTAAAAGCACATTTCTGACTAAAATAAATGTTTCACCTCAGTTTTTAGTATTCATTTAAAATGAGACAAATCTGCTGTTATTTAATCTGCGGTCTGTTATTTATGAGTTTAGATTAGTTCTTTAATGCTTTGCTAACTAGCAGAAGACACTAACTGGTTGTAAATTTGTTGCATCGATGGGGAAAGTTGTAACATTGCAATACATGTCCCGCTATTAAACTATGCTATTCTGTAACTTTAGTGATGTTATTTACTCTATTTACTTTTTTAATAAGAAACGACATTTTAATAAATAACGACTGACAATCAATGTTTAATGTTCTGAAATTATTAATTATTATTCAGTTATTATTCAAGAAATGTAAAGCATTTTGGCTCATTTTTATGTTTTATGTTTGTGTTTTTTTGGGTTGATGGGAGTGAATGTCTGTGTTTTCTGAATGTTTGAATGTGTTTCTTCATCCCTTTCCTCACATTGTTTTGAACTATACTGTATAGCATAGCCTATGCTACGTGTTCATTGTCAAATAGATATATATATATATATATCTTTTTAGAGATGTGTTTATCTCTTTTAATGAGCAAACACTTTGTACAAGAAAACATTCAACTTTGCACATTAGGCGAATTTTAATGTAGTCTGTAAAACAACACCCATCTTGTTATATCACTTGCTAGACAGACTCTGAAAGGTGTTTTATATGAGGTGGTATTTTGTCGATCAAGTACATACAGGCTACATATTGTATGAGGTAACAAACTTGTGAAATGCAGATAATTATACAGTTGTCTGAAAGACAATGACGGTGTAAAATAAGATTAATAAAATATTTTCAAGATTCATAGACAGAATTTGTGGGGGTTTTTTGCAGTGCAACATTCACCTTAGGCACCATCAGTTCTGACTAGCATTGCTTGGTGAAGGGGATCATTACTGGATACCATTGCATTGGTCCTCTTTGCATTGTTTAAATCAGCAGAAGGGCTCCTGACTAAATCTGGCATCTGTCAGCGCCCATCAGAGCCTTCATGTATGACTGTGCACTAACAACCACATCAGTGCTGCGGTGTAGGTAGATCCACAGGGCCCTGAGAAGCTCATCGCCTGGGTTTGGCTGTGCTTCAACGGAGGCGATTCAAAGTCACTGCTAGCCGCTGATGAGAGGAGAGTTAAGAAATAGAGTTTTCCCTTGAAGGCATGCCTCCTCTAACCAGCTCAGGAATGTTATGTTCAATCCAAAACACCGGTCAGGAGCTACATGTAACTACATCATGTGGTGGATTGCTATTAATATGGACTTTCAAAGCATATTAGAGACTTGGAGCTACCAGAAGACATCTTGCACTATTCTACCATTCACCAATATTGAGAAAACTAGCTGCTAGGAGATAGCAGATTTGCCTTTAACAGGTAGAAAATTAAACTAAAGACCAATCTACATAAAATAGTAGTTAATAGTGGGCTGCCTTGCTTGCTAGCTGGATACATATTTACCAAAATCTCCAAAGGAGGCACCGGTGAGCACCTTTCCACTACAACTGTTAAAGAATATTTGAAGGCATGACTTAAAATAAGTCATATCTTAATTTTGTGTTGTTTTAGCATATATTATAGTATATTTGCAACACTCTCTTAATACTGTTATAATGAGATTTTAACAATATTGCAATTAAATTTTACCTTATGTAAAAGCAATAATTACCTTACCCTCATCCAGAAATGGGACGTAGAACACAAAGATAGCATAGGCAAGTGAATTACAATCACATTTCTATGTCTTCAAAAAAAGTATGGAATAAGACGCAATCCAATCTGACATCCCCTTCAGAGTTTCACATGTAAACATATAGTTTGTGTTCGTAATGATGTCATATACAGCTTTGGGTGTTTCATTTTTAATGTTCAGTTAATTATTTGTCATGCTGTCCAAACAGATGACGGTGTTGTTGAAGTCATGCTTTGAAACAATCTGTATTGTAAAAGCGACTTGGCTTATTTTAAATCACTTTATTCATATTTAGGCTTCTTCTGAAGTTTTTTGAAGCCTTCTCGTTGACAACCACTGACATAAAATGACAATTGAGACATCCTGTCCTACTGTAGACTTCATGGGCCATGAAGCCACATCATTTATTTGGGACAGGGCCACAGAATCTATTTCTCCCAGTCAGCAGCAGTCTGACTGAAAGAGAACCATGTATGTATATTTTATAATTGAGTATGTTAGGCACGAGAATTCACAGCCTGCCTTCTCTGCAAGCCCTACAGCATACTGGGCATCAGGGGTGAACAGAGGAAATAAGACATTAGACCCTTCAGAGTGGCATAGTTAATACAGTACTAGAAGTCTGAGCAACTGCTGAGACACATCGAACTTATAAATATATAAATGTTTACATCACATGTTTTGTCACATAGAGCTCTATTTAATATTTGATTTGAATGCTTTCATCCAAAAGTGTGAGGTAGGTACGATTTTTACAAATATTTTTAAAAGTAGACTCACCAAGATGCATTTGCTCAAAAATGCAGTAAAAATACTTTGAAATACTATATGCAATATAGTATACATATGCAATATAACAATATTTAAATTGTTAAATATTTAAATTTAAAATGTTAGAAATGAAATTAATATAAAGAAAAATTAATTTAGTTAAACTAAAGATATCATCTTGTGCAATGTTAAAAAAGTTAAGTTAAACAATCCTTTCAGTTGTGATTCTATAGTGTTACGTCCAGAGCCGTAAGATTTTGTTGTTGTTGCTGCTTTCCCTCTCTCTCCCTGTGTCTCCCTGCAGAACCAGTGTCTCCACCTGATGCTGATAATTAGAGTTCTGCTGTGATTGGATGATATGAGAGGAGCGCGTGTATTTAAACTGCAGCTACCCTCAGATCAACTGTTGGTGGTGGGTAGATGGTGTGTGGCGACTGAGCACTCATCCTCATTGACCTTAGTTTGGTGATTTGGTGTATCTTTCTCTCAAATATGTTGAGACTGTTCAAGTAGTGTTTCTGCCCTTTGTCTTCATCTAAGATGGAGGCTCCATTGAAAGAGCAGTGAGTTTTAATTTCAGTTGTCCATTATGATTCTCAGTTTTTTTTAAATCTTTTTTGCTTTTGGGTTAAGTAGGCAGGTGGGTGCCATTTCTGTTTTCAAAATAAATTTCTCCTGTTTGTTAGCTTAGGGACTTCTTTGGAGTTTAGGCAACTGGGCTAAAAATTGCCTTATGTTTGTTATTTTGGCTTTGCCCCCTCCTGGGGTGTATTCCAGAAAGCAGGTTATGTGACAGACCCGGGTATGTTTAAGGGTAAGTTAGTGGATAACCTCAACT
>JAUMHE010000044.1:7960740-7981485 GCA_032359235.1 Enteromius mattozi | reverse complement strand
TGTTCTTCGTAAGAATTAAAGGATGTTTCATTTCAACGATGACTCTCTTCGTGATTTGCCTGCACCACACCGTGACAATATTAAGCAGACTGCTTGCTGACATGTAGTTGCAAAGTTACTTACTGTTAGTAGAATGTGTAAAGCGGACTATCCAAATAAAGTGTTACTTCATGCTCACCTATGGTTTTCACTAGCTGCCCACGAACAATGTGTACAATGTAGGGAGTAGCACAATACAAAAGTTGTATATATCTTTTTGGCTGTAGCACAGTAATATAACACATTACTAATAGCATTTGGGTAATATTATTACTCAGTAACGGACATTGCAATAAAGTATTTTAACTCAAAATAGAACTAACTATCTCTAAAGTCTATAGCTATTGTGTTTATTGTTTGTCCATTAGCATTCTGCATTATTTACCACTGTTTCTGAATGTAATTGCGGTTTGGGCTTTAAAGTGCAAGTGACTCAAAATTATTATAATGCATTATGACTCATTATAAATGCTGTAATGTAACCAATTCCATTTTTGATGTATGTGTATGTATATTATGTGTATTTCAAACCAGCCTTAAACACTTTAGTTGTAGATGAGGTCTGTAAGAGTTTGGTTTGTGTTGTCGCAATGTCTACCTTTTTTTTCAAAGATTTTTTTAATTTTTAAGCTTCGGGAGATGAAATGGGGGTTATGCTCATCAAATGTCTGTTTTCTGTAAAAAGGGTTGCAGCACTCCTGGTTCAGGTCTATTATATGATTTTTTTTTTTTTTTTTTTTTTTTTCCCTTTTTTTAATATGACGCTGTTTAACTCCACCTTCAAAGGAACCACTAAAGATGATCATAACTGGTGTCCATGCCATATGCAGATTGATATCTGAAAGTTTTGGCAACAGTTTAATTTGGGCAATATTACTAGAATATTAGTCATTTATTAGTAGTAATTAAGCACATATTAATGCCTTATTCTACCTGACCTAATTCTACATCCTTACCAATATCTAAACTTAACAACTACCCTATTAACTATTAATAAGCAGCAAATTTGAAATGTATTGAGGGAAAAGTTTGCAGTTAATACTGAATAAGTGTTCCCTATTCTAGTGTTACCAAAGTTTTTTTCTTCTCACTAACATTCCAGCCCGATCTCACAGCAATATACTGTACGAATAACCTACACCTAACCCCGCCCCTAAACCTACCTGTCACTGGGGTCAAATCATACAAAAACGTATGAGTGAGGACACTGGACTCTCATCATCCTCTCACCTTCTGGTGACGCAGCAGCGTCTACTGGGCCTCGACGCAGCACAGTCTGCAGTTCTTTAAGACACTGAGAAGATGAGAATTTGAGCCCATGTATGAGTGTATTAATACTTGTGTGTTCAGTTATGTGAGTTCGTGTTTAGTAAATGAAACTTGTTTTATTACAAATTACATAAGTTTCTGGTTCTGCCTTGCAAATTAATGTCCGATTTTGTCCCTTGCTGCATGCTCTAATGCGTTGATACTGTAAGGAGGTAATTTTCTGTGGCCATGAAAATATCCCTTCTTAGAGTTGATACAAACGTACACTAAATATTTGCTGAACAAACAGATTAGTTAATGGCAATGTAATTCTGCTACAGTTACTACTGGCAGCTGATGTAAATAATTGTAATTAATCATAATTACTTGTAATTATCTATATACATTTCCCTTAATGAGCTGATTTGCTACACAACAGACTGGGCATTTGACCAATCAGAGTGGAGTAAACGCTTGGAAAATAAATTCTGAAATTAATCATTTCAGAAACTATGAGAAGAGCTGATTCTGCAGTGCGTATTATAACAAAATGTTTGTTTTTTTTACTTAGTCAAAATAATATAATTGGGGCACGTCAATGACAATAATTAATACTCATTTAATTAAATATTGTATGAAGAAATCCCTTGTCCTTATGAAACAAAACAAATAAAAACGGTACAAAATCCCTGCTTGCATCTGAAGAGGCATGAACACAATTTTGTTAAAGCTTTAGTGTTGTCTTCAGAGCATGCTGTCATCCATGCGTGAGTGCTGCAGAAGCTGTGTTGCTCTGATTAGACACACATCCATTTGCATTTAGCAGTCAGCGTTTCACGTTATGCCTTTTGAAAAAATGACAACATGCTGTTTAAAAGTTTCATTGCTGTTTTTGTATTTCAAATATGAAGGTCTGAGAAATGCTTTTATTTGAATCAATAGAAGACAGAGCTGTTTATTGTGCAACTAGGATTGTAATAATCACAAGTTTAAATGCATTAATGGCCTCTGCAATTACACAGATACATCAAAGACGACATATTAAAATTGCTAGCAGTGGACTGTGTAACTTTTTTTTTTAACGTGAAAGATGGGGAAGTGAAATGCGCTTAAACATTTTTTGGCCTCAGATGACGGCATCCATGGCAGCTCTCTGCCTATAATATTAATACAATGAAAAATATATTTCCTTTTATTGTTCCAACTAGCTGTTATTTGGCTATTAGTATTAATAGTGCTGTTTTCTCAGATCATTAGTCATCAGATTCTCACTAAACAGCACAGGTGTCGTGAAGGCTGCAAGCATGGAGGTGCTGAGTGCTCACTAAAAACTACCTCAGCCATAGATCATCATTTCAAACCATTTTAACTTCAGCTGGATTTAGACAAAATGGATCACAAGATAAAAGATAGGCATTGCTATATTGACAGCTAATCAAATAATAACAGTGAAGAAAGAATGGGAATTGTTACATACAATGCATGTGTTTCTAATAGTCACCAATACAGACAGCTATTTTAAAATAAATTAATTAATTAAAATAATATTTTTACAATAAACCATTGTTCCTGACTTCTTACTGGATGTCATTTATAGCATTTTATTTTTGCTAAGTGTGAATAAGAAATAAGAGAGAAAGAAAAAACTGCACGCTTTATACGATCTATATTTAACCTAACAATTGATGGGAGTGAGAAACCTTTCAGTTACTCTGTGCAGTTTGAAGAGATAAGTTAATATGTGCATGATTCAATCATTTCATTCCTACGGGAAAGCCTGTCTCCACCTGTCAACACATCCAGCCGTCTCTGCTCAGTATTCTTCCTGTTCTGATTCCCCCTCACCCACTTTGACTTATATGCAACTCTAATGTTGCGGAGTGTATGTGAGAGCTTTTTATGATCCATATTTTGAAATGAGTGACTAAATGAGTGACTAGCCAATGGAGCTATCCTTTGGTCTCTTTGGTCTCTATTCAAAATTGATGACTTCTGGACCAACAAGAACTACCAACACAGCCCTCCACTAGGATTCGTACTCTCTGCTCTTTAGAAAAACCTGACCAAACACGATCGACTCGCTACAGAAGAGTTTATGGGGCTCCACTCTTTGAGAGCTTCAGCAACACAACTCCATTTATATTTCAGCGGCCCGATATGAATAATGCACAAAAACCAGTAAGAAGGAATTTAATGATGCCTTTTTGGTAGGGTCTGCCTAGCAGACACATCCCCTCTTCCCTTCCACCTGCTCTAGTTTAGCCTGAGGGAGGGAGGTGCTGATATGAACAAATCTTGACCTCATCTGTCTCTTACGTTTGGAGGAGTACGTGAGGGAGGTGCTGAGGTTTGGAGGAGGTGCGGTGGGGGCTGGAGCTCTTCAGCCTCTCGGCATATTGATCTGTTCTGACATCTCATGTAATGATGTTTTTTCAGTAATGAAATGACTGGAAACTCGGACTGCTTTTAATTAAGACTCTTGAAAAAAGCCCAGTTACTGTAGCATTACCTACGGTATAGCAGAGCATCTATCTATCTATCTATCTATCTATCTGTCTGTTCTATCTATCTATCTATCTATCTGTCTGTTCTATCTATCTATCTATCTATCTAGCTGTCTGTTCTATCTATCTATCTATCTGTTCTATCTATCTATCTATCTACCTGTCTGTCTGTATGTCTATCTATCTATCTATCTATCTATCTACCTGTCTGTCTGTCTGTCTGTCTGTCTATCTATCTGTTCTATCTATCTATCTATTTATCTATCTATGTATCTATCTGTCTGTCTATCTGTTCTATCTATCTATCTATTTATCTATCTATGTATCTATCTGTCTGTCTGTCTGTCGTCTAACCAACTAATTGTCTATTTGTAGTCTTTCTGTCTGTAAGACTGACTAACTAACTACCTTTCTGTCTGTCTCTCTATCTAACTATCTATCTAGCTATTTGTCTGTCGTCTTACCAACTAATTGTCTATCTGTTGTCTTTCTGTCTGTATGACTGACTAACTACTGTAACTAACTAACTAAATAACTAACTACCTTTCTGTCTGTATGTCTATCTGTCGTCTTTCTGTCTGTATGACTAACTAACTTTCTGTCTGTCTATCTATCTATCTGTCCATATATCCAAATAACTGTCTTCCTGACTAACTACTGTAACTAACTAACTAACTGTCTGTCTCTCTGTGCTAAAATTATGTAAAGATGAGGCTTTGTCAAGCCAACATCACAGTCTGACAAACACTTAGTTACACTTAGTGCCAAACACTTTAGTAAGTTGTAGAAAAAAAAAAGAAAAGTAAGCAATAGCATCAGATAACATGAAGTCATGAACCAGTGTTGGGTCATTAGTTCGACCCTAACATGAGCTTTCTCACTTGTACCAAACAACCAAGATCTGATGTTGTATATTTGAGGATTAAATCCAATATTGTTGGAATAATTGCAGGGAAGTTTGGCTCTACATGACATTTTGTTCCAAGCAGTATAAGGAGCGAATTGACATTTCAGGCAATACACAGAAACTTGTGGACTGAAATCGATGTTTGGACCACAGAGAACAGCTCTTAATAGACACTCTACACAGTCGTTGTCCCTTTTAACAGCCCAGGTGCGACATTATTTCTCAAGGAAACAGTAAAAATCTATCCACAGTGCAATGCTATCACTGCTGTCATTGATTAATGTGCAGTTTTATATAAATGTATGATTATTTTTACCTGGTGCATTGGACTGTGTATGTTTTACTGTAATTACCACTGTAACCGTTGAAGTGAAACACAACCCAAAAGCCTTTAATGTGCAATACAACCTCTCTCTTCTACTGGCTCTGCACATTTCAGTGAAACAGCAAATATTGTTTAAGCACACAACAACCGTAAAAATAAAATTGACTTTTAATGTGTAATTCATAAAGCTGCTGTAAGTGTAATTTTTAAAGTGTTGTTTCATTCATTTCTAGAAATATTAGATAACGTTAATTAACAATGTTCAAAAAGAAACCTACTGAAGCCCTAAGAGGCCATGTGTTACTATTATTAATTAATATATAATTTTTTTTTTGTAGTCTGCACAACTTAATTGTTCAAACATAAGTTGTTTTCTGTTATTTATTCTTGGTGCAAAGGCAAACAGAAGCCATTTCTAAGTGCAATAAAAAGTGCAGTAGTTTTTAGTTTGACCAAAGACTCCCAACCTGACAACCTGAAATAGCTCAATATCTGTCAGTAGGCACTGAACAATTAAATCAGTCTGCAGCACATGAAAAAGAGGCTAAACTTTACCACAGTGTAGACACTATAGTGGCTCTGAACATGTCATTAACTTCATCACCAGCTCTCTCATTATTTTTCATAAATGAATACACACAATGGCTTATACGGTGGACTGTTGTGATGATTTTATCAGCTGTTTGGACGGCACCCATTCACCGCAGGGGATCCACTGAAGAGCAAGTGATGTGATGCTAAATTTCCCCAATTAATATACAAACTCATCATACTCATATTAGATGGCCTAAAGATGAGTTAACAATTTTTATTTTTAGGTGAAGTATTCCTTTATGGTTCAAATTTTTCTCAGCAATTGTGGTTTTCCCTCTAAAATCTGATTACTGACTTTATTACTGCAAGCAGTGTGTTTACATTATAATTGGGGACAGAATACAACCTTACTGAACACATTCTGCGTTCTGCTCAACCTCAGCCCAATGATTAACGATCTTACTACGAGTCTCTGGAAAATCACACACAAAGAGAGAAAGAGACAGAAAGAGAGAGGGAGTGTTATTATTGCTATTTTTCTGTTACTATGTGGTCATAAAACTTTTATGCACCCCTAAGGTTTGCTCAAGGATTTTTGAAACTTCAGAATCTGAGTACACATTTTGATGCCTGCGACTCTTGTTTTCAACAGAAGACATTCGGATGGATTTTAGGGATTTCTGTTTCTGCATGTCAAACCCACAATCTCTAGTGATTTCCTCCGCTGACTGTTTTCCATGCAATTAAGTGATAAGCACTGTTCCAGACCATCCATATGTGATGTATGAATTCATGAATATAACATAGCAGTCTCGAAAACACGGTAGACAACAATTCTTTTGCTAGACTCCCTGTTTTTTTCAAGTGAATGCATCTCATATTCCTTTTGAGAGACATCTGTTTGTTCAAAACAAACAGACTTAGACACATCCTGACAGCAGCTGCAAACTCCCACCCTAAGGGGCGGGTTTGAATCCGAAACATTATAGTAATTGAGAGAAAAGCAGTAATGTGTTGCTCTGAAAAAAAAAACATTACTTCCACAAATACTAAAAGGAAAGAGTAATTATGACAATCTCAGATATTATGTTTTGTAACTCAAAGACCAGCTCACAAAACAGCAAACCTGAAGTTGTAAAGTCATGACAAGTGAAAATAGTTAAAATAAAATAACCTCTCACAGATTTCCTAAGTTTGTCATTGCTGTTGTTTTGAATTTGCATTCATTTATCACAATGAAGACACAAGACCCCAAACAAACCACTCTTTAGAAAAAAAAAGAAAAGGGATTGTTGCTACCGGTTTCGTTCAAATGAGCTAATTTAACACAATCCTTGAAACTGTGGTACCGTTTATATTAATTGTGTGTCTATTCAGATGTGTAAAACTGACTTTTTAAGCTGTTTGAATAACATTTGGTCGGTTCCCGAATGAGCAGTACATGCTAAATATTTACTGAGTGTATTATTGTAAGAGAGGCAATTGTGAATAAAGAGAATACTGTATATTCTTTAGTTAGGAAGTCTTTTCATGTTGTTACTGTAATACATCTGTCGCAAATGATTATTTTCAGAATGACGAAGCGTGTTGTTGCTAGCCAGAGTGAGTTTGGCATGTTTAATTGCTTGGGGTTTGCTCAATTCAGTGACTGCATTTATGCTCGTTTTCAGTCTTCTGCTTTCAAAACAATTTGTACTATGACAAATCCTCATAACTCTACAGATCTATTTGTTGCATACATCAACATATCTCAGACTAATAACAGTCGTTCTTGGCTAGAAAATAATCCCACACAGGTTCATTACTGAAACAGGGTACGTACGATCTTATAGCTTGAATGTAAAGTAGAGAATTGTTAAAATAGTGGGACGAAATCTCTGACAAGAAGTAACCAAACTCTGTAGCTAAGGTCCATGAGCTTTTTATCATTGCACCTATGTATTCATGCTTTCACACAGACAAAATCAATATACCACCTCATTAAATGTCTTTAGAGACTCAAGGACATTCAGGATAAGATCTTTAGGATAAAAAAGGAAGTATGAAGCAATATACAGTTCGATTTCTGCAAAATCTGAAAAGAAAATGAAAGAAATTAATAGCTAGAACCAAAATTGAGAACCCTTCAGATTAAGTTTATTCATAAGAATGAAAGTTTCCACTCATCTAACATCTCAAATGAAGTGAAAGAAAACAGAGACTGTGTTATACTAGAGCATGTAAATCTCTATTCAACAACTTATTAAAATTCCTCCTTTGGGTGCAGGCACACATACCAATCAGATCTGGCATCTCTTTGTCTTGCATCATTTATGTGTTGCCAGGGCAAGATACAACAGAGATACACAGCCCACTGGCAAAGACCTCTGCCGTGTTTGGAGGAATCATGGCTGCTGTGGATTTCTAGCCTATTTAATCAGGGTGGGAAAGTCTGTGCTCCTGAGGTGGAATATATTTGCATAAAGATACTTCTACCATGACTGGACCCTCCTGTATCAGACTCTTCTGAGAGTTCAAACTGTACAGATGGGAACAGAATCAGTGATGTGTGGATTTCTCTACTTTGGTTCACTTGGTTTAACATACATTAACATACAAGGCTATGCAAACCATTTCAAAGAACATAACAGTATAACATCTTCACAACTGTACATAACGTAAAAAAAAAAACACTTTGCAGAACAAAACTTGGTATATCTTTACATACCGGAACTAAACTTCAACCTGTTGTTACAACAACTTGTATAACATAACTTTATCAAACAAACAAAAAAACCCAAAAAACTTGCATACTATGACAGCTTTACAGAATGAAACTTTACATACCATAACAACTTTACATAATACAACTTTACAGAGAAAAACTTAGCATACAGCAATGTAACTTTATTATACCAACTTTATAGAACAAAACTGCATACCTTCACGTACCATAAATATCATACTACATATCAAAAACAAAACTTCCCATAAAACAACACGCTACAACAACTTTACATAACAGATTAACTTAACAATGTAAAAGGTTTACATATCACAGCTAGTGCTGTCAAAACTACCAGTTTGCGTGGAATTTAAATCCTTTTGAATGAGCGCCTGCGCTGTTCACTTTCACTCTCGATTTGGCGATCACGCGTACAGTGCTGTGTAAAGGGAGAGCATTTCACAAGATCTTACAAGATATTTGTCAACGAGCTCAGCATCTCTTGATGCATGTTGGTGCATGGTCTTGAGTCTCAGTGGTGTACTGTAGGGTATGCGCAGGTGTATTCGGTGTATACCCACTTCTTTTTCGGTCGGCTTTGCGTATCCACTTCTAAATCCCCTCCGATGCGCATTCCGTGGTGTCCTGCATTAGCCAAATCATGACAGGCAACCACAAGAGTAGCTAATCAAATCGCATGTGATGTGAATAAATGCAAATATTGCATAAACATCCAGTGAAGACAGTGACGCGGTCAGGACGCGCCGGCTTCCCTTTAAATATGACTGATGATTGCGCCCGCGCCCGCTTTGTTCTGAGAGTGACATAGATACATACATTTCTTAATTTGTTGTTGCTTTAATACGTTGAAATGTATAATGTATTCATTTTGTTCAGAAGATGAAAGCTGTCGAGTTAATAATGTGTTAATGTGCGGCCCCGGCAGGATCACTGGATTTTTTCACCTTATAAAAGTGGAAACAGCTTACAACACTCGTTTAAGAGTAAGGCATTGTTTGAAACTATTCTAAAAATTATTTTATTTGTGTACAGTCACAATAAAAACAGTTGTGCTTTTGTAAATAAAGGAAACAAATTAGATGCGGCTTTCCAAATGAACTGAAATTCTGCATATAGGCTGCTGTTTGTTGCAGTTTTTTTCTTTTCGTTTTGTTAATTTATTAGTTATTTAGAAAAAAAATATTTCACACATGAGACTATTTATTTCTTTAAAAGCTTTAATAAGTTTTTCTCTGTTCTCTGTCCATGCTGTTTATGCTGCTTTTTGCTTGTATAAAATTAATCCCTGAAAACTAATTTTATTTTTTTCATGGGTCACAGCCACGCATCAATTCAAATTTAAGTGTAATTTAACATAATCTTGTCAGCTAATATTGGCAGGGGGTAAATAATGGCGAATTCGTGTATTTGTGTAAGATTAATATCCATATTTCAAACGTAATAGACACTTTTTTCTCACTTCTGCTGACTGTGGTAAGCGGAAGACGTTCAAGTGAATGACGTATAGTAGGACATATGCGTTACGAGAGCCTTTTGAGAAATTCTTTCAGTTTGTCTGTTTTGTCGTTGTGTTTTATGACTTTGTTTTTGTATTTGTCATTGAATTTTTTGACCTGTTACGATGTTTTCGGCATTGTTGTAGTGTTTTCTGATTTATTATTTATTTATTTACTTTTTATTTTAATTTGCATTTGTAATTTGTTATTTTGTTTTTAGAATTGTGATTTCTTTTACATGTCTTGGTCACTGTAGGAATGGCCAATCAACTTTTAAATATTTGGAGGAAAAACTATACAGACATCAGAATGATACTGGCCTTTAATTAATTGAAGATTGAACATGAAATTATTGCAATGTAAAAGTATTTGTTAGGTGGGATTAATCATGATTAATCAGGGTTAATTTCATAAAAAAATTAATTAGTTTTTTTTTTTTTTTTTTATCAATTGACAGCACTGATCACAACTTAACTTTACCAAACATAACACAACAAAAGAACTTTATATAACATAACTTTAGATAACATAACATTGAACATACTGTAACAGCAACAGTAACAAAACACACCACATACTATTACATTAGTTACACTCTTATAACCATTATAATCCACAGCAAATTAAGTGGAGAATAATAAGTGATATAAATATCGAAACAAATAAACAAACTAATGAATAATAAATATGTAATTTTCTGAGGCCTGGGGAAATCTTTAAGGACATTACACCATGACTGTAAACATAAGAGCAGAAAAAGCAACTTGTTAAATATTAAAGTAATGCTTCGGGTAATTTAAAGTGGAAGTTAACTGTATTTAACATTTCCGATATCAGTCCTCATTTCAAGCTACACATAAAACAACAGAGCTGGGTGCTATTTAATAATTGAGGCTTCTAAAATCATTTAAAATACATTATCCACGCTTGTTTAGTTTCCTTTAGAGCTCAGGCTGACTGACCTGAGAAAAAGCTGCATTATAGCAGATGCTCTAATGCATGAGGGAATAATGGCTATGCTTAAAATTACACATAAAGATATCAATTTGTTCGCTTATTTGAATGTGAAAAAAGCTTTGTCCATGAGGTGAAGCACTGAGAGAAGAACATGCAATCACACATAAAGACCTGTCTTGCCTGAAGTGTTTATACAGTATGCTCTTAAATTAATAACATTTTCTTGTGTAAAATGACAGGACGTATTATAGTAGCTTGCCTGGAAACTAGAGTGCATGGATTAGTGCAGGTTTAGTTGCTATAGTCAATATTTTCATGTTCAACACCAGTAATTAAAACATTCTCATATTTATGAATGAATGCATTTGTGTTTCATATTTGGAGAAAAACTGCAATCGAATATAGCAGGAATGAAAAAAAGGATAATTACTTTTTATGGGTGTAGAAGCAACCATAATGCAAATTTGGACCCATCAAAGCTTGGTGAAAATGTATCAAGGGCAAATTAGCAATCCAAAAGAGTTTAAAATGATCAGGAATGGAGCAAAACATACCTCTCAAAACATGCCTCTAAACCACATGAATAAAGAATTGTGTTGCAGAGTGTCCTTGCTCTGAATGTCTTTTGTTTCGAAATCGATATAGGTTGTAGCACAACACATTTTATTATTTTTTTTTTATACAGTCCCTGATAATATTCAAGGACATGTGATTAAATGATCCAGTGAGTTTTAAAAGTTACTACGATTTTGGATTTGATTGTCGGTGCATCAGTTCAGTCATGATATGAATGTGAATGTTAGTCAATGTTTCTATGTAGTGTACTGCTCACATGCAGTTCTATGATGTCTCTTTACAACAAGGTTGTACAGCATGTATGTAGGTATTAATAAATAAGCATATAAAAGTAATGGCTTTGTATTAAAGGGGTCATTGGAAAATTCCCTTTACTAGTTGTTTGAACATAAACGTGTGTTGGAAGTATGTGTTCTGTATCTGTATCCATCCATAGTGAAAAAAAATCCTCTTTCTCAAATCAGGCTGTTCTGAGATTCCTTGCAGAATGAGTTAGTTCTGCACAGACCCTTCCCACGATAATTGATTGACAAGACCTTCTTACCTTAGACCCGCCCTGAGTGTGCGGTCATCAGTCTGTCATTGAGACTCCGGGGCAGGAGAAGACAAGATGTCTCAGATTAAGCGATTGAGGAATTTTGTTGTTGGATGTAATAATAAACACAGCAGTCGTCATTTATATTATATTTATATAGAGAGTTAACATTATTTTGCGCCTATTCCTGATCTGCCTAAATGCATCTGTGTTCACACATCATTTGTAATCCAGCTTCATCTACAGAAGCAGTTTTTATTAATCTTTGCAAATCACCTTTCCTAATAATGTGCTAGTTAGCCAGTTTTTGCAGCTGAAGTTTAAATTCTGTTCATCATTTCATAGAAAAGAGGGGCGGGGGTCAGCAGAGCTCATTAGCATTTAAAGCAACGTGGACTAGAATGGCTTGATGAAAAAAGAGCTGATTTTGACAGGGTAAAGAAGGTGTTTTTTACACTACCATTGAGACTACCAATTTTAACCAAAGTATGTTATAAGACTTTTCATTAAGACCCAAAATAATCATGTCAAATTGTGTAAAATGGACACCCGATGACTCCTTTAACATTTAGCTTCAGTTTTTAAAGTAAAAAAATAACTATTTTAAATATTATTTATTGTGTGAAAGCCTAAATTAGGACATTTTTTGGTCCCCATTAAGAAAATTGAGGTTTAGGAAATTTTTAAAAATCATGCAACTGGAATATGTTTATGGAAAGTCCTCATTAAAGTCCCAATTTTTATGGTAAGGTAGACAGGTGACAAGAACGAAGATTTCCTATGTTCATTATTACATCCAACAACAAAATGCCTCAATCGCTTAATCAGAGACATCTGAGACAAAAGAAATGAGCAGCTTGTCTTAATTTGTCTGGGCCTTGTGTGCTTCTAGCCACAGTACTATATTCCTATGTAGCTTAATTTGTCACATTTAATTGCTCTTTTCTGCAGAATGTGCACTTTTAAAAAAGTTGATACAAAATGTTCCAGGGGCAAATGCAACTGAATCAATTTCTGCTGTATTGCTAAACTGTGCTGCAAGATGAAGGTCTTTAACAGGGGAAGTTGTGCGTCTCTGTAAGTTTCTAGAGGCTGTAGTGCAATATCCTCCCAAGCGTCATTTGGTATTCTAGCATCACACACACACACACACAGAACACACCTCTCACAAACATAATAAATGTTTACTGGCAAAAGGTTAATATCCACTCTGCAGAAAATTAATCAACACTCTATTAATGAGACTATTACCAATAATGATGGATTGAGAAACTAGACACCTCCACAGCCGGGATCATTTTGGAGGTATTGATTAGTGGGATGATGCATTTTTAGACATCACTGTCTTGATGGCCTGGGGAGTAAAGCAAGGCTTTGTAGCCCAGCACAAACCTATAGACTGTGATGTAACCTGTTGTATTTTTTCCCCCTCACATGTTTAGTAAAGGAATTCAGCTAAAAAAGGATGTGTCCATAACAGTATGATATATTTATGCATGCTATTCTATGCAAGTCAGCTCTTTCATATCAGATAGTTAACCCTTAGGTCATCCAAGATGTAGATAAGTTTGTTTTTTCATTAAAACAGATTTGGAGAAATTTAGCATTACAACTTGCTCACCAGTAGATCCTCTCCAGTGAATGGGTGCCGTCAACATAAGAGTCCAAAGTTGGTCTCGTGAGTCAGGGGAGAAATATGCACAGATCAAGTATGGAAAAATATATAATGTATTGTGAATGTGTGTTCAAAGTCGTGTTCTGTATGATAAACCAGCTAAGGATTTTAACACTCATCTTGTTATTACATTGCAATGTAAATGCCACCAACTGGAAATTACCCAACTTGATTGTCCATGCTTTACTGCCACAACAATGATTTTTTTGTCAGCTTGTGATAACAGGCCAACTGGAGTGGTTCTGATAGGAGTGAACGACTCCACCTGTAGTCCAGCAGAGATCAGTCTATCTCAGAACCACACGCCATAAACCCCCCACAGGGACAGGCAATTGGAGGACAGCTTTGCATGTCTTTCATGCAACCGATCTCTGGTAGGGTATATCAAAGAGGTATTTCTCTGAAAACAGGCCCTGCATACCTGAGGGGCTGAGCTGAAGAAAGTTCAAATCAAAGGCTAAAATTAGGACTGTAGGTTTTTTAAAGTTTGATGAGACCTGTATAAAGTCTTTTTGGAAAGATGCCTGGGTTTAGGGAAAAAGAAAGTTACTGTTACCAATTTTTTTATTAGCTTTTTTTGTTGTTGTTCTTTTTAGCTTATTTAGTTTGTGTATGCTTCTCTGAACATCTTACCTTGATAGTTGTTTAGCTAGCATTAGCATGACTTTTAGTGTACTGAAACCACAACGGTGCACTGCCATCATTGATCAGTTATTTTGCTTAGATTGCTTTTTTAAATTATGCTGATATTAAGTTTTAGAGATTGTAATGATTCATTTCCTTACATGTCCAACAGAAAAGCTGCTGCCTTTTTGTTTTGGTTAATCTTTCTGTCTTTGAGATCCAGACCTTTTCTGCTTTTTTTTTGACTGATCAGGAAACTGGTGAAGATTCTTGTGGACATTTTACTGAAACATACATAATTTTAGCATGGCATACACTGACAGAATTAAAACAAACTATTATGAGTAGTCTTCTTGTCATGTTTAGATGATATTTGGAGAAAAAAACCCAAAACGATTTATTTCCTTATGTGTAAATTTTGTTCCTAATGTGTAAAGTTTTTAACTTCATTTCCATAAAGTTTGTATTTTATGCTTTTCACTTGGGCTAAAAAAATAAGTTCAAATCTTAATCCAAACCATATCTATAGATCATAATATCATTGGACGTTTAAGCAACCACACAAAACACCTTAGAATGGTATATCAAGTCTGTATGTGAAAGCATAAAAATAGACAAAAATAACAGAACACATATAGTATAATTATAATAAAACAAAATAATAATAAAGAAAGCAATGTAAGTGTATACACAATGATCTTCTCATGCTATGAGAAGTTTACCTAGTACTTCTGTTCACACGGTGGATCTTTGACTCCAATGAAGCCCTCCTGCTGTACGTTTGACAATATCAGAGACTGATTTAAATGTAAAACCTCAGGTTTAGCTCTGGAATAACAGTGTCAAAAGAGGGTAGGATTTGTATTATCTCTCTTTTATAATCGCAAAGGACTCCAAAGAAATGTCTCTTGTCAGAGAGCAGAATGAAAGACTGTAACGTAATCGAAATTTAATTCCTTTCGAGTTTTGCCTCTTTTTACCCTGGACGCTCAGAGGTTCTGGTTTCTTTTCTCACTGCACTTCTGAGCCTTCAAAGCTCTTGTTTCTATCTTTTTGCTCACTGAGTCAGCAAAAGCATTGCCAGTACATAACAGCAGCACATCAGCTATTTCACACACACACACACACACACACATGCAGGAGGCTGAGACCTCGGTGGCTCTCGTTCCACTTTTATTTTCCGTTTGAAAAAGAATTCTGGCTGCATATGTACATTATACATTTCTGATATTTACATCATAGCAGATTTTTTTTCTAGATCAGTGTGCAAATACATTGAATATTCATGAAGCTGTACATTCCAAAATATCTGCGAGAACCTTATCACTGCCGCAGCTTATTCAAACCTTGAGTATTTTCACACCAAATACTCCTATCTTCTTTTTTTTCTTCACAGTGTGTTGATTGTAGTCTCGTTCTGTTGAGTAATTATCCCTATGAAACTAAAGCAAAAGTTTATACCATGTCCTAACCCGCACATTTCCGTCAAAAAACTAAATTGTTTCATTTTGTGACACAATTACCCATTCATAGGTTTTTGATGTTTAAAAGAGTGCAGCAGGAATTATGTATTTTTATAGGCCAGCATGGAAGTCAGCATCACCCTGGTTCCCTCAACAACAGAACTGTAGGATTTTCCATTTGGCTTTTGGATTATTGCAGAAAATAAGCTTTGTGGCAAACAAACAAACAAAAAAAGTTTTATGATTCTTATGTTTTGTTCAAACATGAACATCATTTTTTCGAATTCAGAAGACATAATAAAATAAAATATAAAACGAGACTGGTTGGCTGGTCTCAGCACGATTTAGCTTCAGATTCTTCCAGCCTTCATAAAAAAACATTCATCAAAAAAAGAGCACAGTAATAAACACAACTACATTGTAAAAGTGAACTAGTGAGTATTTGAGTTTACCTGTTCAGTGTGATGATTTTTAACAAGCAAGAGTGGCTCAAGTTTTTTATTATAAAAAAGTACAAATATTTTACTTAATTCAAGCATTCAACAAAAACAAACTGAACCAAAACAAACAAAAACGAAACAAAAACGAAACAAACAAAAACGAAACAAAACACAAAAAAGCAAAAACCAAAACAAAAACCAAAACAAAAGAGCATTCTAAAAACCCACTGTGTTAGGAACAGTGCATAACTTGTTTTCAGATTTCAGGATTAATTCCTACAGCACTCTGTGTACAATTTTGAGGAGCAGGAATTTGGACCAATTAAATTTCATACTCAGCGTGACACTACAAAAAAGCAGTACTCATAACACCTGCAAATTGTGTCTTGTTGTGAGAAAGCCAGCAGAAACCTTTTAGCAGTTTAGCGCATCATGCCTGGTTAGGACACAGTGTTTGGAAAACCATAATTTGACATTAGTGCTGCTTGGTTTGCACAAATCATAAAAAAAAAGGATGAAAGAGAGAGCAGCCAGTCGGCTCTCACCTGTCTTACTCCACAGATCCATTGTCGAGGGAAGAATGGAGGTGTGTTACACGGAGGAGAGAAAGTTTAAATCAGAGCGCTTTTCAGCGGAGCACCAGGGGGATAGCTACACAGCTGAGGCTCAAAGCAGAAGGGGTGACCTGGGATATTGTGGTTCAGGCTTCAGTGTTCAGTCAGGGGGATATAAAAGGGCAGCACAGAGCTTACTCTGATTGAACCAATTGCTCTGTGTAACTATCTCTCAGGTCTGTCATTTCCCCCGGGCGAAAAACACACCAACTCAGCACTGAGAACATACAACAAGCTCCGCGCGGCCAGAGAGGTGTGTGGAGGCAGGGCCGGTACATGTGTATTAAGACTGTGTTTATTGATTTATTGGCTGCATTGATTGTCGAAGTTGTTAAACAGTTCACAGACACTGCAGACAGACTGAATGGAGGGGGAATTCGAAAAGCATGCGAATGTGAAAGCAATGTTGAATGGACATTGACACCCTGTTATTTTCTCATCAAAAAAGCGGAAGCGTGTAAACCACATTTCTACTTTTTTCACCCAAAGATTCTGCGGAATAGGTAAACTCGGGAAAAGTGACTTAAGTTCATTCTGGCCTGTTTGTAATCAATTAACGGCGAAAATAAATAATTCATTCTAAATGCGAGACGTGTGAGATTTGCTTTATCTCCATTTTTGTATCCTGAGGGTTTACTTTAAATGTCATAGCACAAATGTAATTAATGTTTTCTTAAAATTATCCATTGGGCTGTTTCATTTAATCATTGCTTGCTATTCAAGTAACGCTCTTTTCAGCTGAGACTTGGAGTCGTGTGGTTTAAATTATCAGATAGCACAACACCAACTTAAATTGGCAAATAAATAAGTATCGAGTGGCATTAGAGAGTAGTTTTAGGCATGAATAGGTCATGCAACAGTGCTTTGCATAATATTTAATGTATGACAACACCATCTTGAGATGAAGGCAATTGAGAAACATTCCTTTGGGTTATGAATGGCCAAGACTTACACATTGTTAGATTAATACTGAAAAACATTTGGCTTTCCAAATCAAGTGCACAAGTATATAACACTATCCACTATGTTGTCAGATAACAGAGTGTGTTCATGAAAACAACATGGCTTTTTGGTGAAAAAAATAAAGCATCAACGCAGTATTCCCAGAAACATCATTTCTGTATCGTGCTTCTTTAACGTGAACCTGAAATGTATCAATCAGGTATGTTGCACATTGAAAAATCACTTCCTTGATTATTTTCACAGGCATCTCTTTTAATGTCGCATTTGTCTATAATGACAGAGGACTTTGTTACAGCAGATGTTCGGTACCTCCCTGCTGCTCTCTCCGCCAGCAGTGCTGCTACACTCATTATCATGTTGCTGTATCACTATGCCAGCGACTGCTTTAAAAAAAACATTGCGGAGGGTTAAACCCAGGAATGGAGCATATGCACACTTTGGATTCTTCTGAAATAAGCCGTGAGTGTGATAATGACAGTTTTAGTGGCTTTGATCAACTCACATAAGGGATGGCATCACTCTTGAGGTTGTGATTAATGACACATGATGTTGCACAGTGTCAGAAATTATATAAAAAATATGAGATACTGCTAAATCACTCACATACCATATCACACATCATTTAGACCTGGCATTCCTTCAATCCACACTCACACAATGAAAATAATTCTGCAGTTCTGGTACTGTGAAGTTATACATACTGTACTGTATATAACCTTGATACTGTACTTCATATACCATGGTAATGAATTATATTAATAGTAAAAACCATGGTGATAGTGTGGCAGATGTCTAAAAGCCTGTTTTGTTACCATGTACAGTACACAACCATTCAAAAGTGTGGGGTCAGTAAGATCGCCCCCCCCCCCCAAAAAAAGTGTGGTTTATACAAAATATAAAATATAACATAAAATGAAGCAGCTCAATTTTCAACATTTATAGTAATATTTTTATTATTTTGTTATTTGTTTAGCATTAAATAAGCATATTAGAATGATTTCAGAAGGATCATGTGACACTAAAACTGGAGTGATTGCATTTCAAAAAATATAGCAAATATAGCAGCTTATAAAACAATTTTTTTTAATTGTAATAATATTTCATAACGTTACTGTTTTTACAAATAAATGCATCCTCTGTGTCTCGAAAACATTTTTAAAAAATCTTCCCCAGACCCCAAACTTTTGAACAGTAGTGTAAGTGAACATTTAAATTGAAGAGTTTAAATAAAGTACTGCATGTAGTGCATTTCTTCAAGCTAATTTATTAAAAAGATAAGGTCCAAAAGCCTGATGCCTGGAAATAAATGTTTTAAAAAACATTTAAATGAACATTAAAAAAAAAGTTAAATATATGCAGTACAACTGTCGTTCTGATAATATATTGCATACTATAATATTAAATACATGATATAATTAAAAAAAATGCATATAGGAGTGTAAGCTTTTGGACCCAACTATGTGAATTTTTATTAGCCACAAAACAAAACAGTATGCATAAAACTGGGCAGAAATAGCTGAAACATTCTCATTTTAGAGGATTACCATATCGGTAAAATCTGCATTTGATTGTAGTTGTTTCTACTCTTCCGAATCCACAAATAACCTCAGTTATCAGACTCAATTGTACTGCACTCACTGCTGGTGTGCGAGAAAAAGAGAGAGATTGAAAAAAGAAAACCCTCAGGGTGACGGTGGGTAAGGACACTTAACTCATCGCATGCATCATCATAGAAGACATGATTCGTATAGCAACTCTTTCTGAAGAAAATGAATAAAATCCTCTTCTCTTGACAAATATAAATATATTTATGTTCGGGATAATATGTACAGTAACCAGGTTTGCCATCATGAACACCATTGGTATTGGGGCAAATTAGAGATTAGCACTCTCGCTATGGGTACACACACTTTCGCAAAAAGACAGCAACGATCGATTGAAGCATGGATCGAGGGAACAAACGATGAGGGACTATGAGAAGGCTGGTGGTGCAGAGAGCAGCAGCGGTTCAGTCCCGAGAGCCAGGCGAGTTACCGTCCTCCTCCAGTTCCCACTGAAAGTTTTGCCCCGTCATTTGGTAGAACATCATGTTAAAGGGCTTGTAGAATTTGTGCAGTCTGCGAATGACGTCGGGGTCTATTTTGGGGTGAGTTCTGCCCTTGGACTTGCCAAGGCATCGTGGGGTACTGCTGTCCTCTGGCTTCTTCAAGCAAGGGAATCCCTTGGTTTTATTAAAATAGAAATGTTTGTCAGTAACAATGCACTTGAGTCCCAGGAAATCCTGCACCTTTGCCATCTCCCCTGCCGGATCCACGATAAGCCGCTCTCCGCTGACAAAGTGCATCTGCGAGAGCGGGAAATACTGCATCCAGCTCTCCAGGTGAAGCGCGTAGATCCCTATTCGCAGGGCGCTCCACGAGGCGTCAATCAGGCCCAGCGTTCGGTTCTTGAAGGCCAGCACTTCGAAAGTGGGGATCTCGGGCCTCTTGGAGAGCGTCTGAGTGTAATCCGAAATGGCTCTGGTTACTGGGTTGCGGACGACTATGATTAGCTTTATGTCTCTCGCCATCGTGTGGATTCGCTTCGGGGCGCTGTTTGTCACGAAGTAGCTGGGCGTCTTCTCCATCGTGATCTGTCCCTCTAGAGTAGACGGCATCAGCTCCCTGCAAACACCACAAGCCAGAGAAGCAAATTAGTGTGAAGCGGTTAACACAACACGCTGTCTTCATTATTAAACACCATACCCAAGGACACAGGACGTGTGGAATTGATTCAGCTAGTAAGTGGTAAATTATTTGAAATCACACGTGAAAATAACTGTTATTATAACTGGACATAATGTTGCAAGTGGAAGCGTACAGCTAATTACAGCCACGGAGTAACATACAAGAGATAAAAGCCCAAAGATGAAACGTGTACGTGTACAAGCGCTCGTTGCTTAATTGACTCCATCTGTGTTACTCCTGGCACTGTTTTGGAACTTTAATAACGAGTTCACTGCATATCATTAATACTGCTGAGCCTGGGGTATTGTTTTATCAGACATTAGAGTGTTTCACTCTGTACCCAGCAAGTACAAAGGCTTTTTTAATCATTTTATTTATATTTTTTTTGTATTTA
>JAUMHE010000044.1:7910964-7953863 GCA_032359235.1 Enteromius mattozi | reverse complement strand
AAAAGGAGTACTTTTACTTTTACTGGAGTAATATTTTATTGTATGTATCTGTACTTTCACTCAAGTACTTGATTTGTTTACATCGTCCACCTCTGTTGGTTGGACCATTGTTAGTTAAGTTAGTTAAATTCTGAATACTGTTATTCTGAATGCCTAATATTAATGGCAAGATTTCAGTATTTATACAGGATTCATACACATTTGTATCTGTTATTTAGCAGCTGTCCATATGTCAGTATTGCAAGTTTCTGTGTCTAGGTAAACGGAAATGTACTTGTCATATAACGTATGATTTGTCTATGATAGTAGTATAAGTAATTCATGCAAAAATTACATTCACAGCAGCATGAGTTGCTTTCCCACAGCGAGATAAC
This sequence comes from Enteromius mattozi, assembly GCA_032359235.1. Classification (NCBI taxonomy): domain Eukaryota; kingdom Metazoa; phylum Chordata; class Actinopteri; order Cypriniformes; family Cyprinidae; genus Enteromius; species Enteromius mattozi. The sequence goes on along the minus strand of JAUMHE010000044.1, from coordinate 7,953,489 downwards.
CCTGCATTGTGCACATCCTTTTATAACTCTGAATACTTCCACGCACAACGTTTCCCACAGCAACTCTGCATGTACCTCGGTTGTTTATCAAGGGGATGTAATGGCAGAATTGCTTGATTGTTCCAGGAGAATAGGATGAGGGAGGGGCTCGTGGCAGAGATTCAAGAAGAAGTCAATAACAAGAGCAAGACTTTACCAAAAACAAGTCAATGAGTGCAACGACGAATCGCTCCAAGACATAAAACTTTGCTGTAATTATAGAGAAGGCATTTAAACAATATCTGGCAACAACAAACCAATCCAGCATATAGTGTATCTTCATAATATATGTGTGAGTCAGTGATGTGATGAAAAGATTATATTATACATATATTATACATAAGATTATATGTATGTGTAATTTCTGGATCGATAAAAAAAAGTTAGTTTTCTAAAAATTCCTCTGATTTACCACTGTTAAGACTGATAGTCCTGCCTCAAACTCATACCATTGGTTGAGCCACTGTTGCTGTGTCTGTATGCTCAAACAAACAGAGCAATGTTTTGTTCACACCAAAGAGACACAGTGTTTACACTTTTGGTGGAATCAACCTACGAATGGTTTATTTATAGTCATGTCTACATTAGTCTGAGATAGTATTGAAATAGGACTGAAAAAGATAGGACTGAAAAAGGGTTAGTTCACCCCAAAATGGAAATTCTATCATCATTACTCTCATGTTTTTTTCTTTCTTCTATGGAATACAAAAGCAGAAAAAAAACAACAAACTATAAAACTATAGACGTAAAACAAGTGAAATGTTCTTCAAAATATCTTATTTTGTGTTTAGCAGAGAGAAAATGATCAAGATAGGAATGACAAGAGAGTGAATAAATGACAGAATTTTCATGTTTTTAACACCCCAACATGAGATCATGAACAGTTTTTTTTGTACATTAATTTGCATCCATTTATGTGGTATAGATGTATTGACACTATCTATGCTAAAACATAACCATTTAGAGACATACAGCTGTTTACAAATGCTTGTTTCATTGAATGTTTAATGTTGCTTTCTGCCTTTTTTGAAAAAAATTATTAAGATAACAGTATATTACAAATTCTTTGGCCGTAGGGTTAAGGGATCTAATACAACAGTAAAAATGTAACTATATAAATATTATATAAAGGGTTTAGAAAGACTTTACTTTTCTATAGCTGTACAACAAAATTTTACATGCTGTCGATATGTCCATACTGTACGCTTTAAACTTATACCCAAACCAGAATATAAATGATAATTCATAAGCATAAGAAAACACTTTACTTTATTTTAAGATGTCCTTGTTACAACGTAACTAGACTTATATAATATAATTATATCCTTGTTTACATGCATTTATTGTTAGGGTTAGGCTGAGGGTTTAGTTTGTGGTAATTATTAGGTTAAATATAATTACGCATAATTTATTGTTATTAATATATTAAGTACTTGTAACATGTAAAATAAAGTGTTACCCAATTTTCACACAGAAATTGCTAGTAAACTTTGCAAATAATTAACAAAAACCAACAAGCAACACGTTGAATTAATTGTGATGTAGAAATATACTACTGTTTTATTTACAAATGTAAAATTGCCTCTGAATGTCAATACACAATCTCACTCCAAGCGCTCGAGCGCATCTAGACGTGCTTTTGGTATGATATGAAGAGGCCCAAAACGCACAGGGAATTGTTTTCCTTTTCTTATGGGGTGAATAGAAAGGCTTTCTGAGAACAATGCCAAGAGACTTGACAGGACGAAACACCTACGACAGTTCCCCTGACAGTTGTGCCTCTGTTTCCTTTGCGCTCTCACTCGCCTGACTGATGTTGTGCTAAGAGAGCTGTAGAACAGTCAGTTCCTAAGTTGCATGGAGAGAGGTGTGAGTAATTAAGACAACAACACATTCTCCCCGCTGCAAGTAAAGCCCCTTCCGCTTCCCCGAGAACTGTTCACTTCAATGAAACCGTTTAGGAGAGAACTGACAGCTGGTCTTGATCAAAAAAACCTTTTCTGTTCTCTCCTCCTGCGATCCCCAGAAGGCCATTCTACGTCCAACAGCGAGGCAGCACAGTGCATCGCTACCCATCCTGCCAGCCTGCTGCACTTAGATCTAAAGCTATGTTTATGAGCCTCTTGGACATGCTGAGCGTGATGAAATCAACCAGAGGAGAAGCTTTATGGATCTTTGGAATATCACCATAAAGCTGATAATTGCTCCATGAAACCAGCCTGTATATCACCTTGTAAATTAGCTTGTTTTCCCTCACAACATCATTTTAACGAGAAATTGCAGAGGAAGGCACCACACCTCCGAGCGTCAGGCTCTGTTTATGAATTCGGTCTTGAGGGGAGAACGGAAGCGAATTTTCTTTTTCCCATTTTATCACTCGCACGGCCTGGATGGCTCTGGATGTCATTCAGCGGAATATGCATGAAGGTACTTTCAGAACTTACACTTGTTTATGTTGCATTTGATGGCGCTTTGGGCTACGCGCATACAATTTCCTCACAATAGCCCTCAAAATTCTGTGATTGGTGAGGCAATTACAAAAACCGGTAGACGCTAGAGCGCCAGAGACGGCACGAACACACTGATCAGTCATTTAGTATTTTACCAAGATGCAATTGAAAAATTATTGCCATCTGAAAAAAGAAAAACGCGCAGTAGAAGTCACACCTGGGTACAATAGAGGCAAAGGCTATAATTTCTATCCAGAAAATCTAGCTGATATGGTTCAGTTAAGCAGAACTGATTAATATGACAGATTGGATGTGATAGATTTTATTGCCAAAAAGAAACAGCGATGAGCACTCATCCAGGTACTGAGAGAGATTGCACTGCTGCCCATGAATGATAACACCACAGCTTTCCTACTCTGCATGAGTGACGGGAGTTACAGGCATCCATTAGCGATGGGATAACCGTGTAGACCCACGCATTAAAACTCAGTCTTTTCCATATGGCTCCTATCCATGATGACAGACTGACATCAGAGAAGAAATGTAGCACGCAATGCATCATGATCCATTGTGTAGGAGACAATTAGAGCTGCCAATTGATTCTAGATTAGAATCAAATTATTTTCATGATATGCCAATTAATTCATTGAAGTGATTGCAAGTTGTCTCATACATCAATATTTGCTAAGAAATGTTCCCAAATTTAGCTCATTTTAGCACTGTCAGAAGTAAACGTCTGTTTTTTTCATTTTTACAGTGGATTTATCTGTCAGGTGGCTATTTATTTTTTTCCTTAATTTATAATATTGCTCAAAAGTTTGGTGTCAATATGATTTTTCTTCAATGTAATTTTAAAGATTTTTGTTCACCAAGGATGCATTCAGTTGATCAAAAGTTAAAAAAAAAAAGTGTTGCAAGATTTATGTTTTATATATATGCTGTTCCTTTGAACATTATATTTATTAAAGAATTTGGGGGAAACATATTAATTTACAATATTACTGTTTTACCTTCATTTTGATCAAATACATTGATGACCATAAGAGACTTCTTTCCCAAATAAATAAAAAGATAGATTGTTCTAAGAACGCTATTTAAAACATTGTTAAAACGTTCCATTCCCATTATTTAATGTTCTAAGAATGTTTTCCTAACGTTCCCAGTAAGTTATAAAAACGTTATGTTTAAATGTTCTTAGAACATTCAAAACATCCATTTTTTTAGATGTTACATTAACGTTGTTTGGTTATTAGAACTTTAATTAAAATGTTTTTAGAATGTTTAATTCTCTTGTTATATTAATGTTCTAAGAGCGTTATTTAAAACGTTATTAAAACATTCCACTCCCCATTATGGTAATGTTCTAAGAACGTTTTTCTAACGTTCCCTGTAAGTTATAAGAAAAAAAGAAAGAAAGAACACATTGGAGCTTCAACTGGGGCACAAGTTCAAGTCTGACCTGCATCTTGCCCTGCTCTCCTTTCCCCTTCTCGTTTCCAAATAATTTCCTTGTCTCTATACTGTATTATTTAATAAAAGGCAAAAAGCCCATAAATAAAAAAGGAGGAAGCAGCCTGCCTCTGCGAACAAAATAAGACCTAAGTAGACTGTCTTATGGCGTTGTTTGTCTGATGTGCTGAAGTCCTCTGAAGCACAACAGTACTTTTAGAGTGCTGTTAGTCTGCAGGCACTCCATTGAGTCTGATATTTGCTTGAGTCAGCATCACAGGACCCCATTTGTCCAGTGCACTTACTTATAATAGCTTTGTGCAAAGCAGCATTTGGGAGCAGCTACGGCTCCGCTCATTCCACCAATGACACTCCACCACTCTAACATCACATACTACAGAACATTTCTCTCTGATAGAGTCAAACGTGATGTATTTTCTCAATTCCCCTGCTCGAACTCACTAGACTGGGAATTACTAGCCTTTGAGAAACTCTAGGCATAGTGGATTGATATATTCACTAACAATGCACAATGGGTGAGCCATTTAGATATCACTGTAGCAGTCATTACTAAAATAATATCAAAGTTTTCGGTGTCTTCTGCTCTTTGACTATAGTGTGATTTGCAGTATGAAAGTGAACCCCTGACCATATTTAAATTAAAATATCTCTCCCCTTCTCTCTCTCTCTCCTTCTATTTTGAGCCATTTTTGCTAAATCCTTTAAATATATCTAAGACTCTATCTGTGCAAAAGGCTCAGGCTGAACGTGAAGCTGATCAGCACTCTCTCGCCCTCACAGGTATGGTTGAGTACTTTCAGATACCAAGAACCTGAAAGTTTTTCATTTATTTTTTTATTTAAGAACAGATTAAGTAAAGTATATCATAGCAATTTGTATGCAGGTAGTTCTAGCAGTCTGTATGTGGACAGACTGCATTTTTTAAAAGACTACCAGCAGAAACAGTGTGTACTCCAGTTCATTAATTGCTCTCTTACGGAGTCAAAAATAATTACCCACAATGCACCCCACCTCTACAAACATACTTCACCAATAAGCCAGCAAATTAGTAAATATTTTAGTTTCTGATAGACAGTTTTAATCGTAGTGTTTATTTCACAATAGACGTACAGTGTGAATAGATTTATAGTAATATGTTATTTTATTTTATTTTTTTTTACTTTTGCAATAACTTTTGAGTTTAAAGTAATGTATAAATCATATAGGGATGACCAGGGCAAGTTATCACATGAGAACATAAAAAAAGTAGTTCTTAGTAGCTGGGTCAAAATTCCCTTTACAAATATGTTTTTCCTAGCAGTAATCTTAAATGTCTAGCTCAAAACCCTCATAAATTGAAAATATCTATAAATTCTGCGCCAAACTCTCTAAAATGGCAGAAGATGTAAGTCACAGGAGAAGAATGGTAGAGTAAATTACGTTATTTTTGTTTTCTTTGCGCAAAAAAAAAACAGTTTTCTTGTAGCGTCACAATACTGAAGTTTATTGGATCTGGGATCATTTCAGTTGTATTGCTGTCTACAGAGGTCCAGATGGCTCTCTTATATCATCAAAAATATCTTAATTTGTGTTCCAACGATGAACGAAGGTTTACTGGTTTGGAACGACACAAGGATAAGTAATTAATGACTGAATTTTAATTTTTGGGTGAACTAACCCTTTACAGTTAAAATTTTCTAAAAAAGACTATAATAGCCTTTTAATGGCAGCCATTGTGGAAACTTACCCCTATAGTATGCCAACATAAATGTCAATGAGCGTTCAATGAACTGTATCTTTCTGCCTGGGCAATACCGGTGAATGGTGGAAATATTCAATAGATTTTTTTGTAGCCAAGAGTAGAAGGAATGTGCCTATACAGAAAATGACTTTCAAAGATAAATCTGAGAAACATTCACTTCAATAGAGTGAAAATCATCTTCTTTTTCCATCTCCTTTATATACCTTAGCGTGGAAAAATATATATACTAAAATGTTTTTAAAAATGTATTTATTTTGTGCTAAGTAAACAAATACATTTAAATTTGTTATGTGCTTCATAAAAATAGCCTGCAAAAACTGGAGTATGCAAAATTGGAACAATTAATGTCTTGATTTGTGTGTAAGTAGTGCTGATTGTGTTAAAGCGAAATTATATTCCAGGTCTAATTTAAATATCTTGCATTTAAAGACTGATATTATACAGTGATCATTCAGTCCTTATTAATAATGACATTAAAACACATTTTAGGCATAATATTAAGATATGTGCATTGTGCAATAAAGATATACTCCAAATGAAGTTGAATTATAGTTTTCTCTTATTAAGTCTTAAGTGATACATCAATAAATATGTTAATGGATTTGAAATATAAATATAGTATAAAATCTCACAAACGATTAAAAACGAAATTAAAGATATTTATCGTTATCATGCTTGGTGTGAAAGAGCCTTAAGAATGATCAGACAGATGGAGTCCTAATCCAAAATAGGCATTTTGTTAATTGAAAACAGCCTTTCTCTTTCAGAATCGAGTATAGTTATAGTGTTAATATAAACCTTTGCACCAACCTACTCAAAAAAGAATGAAACTAAGACAGAAGAAGGTTTTTGGATTTTACTAATCCATCAAAGCCCTGTGTATGTTTTTCAGGCTCTGGTTCTCAATGTGTTTTTGACCTTTGATATGCTTTAAGGGCGAAAAATGTTAAAGCGTTGAGAATGGAGCAGAAGCACCAATGCTTACAGCTAATGCGCATGCAGTGTTGCCATTCAACTTTTAAATGCCACCGTCTCTTTTTATCTTGTGTGTCCCTGCAACTTCAAGAAGACATCTTCACTGTAACCAAGACAGTCACACGCACAAATCACAGATGTTTTTTTACTTTCTTTTAACTTCTAGGGGTTTCTAAAGGCTGTTGGCTACTTGCACTTTCTTTATAAAAACTAAAATAAACAAGAAGCACATTTTGGCATACTTTATCAATATAGTACTTATTACGAAACAATATAGTTTAAAATAATATAAGCAAGTGTGAATTTAATGTAATGTTTCATTCATATTAATTGCAAATGCAAGTGTTTCTGATCACATATGCATTTTTAATCTTTATACATAATTTCATAATTCTGTTGTCTTTGAAATAGAATAAAACAATTGCTGTATTGCCAAATGTAATGACAAACATTTATGATGAACTAAAATATACTTTAATGCCATTTTTTATCAAAAGGTGATATAGTACATTTGCAATGATGACACTGGCAACATTTAAAATGTATTAACTTTAAATATAATATCAAATAACTAACAATTAAATGTATAATTTGAAAACAGTGATTTAAAATGTGATTTCAAAACAAGTAGCCTACTTCAGTGTGTTAAGAAATATAGTCATGAAAGTACAGTATAGTCAAGATAGTATTAAGTGCACTTTTAATTATTCTAATATACAGAAATATATCTAAAGTACGCTACCAATAATCTTTAAACATATTTAAGCACATTTTTTTATAAGGGCAGCTTTGCATAAGTGAGGAGTGAGTTTTGACCTTTTCTCACTTCAACAGCGGAGCAGGTTTAGATGAACCTTTCCTAATTAAAAAGTTCTTTACCATTGTAAACGTCTTTATTTTAGGACCAAATTAACACGGGTCACTAAAATCCAGGCTAGAATCGCATTAGCTTTCACAGAGACGTGATCACGCAGTGGTGTTTATTTGTGAACATCTGGCTTCATGGAAAGAGCCTGCTAAGAACGTTATAATCACGTACTGAAGGACTAAGCTGCTCCATTAAAGGCTAAGCTGAACTATTACTGGAACATTTGGTAATCCAAATTGTGCTTTTACTGCCTCAAATAATGCTGTGAAAAAGAAACTGCTTTAAAAAATAAATATACACTTTTTTTTACACAAGAACTCCACAAACAGGTTTGCTGCATCCTGATGATGACGTTTTTCTTCAAGAGTTGCAGGTGAGATCGGGAGGGATTTCTGGGTAATTAAAGCTGTAGCGGTTGCAGACAAGGCACTCACGTAAGTGTAAAATGAACACGATGGAAATTCAAGCAACACATTTGTCATGTGGTCTGCCGCAGCATATGGAGAGGAACGCCTGTTTACTTCCTGTCGCCAAATGTCCATCATTTTTTCTACCTAAAAATGCAATATATGGAGCACTCTGGCTTACAGAGCTCTGGATGATGCAGCAATTTCATGCAAAATTACAGTAAACACTAAACCAGGGTGCTGCCAAAAGTCCTTGTTGACATAAAACATGCCAACGGATTCGACCAACAAAAAATCAACAGTTTGTGCTTTCAAAGAGAATCACAATGCAAGGCCTAGATTACAATGTTATCTAGACATCACTGATAACAGGACAGCTTCATTCTCCATTTTAACTGCCTTTCTATACCGCACTCTGAGCTCGACTAATACTGTTTTAGCCCTCTTTTTAGACTTGCATTTCATGTATATTTAATGATGCCGTGGATCAAAGCACGAGATGTACAATTCAATCTCACTACGTCACTTGCAACACTGTTATGTGCAATGTTGCACTGCTGTTGCTAGATGGTTTCAAGCGGTGTACTTTCCTGTCAAATTCCTGCATAATATCTGCTAGCAGCATGCTGTGTCGGCTCAATAAACGAGAAAAATCATTCTTTATCTTCAGAGGGAGCGACACAGAACATGCCGACTGTGAAATGACTGTCCCAAGTCATTGAGCACTTCGCTGGCTTGCGATTCGAGAGATGCGTCTAGATATATGTGTAATCCTGGAATGGATCTCGGCGCCGCTTTCAGAAAGCCTTGGGCCAACGAATAGCTTGTTTAAGCACTTCCAATAAACCACTGTACATATCTGTAATCTCTTCATCAGAGGTGGTTTGATATTAGGGGAAGATCACACATTGCGAAAGCAAGGATAATGTTTTACAGATGCACAGATTGACTTAGTGTAATCTGCATGGCCGAAAGGAAGATCTTAAACGCGACGTTTCTACGTTTCTGGATTATTTAAAACCTGAGTATTTAATCCTTGTCTTGGGTTTCTGTCATCGTGATAATCTCAAAGATTGTTCTTTTCGCCGGAAATGCTTTTCATACACATTTGCATTCATTAGACAGCGTGTCCAATCACATACCTTGTTTTCAATAAATAAATAAATTAATAAAACGAATAAATGAATGTATGAATGAATTGTTGCTAGTAGTAATCTCACTTGATAAATAAAACATAACTTTAGTGTCATTCAACAAACAATTTGATAAATGCAAACAATTGCTAAAATATAAATATGCCTTATTTATCTATTATTTAGTAGCCAAAATATGCCTTTGGCTGCTCAATAAATAAATAAATAATGGTTGGGTGATCACAGACAGACATAAATAAATAAATAAATACATTGCTAAAAGTGAGCAGTAACTTGGTGTCAAAATATACATTTCCCTGCTGAAAAAAACAGCTAAAACCTGCCTAGGCTGGTTGGCTTGTTTTAGGTGGGAGACGAGCCTGGTCTTATTTGGTTTAAGCTGGTCAGCAGGCTGGTTTTAGAGGGGTTTTGGCCACATTTCCAGCCACTAGGCTGATCTTAGTGGGTCTTAGCTGGTTAAGGTTTGGAGACCAGCTGGAATGACCAGCTAAAACCAGCTACTTCCAGCCTAAACTAGCTAAGACCAGCCAACCAGCCTAGGCTGGTTTTAGCTGGTTTTTGCAGCAGGCTTGGACCATGAATTAAAGAAATAAAAGTAAAAATAAATTAGTAACCTCACTTGGTAATCAAAATATACCTTTGGCTTCGAATGAATGAATGAATGAATGTGCTAAACACAGGTAGAAATGTACCTCTTGAAATGAAACCCTTTTTCACTGAAGATGAGAAAAGAAGCAAAAAGTTCTAGCTCATCCGCATATAGCGTTTCACAAACAATTAATATTAATTACATCAATGAGCACCCATCAAATGATAATTTTCAATATTTAACAGCCGTTTGAAGTGACTGTGAATCATTGATTAGAGAATGTGAGCAGCCCGTGTGGATTGTGGGACAGTCGGTGGGCTTAAACCATAGCTCAGAGTCTGGGTCCAAATGAGGCAGGGCTCCAGTAGCACTAAATATTCTCTAACCGGAAACAAGATCCTCCAGGCGCTGATGGAAGATCCTGTCCTTCGATCCCCAGCTGCACATCCAACCTTGAAAAAGCTTAATTTAGGCAGCAGGCAGAAGGGGATGAAAAATTATACTTTCAAGCAACTTTGCCATTATCACCTCGCACATGTAAACAGGGGCCAATACACTGAGAGAGAAAATGATTGAACAAAACCACTAATGCTGTTTATCCTATAGTCCAAATTTAAATATAGATCCAATGTATTTATTAAATATGTACTAATATCAATTATCTGTGGATATCTGTGGATAGTCCTATATATTCTCAGTATTGCATACAGTATATTTTTTGTTTGCCTACACAAAATACAGTAAGCAAAATATACACAGATGTCACAGTATACAGTACACAAAATATATATATACAGATGCAACACAGCATCTCGGGGAAAGACTCACAGAACAAAGGTTAGCATGGCATTTGCAAATGGGCTGGAATTTGGCAACATTTGTATTCAGCCATCCTCAGTTTCATTCAAGAGTTCCCATGTGTGTATTTACCATCAAATATTTGAAATAATACAGAAAATATGGGAGCAAATCATTGCTCGAAGCAAGCAGTAATCTCAATTGGTAATCAAAATATGCCTTTGGCTTTGTTTTATTCGTGAGTGATTCTGCTCTCTCAGTACATGCAGTATATTTGGTGTCATGGAAAAGTGCCAATGGAGTTCAGTCAGCTTCAGGTTTTTGTTTGGTTTTTTTACACTGGACCCTCAAATAACTTCATCATGACCCACTTTAGGTAACTTTAGCCACTTGCTTTGTTTAGGGCTTTCTAATAGAGCACAATGAAATTAGCCTGGCTGTCAGCATGAGTGAAAACTCAAGAGCCCTGTATTATTACTGTGGCAAAAACTGTTGCCTTATTTGAAAACAAACAAATAATTTAGAGAGTTTTAGCATCAAATTATACCGTTATTTTCCCATTTTTACATTTAAAAAAATAATTCCAACCTTTACAGGGGTAAGTGTATTCATAGAAGAGCAAGCAGATAGTATTCTGTGGCTGTTGGTTAGAGATAAACAATTTTTTCGAGTGCTTTGAAATTATGAGATTACAGTTAGGTCAACAGTACTTCTTATACCCTACGTGAGAAGTGCAAATAGACTGTGGCGTCTGCCCACATGAGCATCTCTGCAGGCTCTTATAATCAGTGCTGTAAAGCGAGTTACAAGACACCAATGAATAAACCCCCACTGCTGCTTTTGAATGAGCCTGTGGACTCAAACAGATCCTTAAACTTCCTTATTTAAGAGCTAATTTTACAACTCTGCTCATCACCAGACATTACACAGGCTGTAGAATCTATCGTGTGTTATATATTACATTGTTATGGCCAGACTGATAAAAATACTCTGTAAGAGACACCACAATCTCAGCTGACGCTCATGCCTGTGGAGCCGTAAGACGAACTCCAGGTCGGGAATCTGACCTCATAATGCGTTCATGAATGATGAAGCCCTTCATTACTTTTAAAAGACCTTAAGTTTAAAAGGGACTGTTTTCGCTCAGAGTGAAATCAGATTAGCTTTCGTTCATTCCCTCAAGTCTTTAGGCACAGTAGTGAGTTGCAAAATAACGAGCTGTTTGGCAGCTATTTTCTAATTCGGCTGAACAGGCCAGCTTACACCTGTGTGCATTTCCATGCGGGTTCGGTACAGGTTTGATGCTGGTCTAGCTGGTGATAGATAATAGATAATAAGAGATAAGAAGATTTCACACTATTGCGTGGCCTGGACAGCATTTTCAGGCATCACAGTGGGCAGCAAAATTCCCTCATTATGACACGGCTTAAAGTATTATACACGTATCTATCATAGAAATAACACATTTTGACAATTTATATTCTGACATGGTAAATGCATTTAAAGCAAATGTCAATTTTAATTGTTTTTGCTTTCACCCAAAATTGAAAATTCCCCATAATTTACTCACCTTCAACCATCCTAGGCGTATATGACTTTCTTCTTTTAGATGAATGCAAGCAGAATTATATTAAAAATAGTCCTGGGTCCTCTAAGTTTTATAATGGCAATGAATGGCTGTTGAGATTTTAAGGTTAAATAAAGTCCAATAATTCATCAATCATAAAAAGTGCTCCAGAAGACTCTGAGGGTTAATAAAGGGTTTCTAAAGTGAATCAATGTTTGTGTATAAATATTCACTTTTAAAACTGTACAAACTGTCATGTGCAAATCCATGAAAGATTGGTGCTCCAGTGGATGACATACTATAGGACGTAAACATACGTTTGTTTTTTAAGTCTCTTGGTTTATATTAACCCTTCAGTGGTAATTTTAAAATATTCCAGCGGTCCCCCCAGAGTGAGTTTTTTTAGGCGACCGTTATTTTAGAACATTTGCCCTTACTGTTTCCATGGCGACGCGTCATGCTTGTCACGTGATTCACAGCGACCACAATAACTCTGCATGATGGATTAATCGCTTTTATTCCGTTTTTCCATTTTTATTTAAAATATTCACAAACTTGCTTACCATGTCATGAGCAATGTGATATTCTGATTCACAAATATGTGTAAATGCGTGTTTTGTCAATTAAACACTTTTATAAATGATCTTGATCGTGATCTGTAACATGAGATGGGCACCTCCATGTTTGTTTGCGCTGTAGTTCAGAGAGTCCTGTCATGCAGATTTACAGCACACAAATTCATCAGTTTCTCCTGAAATACATGTAAGTAAGTGGCCGGAGAACATATGTGTATTTAAATGTCTGAAACATAAAATATGCCTTATGTGGTTAAGAACACTGCATAGTTGTGATAATATGACAAGTACAGTGCACGTCTCTCTCTGGCTCAGCGCCAGCAAATGCGCGAAAGCCCAGTTTGAATTTGGCAGTTATGCGACGTCACCGAACGTTCTAAATCCCATATGTGGGACTGTACTCCCAGGGGCACGGAAAGAAAAATCCCATATGTGGGACTGTACCGCTCAACAGGTTAAATTAACCCCTGACCCTAAAAAGGAAGTCATCTGTAGCTACTGTAGGAAGGCTTGAGGGTGAGTAAATGATGGGGTAATTTTCATTTTGCAGTGAACAACCCCAATTACAATTAAAATTGACATTTTTCCTTAAATGCATTTACCATCTCAGATTACAGTCGTTCGGTTATTTCTATGACAGATACAGTACACGTATAAAGCTTTAAACTGTGTCAAAATGAGGGAATTTTGCTGCCCACTATGATGCCTGAAAAAGCTGTCCAGGTAGGCCCTGACTGGATTTTGGAAGAGAGCTAATGATCTAAATGGAGTTGTACTGTTGTCAATGTTCATCTTTTGCTGGGTGCTGTTTTACCAAGATTCAATTAAACCTTGGGTTCTGATGATTTGACACAGAAAACTGCAATGCGTCTTTTTCTGTGTTTCCCTACTGCGAGGAACCCTAAACAGATGTTATTTCAAAGCCAAAATTTTTAATGCCAGGAAAAAAGGAGAAATGGGATTTAACCCAGATTATACACATAAAGGACACCACTGAGTGGAAGCTTGGAAAACGGTAAATTCACAAATACGAACAACACGCATCGTTAGACATGCAAAATTGCCTCTGATGTTGGCAGCATTTATATGTGTCAAGGAGGAGGGCTGAAACTGAATTCTTGACTGATTGATTTTACATTGATTAGACTTACAATGACTCATGTGCATCTTAAAAATCACAAACAACAGTCAACGTGGCGCTGATGCTCTGTAGAAACCCGTCTACTACGGTTTCAACGTTCACACAGAAAGTGCTCCTGTGTGAAGGAGACATGCTGACCGGTCCCTGAACCCAAAATTGCTTGAAATAGGTAGGGCTGTATCAAGACAAGCTTTTAGGAGGAATGTTCTCCACTGATAAGTTTTAAAATGCCACGTCTGCACCAGTACACCAATATGTTTGCATGAAAGAGAAATTAACCTTAAGAAATGAGTTTAAAAATAAGCTTTTCATATAATAAAACTCTTAGACTAATACAGCCAAGGATAACAGAAAATGTTCTCAAAATGTTCTGGCAGACGTTCTTCCATTAATGTTAATAGACAAACGTTTGACGTTATCTAGTGTTAATAATAACAGTTAGCACAAAAAAAATCATTTATACATCATTCTTGGAAAAATATTTTCTGAATCATTGTAGTTGGATGTTTATCAAAGTTTGATTTTATATATATATATATATATATATATATATATATATTACTGCTAGTATTGTCAATCGATAAATTGTGATTAAATAAAATAAAAGTTTTTGTTTGCATAATACAAATGTGTTCTGTGTATTTATTTTGTATATATAAATATATGTGTATATTTTGAAAACATTTAGATGTATTTCCATGTCTATATTTACATTCACATAATTTATATTATAAATAAATAATATAAATAACAAGTTAACATATAAACAACACATTTTCTGAAATATATACACGCATATGTGTCTATATACAGTATATACACACACACAGCACACATATATTGTGTAAACAAAAACTTTTATTTTGGATGCGATTAATCTCAATAAACCATTTGGCAGCACTAGTTATTTCTTGTTTTAGAACATACAGAGAACATTCAAAAGTAACATTCCAACAATATATGCATATTTGCATGATAAAATTGAATGTTCATTTTAATATTTGTAAATAACATGTAACTAAAGAAATTGCCATAAACTAACCATTTGTATTCTACATATGTATATATTATGTAGAATACAAATAGTTTTCTATGAAAGAATTAGTCTTAAGCCTATATGATATATTTATATGTTTGACACATAATCAAATCATTTACAGAACTGTGTCATTCTTTAATGTGATTTTTCTCAGTCCATTAAAATGTGTTGAAAGGAAGCAAAAATAATTCCCACAAGCTGAAGGTGTCTGAAATGACAGCCAAAACTGGCTATTTTGGACATTCAAGCTGATTAATAGCTATTTATATTCAATGATGCAATTATGTATGAATCAAAAACACATTTCCATGGCAGTACACGCGTTCACTGGTGGGCAGACCTCTTTAGTTATTGTACATAATCGCCATCTTTATAGTCCTTGAAGGATATAAGCAGATCTGTTCAGTAAATCTGGCTTCCATGATTTTCACAAAAGTAAATGCGTGGTGATGATGTGCCATCTTTATTTGTTTGTTTACTGTGGTATGTTTATATGTAGAGTCAGGTGAAGCATATGAGCCGTGCAGAGCCTTGGCCGCTTGCTGAGCGCGTTCTGAATGCAGCGAGAGGAGAGCTCTCGACTACAAATAAAGAAAAGCCTCGCTGATGATGGCCACATTATTAATGGATTTTCTGTTGGCATGGAGCTAATCTGCAGTGATTATTGCCCCCTAAAAGGTTCATTATTTTTGTAAGCAGTTGATGCAAGCAACTCACACAATTCCCTCTGAGAGTCCACTGGATCCTTCCTCTTCTTTTACTTAAATCTGCTTTACACCAAGATATACTAAGCTCACTATGCTCATTATAGAAATCATTTCCACCTCAAAACTCAGTGGCTCTGCCCAGAGGAACTTTTATTGCTCAGAGGTTCTCTTTCATAGCTCAGAAGACCGTATGGTGAACTAATTATCTTTTATTTTAGTTTCAATTTCAACTTTTAGTTTCAACAAATCTCTTTTAAAATGTCTTTGGATATACAAAAATAGAGCCAAATAAGGCCACTGATGACAGAAAGAGGGTGGTAAAAACTATTATTGTGGAAAGCACAGTTCAGATAATTTGGTTTGGAGAATTTGATAAGGAAATATGCATCTGGAAATCTCTGAATTCAGCACGTTCGTTAATGATAATTTGTGTTAAATTAAGTTTATTATTCTTAACACACTGGTAAGTATTTTATTAAATTAAATTAAATTAAATTAAAAGTAATATTTCTTGAACCTTGAACCTCTTGAACCTATAAACTATTATAGTATTTATTAATATTTTGAATCTCAGATTTTATTATAATTGTATTAATTTTATGCGCTTTTAATTATTTTTTAATTTAATATTTCTATATAGCTTTAATTTTTATTTTCATTTTCATTTTAGCTCTGGCTGTTAGTACTTCAGCTTTATTTTCTGTGGGACAGCATGTTATTTTAATACTACAAACAATACGTTTAGTTTAGGTTTTTTATGTTTCTGTACAGCTTCAATTAATTTTATTTCAGTTTCAGAAATGTTGGTACTTCAGCATGTTTGATCTTTCTGTTCTGTAGATCACTGTTATTGTATTATTATTTAGTAGCATATATAGTGTGGCTTATTTTCAGTTTTCATTTCAATTTTAGTTTAAGATGTAGTAATATTAAGCTATTTATTATTATTATTATTATTAACATTTCTATATAGCTTTTTTTTAATTAATTAATTAATTACTTTAATTTCTTCACCTTAAACTTATTTATTTCAGTTTAATTTTTTCATTTAATATTTCTGTTGTATGTCATCTTAACTGCAGTTATTGAATCAATTTTTAAAGTGTTTTACTTAACAAAAACAACTCTGCTACTGAGCTGTATGTGTAAACTTTAAACCGGCCACCCCCTCCCTTCAAACGTCCTTTTACCGAGTCTCAAAATAACAGCAGTTTCAGAGCTACATAAGCCACAGCTGCTCTGGCTGTTGTTCTTGAAGATATTACGAGGCCAGTGAGATTCAGCCGCAGCGGGGGGCCTGAATATGTCTTTCATTATTAATAAAGATGTGACTACAGTCCCTGCCTGACAGCCCTCAAGTCCCACACTGCCTTAATGTGCAGCCGATGACAAGCCGAGAGCAGGAGCACCCACGCACACTCCAGCCCGGCTGTTGTCACACCATCCCACCATAACCTGTAATTATTCATGCTGCCTAAGTGCTCCCTACCAGATATTGGGATCATTTGTTAGGTGAGTCTAGTTTCAGAGCGAGAGAAAGAAGGAGAGCAAGTAAAAAGAGTGAGAGAGTGAAAGGGTATAATCCAAGCTACTGTAGTGAAAGTGCCTCTCCCCTCCTTTCAGCACCGGCCCTTGATTGATCTGAAATTACTACTTGAGATGTGAACCACATAAAGCAGATGGACTGAAACACTAATTTAGAACATCTCATCTCTGGTAATTTCAAAGTCCTAGTGTTTTCTTAAACATGCCGCTCATAAAAGACCGACCGGGGTTGAGACTGCAGGTCTTAATATTCCCACTTTTAATTCTTCATCAGACAAGTGTTGTCAGCAGGACAGGTCGGGGAGGAAAAAAACAAGCTCACAATGTTCAGTCACTCTGGGATGTGTTTTCTGCAACAAATTGTGGCAAGGCAGCATTGTAAATATTGTAGTAGGACATTTTGTGCCAGACCAATTGAAACAGATATTTTTTTTATCATTTTTATTTTATTTCATTTTGAAAGGTTAATATATATATATATATATATATATATATATATATATAAATTGTCAATTTACTCCAAGTACAAAACATTCAAACTAAAAGTTGTTATAACTTAATAAATATATTAAGCAAATAAAATAATTTGTTATCTAATTAAATTTAATTGAATTTGGCAGATTCACTTGCAGTGACTCCAGAGTAAGATTGTTTAAACTAAAAATAATCACAACTTCCTAAAAGATTGATTGATTGAATGAATAAATTAATGAATTTTATTCATAAAAGAGAGATGAGTAAATAATTGCTATTTATTTTAATTGATTTAATTCTAGAGAGATACAGAAACACTGACCTAAGATTTTTAATTAATTATTTTTAATAAGTACATGTATTAAGTAAGTAAGTGTGTAAATTTAATTTCTGATTACATTTCATTAGATTTGGCAAGTTCAGTTTCACTGATTAAAGTATAGCAGCAGACACATTTAAACTAAAATAAATAAATATATAAATATATATATATATATATATTAGTTACATAAATAAACAGATAAATAAATACATTCCTAATTAAATGTGGAAAGTTAAAAAAAGATGGGTCTTGTATAGATCATTAGGTTCAAACTGAATTGTCATCATCTACCCACTCAAACTTCCCATGAAACAAAATGCCAAAGCTGCTTAATTCTAACAAAAAGCCACATGATCAGTGGTCATCCATTTTGCTTTGTTACGGTTTTTCTCTGCCAATTTGACACTTTTCTCAAGCAATGTAATGCTCTCAAAGCAATTAACACAGCTATTTAAGCACAGGCTCTTCTTAACCAAACAGCACTACAATTATATCCTGTAATGCTTTTATTAATGTAATGGTTTTATTAATAGTATCTATATGTGTGTGTTTCAATTGCTTATGAAACATATTCAGCTGTATGCACAAATACACTTTTGAAAATAAATGTTTATTGGAAAGTTCTTTAACAGGGAGGATTGTTTTATTTATATTGTGCATATTTAAGCATTTAAACATATCTGGACATTTACAATTAATGTAAAGAACAGACGTTGCCTAATACTGTACAAATCTACAATATTAATAATAATAGCAAGACGTGTAAATGTCCAAACATTTTTCAATAGAAATGGTTCAGAACATTCTGATGTTAATATATACTTTTTAATGGACACATTACTAGGAAAACAATGCAGTGCATTATTCTGCAGTTGAAAAGTTGAACTGTTAAGTTAAGCCTGAGTGTAGATGGCAGTGTTAATTGTTTTGTGAGCAATTACATTTCTTAGGAGAAAAGTGTTAAATCGATTGAGAAAAATACTGAAAACAGTTAAGAGTTTGTGCAGTGTTTTGAGAGCGTTGTTCACATGATTTGAAATTTGTATGAAATTAATGAAAACTTTAATTAAATTACAAAGTGTTCAGCTCACTCACCCTATGAACTGTTTTGAGAAAAGTGACTTGACTTTAGATAAATGTGTTTATAATATTAGATTGAAATTGAACAGTTTCCCTAGACTCTCCTGTTTCCCACTTATATAAGACACTGTCATTCAAAGCGTCTTTTTCTTTTGTCATGTCTTATCTCAAACACAGCACCAAGTGTGTGACACTAATGCCCTCTAAAATATAGGTGCATGACACCCCTATTTTTTCAGTCCAAACAAACGTACCAGGTTCACCCCATGCACTTCAATTAATGTCTCAACAAGTCAGAGTCGAATCCCCTGTGTGAAATAACAGATTTGAAGGGGGATTCTGTGTGTCGGTGTGACGGCCTCTCTCTGTGAGCTGAGTCAGAGAAAATCAGCTGCTGTCAGTCTGTCAGAGCCGCTGATGATGACCGAGTATCTCAGAACACACAATCTTCCTCCATGTGCATTAAAGCAATAGTGCACCCCAAAATCACCATTCTTTCATCAGTTACTCACCCTCATATCTTTCTAAACCCTAGGCTTTTAAACATCAAAAAGTATCATGAATGTGGCCCATGCAGCTTATATGTATTGCTATATTTCGAATTAAGCCATATGATAGCTGAAATTGTGTAACCACTGGAAATCTCCAGTGAAAATATTCATGGTGCTTTTGTATCCTTATTGAAGCTTAAACGCCTCTTTTTTCACAATTGCATGAAAACCCATTGCTTCATGAAAGATAGTCAGTCATACAGGAATGACATGAGGGTAAAAAATGACAGAATTTAGGTTTTTGAGTGAACTGTCACTTTAAGGAGGAGGAGGAGGGAGAGCAGCAGCAGGCAAGCATCCATTTCAGCAGTTTACAGTAAGACACTTCCTCTCAGATGGGATGAGCTATGTCTGAAAGGCCTGAGACTTCCTCATCTCAAATGCATAACTGCCAGACCGGGGTCCTGAAGAGCACTCTGACGATTTCATGCAGGGGTTAAAAAGTAGACACTTAAAAACACAAATTACAAACACATCAGGTGACTGAAATAAAGAACAGCAACTAAAAAAATTAAAGCTGATGTTGTGATGAATGAGATCTTTTTAAGAACACAAGAAACTGTGTTTAAATACATACATAAATACACTTTATTTTAAGGTCCAGTTCTTGCTATTAACAAACCATTAACTGTGACATTTGCCTCAAATGCCTAATTTGCTACTTATTAGCAAAGAGGTTGTTAAGTTTAGGTATTGGGTAGGATTAGGGATGTAGAATATAGTCATGCAGAATATGTGCTTTATAAGTATTAATGAACAGCCAATATAAAAACTGATTTGTTCATTAATTTAATTCATTAAAACATATCCAGCTATGATACACTGATCAAAAGAGTTGTAGGGTTACAGAAAATAATGTTACAAAATTCTGTACAATAACGTATACATGTATCAAAGTTTCCAAAGGACAACTGTTTTCAACTCAGATAATAATAATGATAACATGCTTCTTGATCAGCAAATCAACATATAAGAATGATTTCTAAAGGATCATGTGACACTAAAGACTGGAGTAAAGCTAAAAATTCAGCTTGTCATCATAGGAATAAATTCCATTTTAGAATGTACTCAAATACTAAACAGCAATATTACGATATAACTGTTTTACTCTATCTGTGATCAAATAAGCACAGTCTTGGTGAGGATATGACACTATTAAAAACTATTAAAAATCTTATTGACTTGTGAACTTTTAAAGTGTCATGAAATCTCCGTATTCAGGAATGTGTGTGAAAAACTGTGGAAAAGTGGGAGAACACAGTAGAGGGTGATAAAGGGAGTCACTTATCACTTATATACCTCATGACGTAACCTCAACTTTGCTTTTCAACCCAGAAGAAAGAAATTGCCAATAACCAATTTCCACTTATTGATAACATTTATGAGTGCTGTTAAGTGTTTTCACTGAAATGCAGTCTGTACATATCTGTTCACGTCTCAAAAAACTTGTTCTGGGGTTTCATGACACTTTAAATGTGATAAATAGACTGAAATTATTAGTCATTATTCACTGAAAATCTGTGCTTCTGAAATCAAATCTTACAGTGAAGTATGGTTTAAATATCCCTCTGTTCCTCGCACAAAACTATAATATGGCTTTAGGATAGAATATAGTCCATAAATGGTGCTTTTATGGAGTTTTTATCATTTGTGGAGTTCGAAAGAGTCCACTCTCATTTTCATTGTGTAGAAAAAGTTTCTGGGATATTTTAACAACAAAAAAAAAAAAAAAAATGAGGGTGAGTGAACGATCCCTTCAAGTGTCATTCCAGTCCTTGTTAGCTGAAAAATTGCCTGAAGCGCAGTAACAGACTGATATGAGCTATAATCTCAACTATTGGCGCTTGCACCAGACCAGCGCACCGACACAGAGGCTTCCAGTGTGTGTGGCCTAGCGTCTGAAGGCATGATTGAAGGACTGCAGAAGCTGAAGATAATATGAATGCCGGTGAGCACTACCAATTGGCAGGAAGAGGAGGGCGCCGGGATTCGACTGACAAAATCAGCCCAATGAGAATAGCATGGCGTTAATGAGCCTTTTCATACCAAACCATGAGCAAGAACCCTGGGGAAACGGGGTAATTAACAGCCGTGCTGACGAAAAATTTTGATACTTTTCAGAAGCACTGGCTGTTTTCATTATCCAACTCAAAACATGTTTTGCTGTTTTCGGTTTGATAAATCTCTGTCGTCAGGACAATAACGGGGCCCCGGAGGTCCTCGAAACGTGCTGGATGTCATTACGAACTCTTATTTCGCCAGATCCGACGTAAAGGTCAGATGTACAGAGGGCAATTACGCCGAGCGCGACCGATCTGTGTCTATCAGAGGTAATTATGGAGGGACATTAAACGACTCGACAGTAGAAGCACAGAAAACATGTTCCTTTTAGACAAACTCAGCTTCGTCGCTAGAATCATAAAAGCAGACATTGTTGCTCCGACTAAAGATGACTTCCTGGTTTGAAAAGAATCGTATTGGTTTGCTTTTATCAGTTCAGCAGCGTGTTATCTTTGCCTAATGTCTGTTGAAAATGACCGTCATTCTATCAAAAGTGCAGGCGTTTCAAAAGGTTGCACGGAAAAGGGGGACGTCGGAAAGAAGGCTATTACCCACATAGGCAGATGAGTTCTGATGGGCATGTTGATATGGTGAACTAGCGGAATTTGTGTGCGAAGAAAGTGAATAAAATGCCAGTCAAGCCAGCAAATGTCATCTGGAAAAATGGGACAGATCAGAGCTATAAAAACCTTTGTAAGACCAATTAAAGATAAATACGACAAAGATTGATAGGGGAAGCATCGGGTTATCAGGGCACTTTCATTTTGGAGCAATTAGCGAGGCAGCCTCATGACCGCAGAGGAGCGAGAAAAGACCAGAGACGAGAAACACAACATCATTTTGCTGGAATCAATGCACGTGACCTTTGCAGCCCGAAAGATCGCTGGGTTTTTTCACCCGAGTACTTGATAGAATTACAGTGAACACGAGTCACGGACATGGGGGTGAACTGCTGACCTTCTGGGCCAGATGCCCGTCACGACCCGCCATGCTCTCGTCAGCGGTTCATGCCCCGTGACACACAGTCTTTCTGAATTTGCAGACGCCACGGGTGACCTTTGTGAAGCCTTGCTGGAGAAACCGACCTGGAGATGATCAGTTTCTCTTGTTCATAAAATTCTAACGTGATTGTTTTGTAACAAAAGGTGCATCCAGAGGGAGCGGCGATAGAAGGCAGGATTCGCTTCCATGAAGAGAATCTCACAGATTGCCCCATGAAAAATGCACTTAACGTTGGAAGTGATGCCAGTTCAATGTTGGTTGAGTGGGAATGGGACTCAAGAGAACAAGGCATGAGACAAACAAACAATATCATCAAATATGGATGATTGTCTTTCCCTCCCAAAACGGCGCATTTGACCATGTAAATGGTTGTTTTTTTTTGTAATCCGGTGAGACTCTTAGAATACGCCATTAAAAACAATGCAATAAAGAGTCAGATATAAGCCGCAAAGGTCCAAAGCTACTGTCAACTGAATATTACTGCACACAGATTCGCCATCCTGCAGCTAGTGCGCTGAACAGAAAAGACTTTTTTATAAATATAATACAATAAACATTTACAATACATATGGCTACATTAGAAATAATAATACAAAAGACAGAAAATAAAAGGGTACCATTTTATTTATCTGTTTTGAAGGGGCACCCGTGGCAGCCCCTGGCCCTGCAGGCGAGATATGACATGATAACTAAAGAAAAATGAAACAAACATTTTTCAACAACTTGAAATGTGTTGGGCTAAATGCAAAGCTTTTGTTAGCATAAGAATTCATCTCTAAATCTCAAACTAATGTATACTTTCTTTTAATAATAAATGACAGAAAATTGCACTTGACAGTCAGTGATCTGCATGCATTTTTGTTATGGAAAAAGCAGCTTTGACATGAAAATAATAATAACATGATTCTGTATGCTAACCCTTTTTAAGTTTAGTTGATACCATTTAGACATGTTAATGGCTGATTTCTGTAACAGAAAATATGTGTTTTCTTACATTAATCATGTACTTAAGATGAACATTTATGAGATGTAAAACAATATACATACATAAACACTATAATTTAAAACACTGAAGGAGTTAGAAAGATATTTTAATGTTTTTTTAAGACATATCTTATGCTCACCAAGGCTGCTTTTATTTGACAAATGCAGTACAAACAGTTCTATTGTGAAATATAATTGCAATTTTAAATGATTTAAAATGTTTTATATCCGGATTTGTTTCAAAATGTAATTTATTTAATGTAATTTTTTTAATAAAAATCTTTGCTGAATCTTAACTTTTGAGTGCTAGAGCATTAGTTTGATTACTTGTGTTTAAACTCTGACAACATGTGTTTAATTCATTGGCCATTTTGGATACACAGGTGAATAATATAGCATACTATAAGATAATATATACTGCAAAAATAAAAAAGGCAAAATCTAAACCTTAAACACTGTATTCTGAGCACAGCACTTCACCCAAACCCCTTCACTCCAACAAACCAGATATTCAGTAGATTCAAAAACTCTTATATTAGCTCGGTTATTTGAAAAGCTACATTATGGAGGTCTGAAATTCAATTTTCCTGCTTTGCGCAAGTAAATGCTTGAACGGTTAATCAATTACAGTTGCTTAAAATCTGATTCACTCTGCATAATGCCCAAACAGCCGTGCCACTTCTCACACTACCGGCCTTGGCAATGCCAACTCTTCAATTTCAGTCGCTGAAATAAAGTGTTTATAGACACCGCAATGCAGTTTAAACTCACCCTGGACCTGCTGTAATTATACAAGGCTATAGAAAATGAACCGTCTTAGATCATTGTCTCTCAATCCTGCTCCTGGGAGCCCCTCAGCTCTGCACATTTTAGGTGTCTCGCTAATCTGACACCCAGTTCGGGTCTTGGAGCTTCTACTAATGAGCCGATGAGTTGAATCAGGTGCTTGAGATGAGGGACACCTCCCTATAGCACAGTGCTAGGAGGCTCCTGACAGCAGGATTGAGAAATATGGAATTTCACACCACTGATGTATCAAAACAATCTTCCAAATCAAGCTTTCGTTCTATTTTCTTCCCCTATTTAAATCCATTTCTCGGTAAGTGTGATATTTTCTCCCATTCCCTCTAAAGTAAACAACGTGTTTCTATCATTCTCACCCACTAATTTCCCGACTAACGTGGTATATTTTCATATGACATCACACAATAACTCCCAGGTGGAATCCAGTTTCGTTCTTTTCATCTCCTGAGGGATCTTCCACCCCACCGCAATCCTGCTTTCAGACGCCGTCTGAAGTACGTGGAGCCGTGGTGGCGCTTATTTACTTCTCGCAGCCATCATCTTCATGTCAAAACCACTTTTAAACTCTTATCACTTAATCTGCGGGAAGAGGAATGAAACGGCACGGTAAAATGAAAAATGTGCTTCATAATGATAGTGGCACGGCGAGTGATGAAAGGCGAAGCGGCACAATGACACTTCCTCTGACAAGTGCAGGCCGACATCAACAAATATCTGAAAAGCACAATATAGGCGTGTTATTTTTTAATTCCGTGTCTCATTTTGAGCCCAAACGACAGACCTATGTGGGAGACATGTTTGCAGCAAACTTTCATCGGCTCACAGCGGTTTCCACGGTAACGATGAGGGAGGCAGATATCAGAGGATCCTCGGCACCGGCACAAATCGCGGCTATATTGGAGTAACTTAATAAAGGGGAGTGACACATGACCAGGAAATCCATGCGAAAACACAATGAAGTCTTCAGACGATCAATAGTCACAATTTGTCAAAACGGCGAAGCATTGTCAAGCGCACCAAGTGTCAATCAGGTGACTTCATTTCTGCATTCGTATACCCAGTATGACTGATTACAGTGGCATTGTTCTCCTATTTCAACGTGGCAATTTAGAGGCCGTAGCAATGAGTGCTGACAAAGGCTTCTCATTAGAGACCTTTGACGCAGACGGGGAAGGGAGAAAGTGAATTCTCTGGGCTTCTAACCAAATCAAAAATCACCAAAACCCAAACCGGGCAAATCAAATTGCCTGGGGCCAAAACAGATTTAGGCTCTGCTATAAAACAGCAACAAGACAGACACGGCAAACACAAACACGCATGCTGCACACAAAACAGCTGCAGATTTCAGATGCCTTCACCTGTTCAGAAAGAATGGAGGTGAATGAATTTCACCGTAATGTTATTATGACAAACTGCGGCGTGAGCTACGTCCACATTGTTGTTTTCCAAACGCCTCTCTTGGCCTTGAATATTAATGGGATTTCATATGTGAATTTTTACTTGCTAATTGTTGCCGTCTCATAAATAGAGCATCTGGCTGTTTATGCTTTAAGGAGAGCAACAAATGTAAATGAGATTACTTATCTCCTCTGCCTCATTTGGATGCTTTATCTGGGCTACACAAACCAAATGACTAATGTGTCAAAAGGCGAAACGCTTACAGGAATTGAGGAGCACTTTTTTTGACAAGCGCTCCTCTGTTTTCACACATGGCTGATAGCAGGCTGGGAGCAGAGGGCGTGTTGAAGACGCTGTCCCCGTCGGCTCTGCTCCGATTGGCCACAAAGGGTTGGCAGCAGGGGAGTGTAATGTCTGTCTGAGCTTTGTAAATAAATAACGCAAGTTGGGGCCTAATTAGCCCAGCATGTAATATGGGTTTGTTTTGCTTATTTTGCCAAGCTGATGCTGGCTGAGAGATAACTGATTATTTGTGGTTCCCTTTTTCTTCATTGTACTGCACGTTCACAACAACAACAACAGGAAAGAGATGTCAACAGCTTCTGGATTGTTTACATTCTTTCTTGTAAAGAGTCGCTGTCAAAAATAAATGAGTACTCCAGTTAATGTCTTTAATGTCCTCTTGCAACGGGTTCAAGAGGAACAGACATTTTTCAACACTTCAGTAATAGTAAACAATGAAAATGAAAATTAAACTAGCAAACAGTCACAATAACCTTAATTAAGGCTTTGTCATTTGATCAAAATAGCATTATTATTTATATAAATAATAATTTAATTGGGTTATTATTGGATACTTCCATGGGCTGGATTTCAGAAATTGTTGATATACTCTAAGCCTATATATTAAGTAAAACCCAAGCTAACTGACAGAAATCATTCAGCTTCAATTCAATTCAATTTACAGTGTTGCAACATACTCAGTTAAAACATGGGTGAATAGATTTATAATTTAATTTATATACTTTTATATGAGTCATTTGAATTGTTTATTTAGTATTGTACATAATAATGGATAAATTTTTTTTATAAATGTTACCAAGAATGATGTAAAAAGTTTAGTGGGTGTCAGGTAAGGGCAATAATATATATTTTTTTTTTTCAATTTTGTTAGCAACATTTAGCAAAATTCTAATTTATTTCCATTGATAAGACACTGATGACTCATCATAATGCACATAGAAAACATACTGAATATGTTACAATTTAAGAGTAAATGCACATTGTTCTTAAGGGGGACAAGAAAAGCTGCACTGAGATGCTTTTATTCTGTTCCGGAGACTTAAGAGTAAACCAAAGAACTGCAATCAAGTACACTATTTACTTGAGCTAAGCATCATTATTTTACAGTGCCCTGTAATTCCTGGAATGCCAGAAAATCTGAGATTTAGCCTCAGTAATAACTATCAAAGAGAAACGAAGAACAAGTAAGAAGAAAGTAATTTACTAAAATAGAAAAGTAATTTGGTGTGCATGGGTCAAATGGCTATTTCTTCTTTTCATCTTGTGTCTTAACAGTAGGACCTCTATGTTTATTTCTTCCTTTGATTATGGCAAACTGAATGCAAGGATTACTTATGGGTAATCTTTTATCAGCAGCGTGGTCAAGGATTATAGCAAGTTCAACATTCAGTAGAGCTGGTTATTGCTGGTATTTTTGCAGCAGAATCCAACTGGAACGGCTGTAATCCTCTTTAGAAACCATGTTTGCGAGCTTTAAACCGTGGATCCATGATCGTTTGGCAGCCATATTAAATAATAGAACACTCTCCTGTCATGAGAGTCGTGGTCCGGTCAGGATTTTTTTCAGCTGGATTTGAAAACCTCCTCTCATTGGGTTGCTATCATGTCTACACTGACTGCTCCCGCTGCACTTTCTATTGAAGCGCTTCTCTCTAATTGCAAAGCAAAAAAACAAAAGAATCACAACTTTAGCGGTTATGTCAATGATATACAGGAAAAACGATAGCTGTCAAATAGCATTCAGCTTGCCGTGATAGATCTTCCTCACAGATAAAGCGAAATTAAAAATAAAAACCACCCACCGACAAGGAGGCAGTAAACATCAATCACAGCAGCAGCAACATCTGGAGTTGGCAGGCCTCTACAGAGTTCTACATGTCCCATTAATCCCTTCAAATTCCCCCAAATTCTGGGTATTTGGGAGAATAATGGAGTTTCATGAGCACTTTGCTATTTTAGAGCGTATTTGTACAGCTATAACAGCAAGTTATGGCCAACAAAGGATTGCGACCGTCTTTGCATGCCCATTCAAGAGATTTGGTTTTGGATGGTAGGGACATGTTCCTATTAAATTTAAGAGACTATAAAATAATCCCTAGCAATATTTCTTGCAATTGCAGTCATAAATGTAACAGCATGTCATGTTTTCTTTTGTTGAAAATAAAATAAATAAATAAAATCACTTATAAG
This sequence comes from Enteromius mattozi, assembly GCA_032359235.1. Taxonomy (NCBI): domain Eukaryota; kingdom Metazoa; phylum Chordata; class Actinopteri; order Cypriniformes; family Cyprinidae; genus Enteromius; species Enteromius mattozi. The sequence goes on along the minus strand of JAUMHE010000044.1, from coordinate 7,925,255 downwards.
AGACATTGTCTAGCACGCATATTTACTGATGTAAATCAGTGTTGATGATTTAAGGTCTTTGAGTTCCCAGAATGCATTGCAAAATTGCATCTTGCAAAACAAAGTTTATAATCAGATAATCAGATTTGCCCTAGCAAAAAAATTAAAACATTTAACATGCATTTCTTTCATACTAAGTATAGTTCAAATCTATTAAAACATTTATTCATTAATTGCTCAAATTATAATCAAACTTTGTTTGGAGTGCTATCATTTATTTACTTGGAGTATGAATTAAATAGATTTATATTTGTATATATATTTATATAAATCTGTTGGCTAAATGATTATAATAATAATAGTAATAATAAAAAACAGTTTTCTCAACAATTTTTAACTATGGCAAAAAAGCAATAAATTTTAAATACATTTCAATCATACTATAGTTCAAATCTTTAGCACAATCAAATATACTTCAATACATCTTTAGTTGGACTTCAGCACTTCCACACAATGCAAGTGCATTAAGCACATAATTTTTTTTTTATTAAGCACAAATTTAACAGTTTTATGAGTAACCTATACCCGTTTAGTATTAAAAAAAAGCAGGGTATTTTTTATTAAAATAACAAATATATTTACGTAGCATGAAATAAATATATTTGGAATACATTTTGCTGCATTTATTTTTTCACTAGGCAACACAATGCAAATTTCAGCTGTGTTTTTAGCCATTTTACAGTTAATTATAAAATAATTTGCAATCAAACACATTAGAAAATGCATTGTATTCTGTACAAAATAAACACAAGAGCAATCAAATCAGCAAATGAAAACAGCTTATTAGAAGTGCACAGTTACTCAATAGGGGCTACTCAGTTTTCAGCAAAATTCAGATACTTCTACGTTGCAGTTCTCAGCCGTTAGATACAGTTACAAGCCACTGACATGCTGGCCAAGAAAACCTTGAACGCATAGACTGCAATTATACATTTCTGCCCGTGTATCTGTAAAGACTGCCAATAATCAAACCACATCATTGGCCCTGCCGTCAACAGAGCGAAAGCAGATGTCTTTACAGCAAACACACACATTCTGCTGTAATTATTTGATTTGAGCATAAAACTCTATAATTATTATTATAAGGTATGACAAGAAAAACACAGAGTACCTAATTGAGCGTGATGAGTATCCTCAGTCTAAATGAGGTATGACTAAACGTCTCCTTGGATATATAAAAGAAGCACTTGCCGAACCTCGGAAGATAAAAAGCATGACGTTGTGCAATACATTTCTGGAGGATGCAGGGCCGAGCTGCAGCGTGCCAGTTACATAAACACAGTAATCAGTAAAAAGGGGGTGCCAAAAGAAAATCTATGATGCTTTGACATGCTGTGACTAAAATGGATATCCTAAATGAGGTGAGTGTTTCACAAGCTCATCCTCTTCATCACCGCAAATAAAGGCTGATGTTTGATTTCAGCAAGTCAATGCCAAAACACACGGGATCAATCAAGACTAACGGGCAAATGAGAACCCATTTGTAAGTCGTTCAAAGCTCCTCGCCATCTGAATTTCTCCAGAAATGAGGGACGAATCCCTGCACCCGGGAGCTCAGATGTAGCAAAACCGCCTTCGCTGTGCTCTCTCTTTCATGGCAACAAAAGAAAGCAAAAATAGACACGGTGATCAAAGGCACATCTGGAACTGGCACCGGGAGATAGAAATCAACATCGTATGATAAAGAATGGAGGAAAAAAGACAGTAATTTTGTTGTTTGTAAAAGCACAGCGCACTCTTGAACACGTCTCATGTATCACGTTGATGCTCTACATCACCCGGGGTCACTGACACTTTCATGCCGGGGTCCATCAATGTTTAAAACAAGCGCGGTTTGTAGGCAGCATGGCAGAGAGAGAGAGACAGGTTGATGGAAAAAAAAAGAGAAAGTGGAATTCAGACAGAGAAGGTGGTCAAACGGAGTCCATCCCTCCGCCCATCAGCTTTCCGAGCTTTAAAGTAGGTCACACGTTTCGCCACACTTTATGCTGAGAAATCTAACAAAATCAGCATGCAACGTCCCCTCTGCCGTTAAAAGCAGAGTATGACGATAGCTTTAAAAATTAATGGAAATGCAGAGTCCTCTGAATGCCAATTAATCCTCCAGAGGTCTGTCCTCAGAGACCCTCAGCACAATGAAATATACAAAACGATTCCGGATAAAACAGATACGCATGATATCCAAACACTTAGATGTGTTGCATTAGTCACCTCCAGCTTCAGTGCATAGCAAATCTGTTTACATTAAAGTTCTCAGATCAATTTTTTATTTATTTTCCCCTAAGGTCCACTTATAATATTTTTCCATACTCTTTGCACCCCCTCTCTGACCCTAACAAACTAAACGTCAGTTTTGCTGATGTGCCTTTAAGACTTTGATGTAAACACTCTCTTTTTTGAGATGTGGAAGGGCTTTTCTGAACTTACTAACACGCTGCAGGGTTTCCGTGGAGTCCAACAAAATGTGTTACTGCTCCATCCTTCTTTAACGGGTCTGAATGACACTGTGACAAATTCACAAAATGATCAGCACTAAAATGAGCTACACAAACCATTCAGATCAGACAGAAGCGGTCAGAGATCTTGTCAGGAATAAATGTTAAGACACTAGCTTCTAACATTTAGCTGTACAGTATGCAGAGCTGTAGGTGCTACACACAACAAGACATTTAACCATATCTTACTCTGACTTAGATTTGTTAGTTAAACTAATAGCATGAGGTATTAAACCCATGTCCTTAGCATTTACAGCACTATGCTCTGCTCTTTGAGCTACAGGAATGTTTTGTTTACAGAATGTTGCCTCGTGTGACTAGACAGGTTTCTGATCACTGACTTTCTGTAAATATGTTAAACATTAATTTACTGTATATTAATTTGGGTGGCCATATGCTCTTTTTTCCCAGACATGTGCTGGCCGGGATTTCTAAATTGCCTAAAATGTCAGGGTTTTGGCGTTATTTTCCTATTGATGTGTTTTCCACAGTCCTCATATAAGTATTTGCTTTGACTGTTTTCTACAAACTACAATGTATCACTGCCTTAGTCAGATGACGTTTTGATGACTACAGCAACACACAGCGAGTTTCTAAATAAAGAGGAACTTCTGCTTAAAGATATCGTCTCCTGGTCTCTGAAAAAAAGTTTACAGCAGTTACAGCATCCATAACTTTTTTCATTTAATTAATATATTTGCTTTAATCTGACGTTTTCATACTCCGTGCATACCAGTATGATAGAGAAGTCCATCGATGTGCCAGTCTCACAGAGAGACTGGGTTTAAGTTGTAATTGAGAGCCAGAGCTCTGTTGTGTTTGTCATGCCAATCACAGCCATCTGCTGGGAGCTGGCTGGGAGGGACACCCATTACTGCAGACACTTGTGCAAATCACAAAGTGCTCTGCAATCCAGCTGAGCGCCACCGGAGAATGAACAGAGCATGGCAACTGTTTAGCTGGGTAGTGCAACACAAAATCACAGCAATATAACACACAGGTGTCGTGGAACATTTTCCAAACGCTCATGAACAAGTTCCGAAAGCGCCTGTCGACTGTCGCCGGAAATCTTCTTTCTTAAAACATTTGCGGAAACATGGTGAACCTTTGCGTCTATTTTTGTATTTGCAGCAGATGCAGGTAGGAATATGACAGATTTGTATGTATGTGTGTATAGCCTGCCTAGACGTTGCTATTGGAGCAACGGCATCTCATCATTATACTGTATGAGCACTCACACCCTAACAATCAGCTTTATGTCAATTCCACCAGATACAGTATATGTGACGAATTTGCATCATAAAACACTATGGGCTTTCTAGAGATGTACTGATGACCGATGGTTATGAGGTTGACTAGTTTATCTATTTTATTTATTTTTTTACATTTAATTAGAGTGCGGACAGCTTGCTGTGCTTTCACTATTAGACAGTTGCACAGTAAAAACCTCTCGGGAAAAGGTGCACCTTTAAATGAATCCCCTTTTTCAAGCCCTGCCGCTACAGCCTTGCAAATTCAGACAGATGCTTTTGGCTGCTGTGTTGTGTTTTTTTTATTCATCACCCCCGGTTTTGTATTTAAAACACAAGAGCTGTTAAAGATGCAGTGTCAAGTTAGAAGTAGTGTGGTGTTTAAATGTAATGCACTCTGTCCACTTGTTTCTGAATGAAAGCTGTGTCCGAAACCAGCTTAGTTTTACATAATACGGGTCAAAAGATATGAATAATAAAGATTTGAATTAAGATTTGCACCTATTTGATTAAACACTAATATTGTAAAATAGGTAACACTTTATTTCGATAGTCTACTGCAAACAGTAAGTAACTAAATGTCAACTAGCAGTCATTAGAGTATTTGTAGACTATCTGCTTAATATCTTCTAACACTTTATTTTGATGGGTTTACAACATACTACATACTGACTATCAGAAACTACGAGCAAGTATATGCCAACTTATTCTACTAACTCTAAACCTACCCTAACAGTCTACTCTGAGAGTTAGTAGACATGTAGTTGAGATTAATGAGAATTATTTAACATGTAGTTGACATGTAGTTACAAAGTTACTCATAGTTAGTTATTATTAACATTTACATTTTTTTTGTACTTGGATATATTTTAAAATGTAATTTATTTATGTAATGTAAAGCTGAATTTACTTTTCAGAGTCACAAGATGCATCAGAAATCATTCTAATTTAAACAGATTAGATAAACATTTCTTATTATAGTGGTATTTGAATGTACATATGTAAGTGAACACATTTATTTGTAAGTAAAACTTCTTTAACAAGGGAAGAAATGCTGAACGCACCTTTAAGACTCATTAGTGAATGGTCGGCTTTGAAGCTATGCTGTTTTGCACGCCCCTTTCTAAACCTCAGCACCGGAAGTAGCCTGAACACCCACGTCGACACTTTGTCCTCCCGACTGAAGCACCACCGCTGTGCCGTAAACGAGATGTGACGAGGCCTGGTGAGAGGTGTCTGCACAATCTGTCTTACCATATTGTCTTGCTCACCTTGTACTGATGAAGTTTTGACGGAGCACAAACTCTCCTTCACATAACAGAGCCGCTGCTTGGAAATGCAACTCCAGCGAAACTCATCAAATTACAGACACAGGTGAACAGTTTTAGAGGTGAGGAGTAATTCCATTTTCATCTCAGAAAAGCTGATAATGAAATCTTACAGATGTCAAGGGTTTCCTCTACATCACACCATAATTATTTGAGGAAACTGCAAGCCACACAGTATTCATGTGGCATCATAATGCCTTTTTTTTTTTGTTCTTTATCCTTTCTCATGTTTTACAGCGCTGCCATTTTAATGTTGTTAATTTACTGGGGTTAATTATAAAATAATGATAAAAATAATAATAACAATAACACTGTGATCAAATGAATAATTAGTGATGCACCCAGACGTTTTTCCTGCCAGCTGAGTTATTCAAGCTTGACCTGAGAGACACTGAGACAAATTAAAAAGTAACCCAGGTGCCAAAACAAAACAAAACAAAACAAAACATCTAATGCAGATGATGTAATCAATATACCCAGTTATTGTAATGTTTTTTCAATAAATTTGTGATCTACCGTAACTTTGTCTTTAAATCATTTCAGTAAAAGTTTATATACTGTGTGCAATCAGTTTAATGAATAATCGCCATATTCTTAATTGATCAAAAACGCTGTTTTCTAGATTGACAGTTTTACTGTACATAGCTAACCCTTTTCTAAACTGCCATATGAATTAATAAACCATGAGGGAAAAGCAAAGCTGCTGGACAAACTGTGCCAGGATCTTAACAAGCCATTACTGCAAGGACTTCAGGAGCATCTCAAAGCAAACATCTCTCTCAGAGACAAGACATAAATTCATGCTAGACCTCAACCAGCACTTCCACTTATGATTTCTGTGCAGAGCAAAGGTAAACCATGCATGGAGCTTTTTACTTATTCATTAAGCTGTTTCAGCTGGTAAAGGACATGGACCATCTACATAGAGGGCATCCTGACATAACTGAACACATCCGCGAATGAACCCAGCTGCGTCTTTATGGATACATTGTGTTCCATCATGTAAGCAATACGCCCAGGGTGAGAAGGCACTAAAGAGGAGAGCTCCTACACAAAGCTAATGTCTGTCCAAGAACAGATGTAATGAAATGGAAACATTGCAATCTGAGGTGTACGTTTTAAGGGTTTGTAGAGGGAACCAGGATTATATCATATATCACATCGGGTTCACATGTTTTATAGGGTCATTTCATAAAATTAATGGTTTGTATACTGTACAAACTATATTTTCAATCCCCTTTCACTAACCCTACCCCTAAACGTACATCTAAATTTTTACCAAAAAAATAAATAAATAAATAAATTATATTAGCATAATTATTTCTGTGGAAATTAGGTAACTACCTGTTTATTTATTCCACCCACCCCCCCCCCCAATTTATACCATTTATTTAAAATTTTCAGTTTCTCATGAGTTTGCTTTGTTGTAAATGTTACATAATCCTTGAATTTGCTTTTTATTTCCAGATATAACAAAAAAATTCAAATGAAATTTCAATAAAATTAACAACATGACTCTTCTTTGGCATAAGTGTTTCAAAACTTGCTGCTTACTTACAGAAATTAACTAAAATGTAGTTGTTGTATGTATTTCAAAATCCTTTACTGTTTATTTAACTTAATAAATATTTTTTTTTTTTTTATATTCACATTACATCATGACTTTGTTTCAGATGTTTCAAAATCACACAATTTGCTGTTTCTTTCCAGATTAAACTAAAAACAAACAAAAAGCTGTACATTGTATGTGTTTAATGGATACCTGGGGTTATTTACAATTTAATACAAACAAATAGCATCTGTGACATTTTCCTTGCCCTCAATGTGAATAAATGAACTGGAAACATTTAAAGTAATAAACACTGGACAAGGCAGAGTAATGAATATAAAAATGTAAATGCCACACTGTTTTAAAATCACAACCATAACACTCACACATGTTATCCTTGGACTAATGTGACAGAATCACTTTTCAAACCTATCAGTGCAAACTTCAATTTATGTCACGGCAAGACTAAAAATAGCCCAACTGGTAACTTTTGGTGTCAGTGCAAAATAAATACACAGAACAAATAAAAAAAAAAAATGCAAATATAATACACATTCATTTATTTAGCTAAATAATTATATCAAAGCAAAATATAGGCTTTATTTAAGTCCTTCAGCACACTTGATTTTCCACTGTAAGTATGTAAGTGGCTACTAAGTGACATTTAAAATACATGACTGTTGAATTAGATAACAAAATATCAAACCAGCTGGCATACGTTTAAAAGAATAATAGCCCAAGTACACTTTTAAAGTAAAAACATTTCATAAAAAATTGCTTTCTTAAGTTTTAACTGCTAAAAATCCAAAAAACTGGATGAACCGACATTATTTCCTACATGCCACAAATGCAGGACACAGCCATTAAGATGTTCTTTGTCTGTACTAACACAAGACCTCACTACTACTGGGTGCTAATGATGAATAGCTCACTTGCAGGGACCATGTTGTCTCCTTGATCAATGTTATCTGCAGTTTTTCTGAGATGTTCATTGCGCACCCCACACTCGTCCATGCTCATTGTGTCTCACTTGAGATAATGTCACTGGAAGGGCATGAGGAGCACTTTCATCCCTCTCCAGTCTATGGCCGCTCTCCGCTTTTCATCAAGCACACAAGACGACATGGAGAAGCGTGTTGAAAGGTTATCACTGGCCTTCAAAGATCAGTATCAAAGACAACACCTTAAGGATACAACCGGCCGAGAGTAAAAAAGAATGTGACAAGGAACCATGCTTGACGAAAAGACAAGATGTGGCAAAATAAAGCACAGCTGCGGTGAGAGAAAAATCAAGAAACTAAACAACACCAACAACAAAAATAAGCCTATTGTATCATAAGTTATCAGAAGTATTTCTGAGGACTGCTGTGAAGGCAGTAAACAATGCCCTCAAACCCTGACTAAACTGTGTGATTTCTCTGAACCTTGAAACAAAATGTCTCTCAGGAGATGTGCAGACGAAAGAAAACAGAGCTCATTTGATTTAGAGCACAGTGGTGCAGAGGAAAGACTTGAAAGACATACGTTTACCAGAGTGAGGCAGGGCTTCCCCCGGCACACTGTAAATAATCTGACATTGACAGGAGCTACAGCAATAGCCGTCGCAGATAAACCTCTTTAGAGGCCAAAAGGACAAAAAGACCGAGACGTAGGGATATATGAGACAACCGGGGGTATAAGTACTTAAGGAACTGTACTTCATTACTGTAACATTGTTAATTGTGTTGTAACAGTGTTCTGGTCAAAGAAAGTATAAACAAAAATATTAATAAAACATGTTTTCCCCACAGAGAGAAACATTGTATAATCATATGTTAGATATGCATTATTTATGTGTTTATTTATATATTTATGTATTTATTATCATGATTTTTCCATGTTGTTCACTGTAAAATGTAAAATAATAAGATCAGAATGTCATGGCAACATATGTTGTTGTTTTTGTTTGCTATTACTTTAATTCAATTTCAACATATATTTTTTTAAAGATTTAGTTTGATTATACTTTTAAGGTAGTTAAAATTTAAGGTAGAAACTGTAATTGCTATGTTGCCAAAGTCGTTGATGCATATTGAAATGAACACATTAAATTTATATATATATATATATATGCAGTTATATATATATATATATATATATATATATATATATTTGTGTGTGTGTGTGCGTTTAAATAAGTTTTATCTGTTACAGTTTAACATGATTTTTCTTTTTTGAAAATTTACATTTAAAGGACATATTAATACATCATTATACATGTTATACAGTAAATTTACACTATTTTACAGTGTCATTGTTACATTTTTGTACTGAGTAATATTAATTGCAATTTCACAATTTAGGTTTACATGGTTAGGGTTAGGATGAGGGTTGGATAAGGTTTAGTTAAATGTAACAAGTACTGCACATGTGGCACAATTATTAAAAATAAAGTATTATCAACAATTAGAAGAAAAAGTCAATAGGTGACATTACTTACTTTAAGTATTATTTTGAGGAGATTGTACATGCATATTTTGCACTTCAAAAAATCTCAACAAATGACTATAAAACACTTTTTGTATATTTTAAAATTGTATCTTCATTACTTAAGTGACTTTCAAATATAGTATTATCTCTCTCTATATATATTCTTTTACCTAGGTACAGTTCAATGTGAATTTTTTTTTTTTAATCTTTCACTTCAGTACATTTTGGCTAGCTACTAAGAGTTTAACACCCACTCATTTAAAGTATCATTTCTTAGACTTGTTTTGGAATCAAAACAGTGGGATTTCATTCTGAAAACTTGTTTTACAGGCAGCATTATCTGATTTCCCTTGATTAGATATCCTCTTTTTCCTCTTAAACATCCTGCATTCACAAGCAAATCCTCTCAAATATCAATAAAGCTGTTAAAAAAACGTGTCACAGTCAAATCAAAGACTAGTCTGCAGGAAAATAATGAAGCAAGCAAAACGTGAAGGGTGCTAGAAATCAGTGCCATGTTGATTTGTATTATTTGGTTTATAGAATTAACCAAAATCACATGGTAAAATGCACAAAGATTTAGATAATAATATATTTGCCGGTATATAAAACAGATGTACTAAATGCAAGGTCTTGAAGTGCACTCGTGACTAACTGTGCTAAATGTCCTAAAATGAAAGAGTAAATCATATTAACAATATGCTACTATAACACAAACACAAATACATGCTTTTACACAAGCATTGAATATAACCATGAAAATGGACCAAAGATGGACATTTACAGAGGCAGCCGGACGGCCCACATAACTATGGGTTTGACTGATGTGATGTCAGGCTGTGTTATGACATCTCACATAACATTGATCAAAGGTCAGCTGTATGACAGCACTATTATTACCATCACAAATTGTTATTATCTCTCATGACTATTGACAACATCTGTTACAGCCGGCATAAAACAGTCTCATGACTCGGAGGATTCGAGTACATGTAAAAGCCAAACGCTTGACAGCTATAATGTGATGATTAATTCTTGTAATAAGTTGTCACAGATGGTTTGTGCTCCAAATGTTGCATTATTTATGCATTTTTTAAGGAACACTCGAGCTGCCGGAAGTTTGCTTACAAATTACTGACCGCATCTCTAATTTTCTCAAACGTTATCAAGCGTTATATTAAACATTTCTGGCGAGGGCCGATCCAATACCTGTTCTTGTAAGAGCACGAATCAATTTTAGTGCCCTGACTGCAAGCTGTCATGGATAAAATAAAGGACTCGAGTCAGCTCAAGGTAACATACCATAAATCTTTGACAGCTATAATAGAAACATAGACTGTTGTGGAAACACATACTGTACATTGTTCGGGAGGGGGAAAAAAAGAAAGCTTTCCTGCAATAAAATTAAGTTTGCCCTTCTGGTTCCTGACATGCTCAGACATGCTCCAAGTTCCCTGCATTTAACGGTTTACACGCACTGTGGATTCCAATATGTTCGCTAAAGTAAAAGGGAGGAGGATAGAAGCAGCCAAGCATTTTATAAGCTGAGCAAATGGCTTTGCCACATTTAGAGCGCTGGAGGAGTTAGTAGGAGCACTACGAAGCGGGCAGCAGTACTTAAACCTACCAATGTCTCTGTTTTTTATATTTCAGCTGAGTCACCAGCTAAATCGATGTAGCCTGACAGGTGATGTACTTGTGCCAAACCTTGTAAGAATGGTCTCCGGACAATGTGTGAATAATAGAGGCGCTGGTGTTTTTTAAGCCGAGCGATGATTTTCGAGGGAGTTTGGGCCTGTGTGACAAATATAGAATAGAATTTGAAATGTCCGTGTCACAAGCACTGACATATTTAAGCATAAATCAAGCTATAAATATGGTGCATGCTTCCTGTGTCAGCGCGACGCATTCATTTGTGTTTGCTAGTGCCAATCTGAGACCTGAAAATGATTGACACAGTGACAGAATACACTTTATTAAATGGTTAAATCTCTGGCTGACTCTAAATGATCATTCGACTATTCAATAAATCACAAACATTTGCTCTTTGCACGTGCCGCATGAGATAAAGAGATTAAGAGGCTGAGAGAATTAGAGACAATATTTACACATGCAGGCTTGCTGAAAGTGCTGCGACATAATTATGAAAATTACTGAATCGCACATAAAAAGACATTTTTATGGGCCAAATCTAAAGGTATTGAGAGCGCTTCTAATTTGTGCTTCAGTTATGCCTTATGCTTCACATTATTTAATGAGTGCCATGTGCATATAATTATTGTAATTGGTAACATCTTCTGACAGGATTTTAACTGTATTAACATTCAATATACATATTCAGCGTATGCAAAATACCAGTCATGGCAAATTACGGTTAAACGCATGTTGTGCTATAAAACATGCAGAGAGATAGAACAAAAAGCAAGGTAAAATTAAACAAAAATGCAAGGAAAAGAAAAGGATACAGAATTTGAAATTCATATAATCCAATTTTGCTGTTATATTCTGTTCGTGTAGCTGAGACCAGGGCTAGTTTTCACACATGGGAACTCTATTTCTCAGTGTATATATAGTCTAAGCAAGTACATTCTTAAAAAGTCTTACTATACTCTGTGAAACAAAAACTAAAATTATATTGGATTTGGATTATATTGGATTGCATCCATCGCGACAATTGCTGTGCAAAATTGCAAAAAAGAGTTATACAAATGATGAAACGATTGGAGTTCTGTTATCACTGGAATATCGCACTCCTCTCAGCCAATCAGGTTCATGGACCAGAAAGAACTGTTGTGTAAATACATTAATATATAAATTTACCTGGAAAGCCTATAAAAGACTCTTTTATTGGTGTGCCAATATCAGTTACATGAAGTAGCGACAGGTCTTTTCTTCTGTATTGTGACGAACTTCTGAGTATAATGTAGTGTCAAAAAAAATAAATGAATACATGCAGTTTTTAGTGTACATTTATTTATTTTTACAGTCACTTGTGACTGTGCCTATACACAAAATATTCAACCTGGTCTCACTTTTTTTTTGTGTCTCTAGTGTTAATTTGTTTTATAAACTGCAGTGATATGTACTTGTTGGTACGTATTTTGTGTCTCGCTAAAAAGTGCACCGAGGTACGTTTATGCCATGAGACCAGGCAGAAAATATTTATTGTTGTAAAAGTGTGTCAGGTAGCACCAATCTCCTCTTTATATCTGTTACAAATGTAATAAAGAGTCAATTATTCCAACATGTGATTGACCATCTGTCTTTGATCTTAATTGACACAGAAGAGAATTTGAGTCTCAGAGAAAGAGAAAGTGTGAGCTCCAAACTATTTGACTTCACAATTAACATCAATGCTGTATCCCATGAGCTTCTCTTTTGGAAACAAGGCTGACCTGCGGTTCAGACACCATCTTTGCAAATATTAACAGTACATTTTTTGCTGCCATTACACTAAGCCAATTTTATTGTTAACAGGTCATTCTCTGTCAGCAACAACAATCCTTAGTGATTACGAAAAACAATGAACAGAACAGAAAAAAAAACGACAGGAAAAATAGAAAAGAAGAATCAAAAAGCTGCACTGCAAACAGCCCATGTCTCTGGCAAGCACCACCTTCGAAATTACAGCCTGTGCCACTGTAGTCATGGGATTTAAGCCTGAATGCTGGCAAACGGGTGAGTATAAGGATTTTTCTTGATTAGCACATAAAGACACTGGGCACAAGCTGTGATGGAAGCGCCTGAACACGTCTACAGAAAGGAAACGAGCGAATCAAATTCAGCAAATCTTCTTCTGATGCTATGAGGAAACATATGAAATGCCCTTTTGTCAGAGACTTAATTAATTGTCTTAGAACTCTTGACTCGTCTGGCTTCCACACAGGAACTCAGAACAAAAGACAAAGAAATGAAATAAAAAGTCTCCAATATTGAATATTATGCACGACGCCTCGGGAATCTTTAATGTACTCCATCCAATTTAATTTGAACGGTTATCGAAGCGATTTGAGCCTTCCATTGCTTTTGTGTGATTATTGATTGTCCGAAGAAAGGTAAAATAAACAGGAGCTAATTAGTATTCCAGGGCACTCCAAACTGTGCTTTTATTAATCTGAGGGAACAGAGAGGAAATCTTCACCTTGCATGCTGAATAAAGAAACGGCTCGTGTCTCTGGCCAGACCGCTTTCATATTTCTCATATTCAGAATGATTATGGTAAATGGAGACGGGCACAAGTGGAGATTGGATAACACTGACCTTTTGCGGCTTGGCGAAAAACTGACAGAATATTCGAAGCCAGTCATCTATTAGGAACGGAGAAAACTGCAGTGTCCGATGACACATCTGTAACCGAATTCTCCTAGGAGAATCCGAGAGGCTTATGTCCGTCCGCCCGTGTGGTCGATGAAACCGAACGGAGGGGAAGGGACTGGCATGGAGACGTCGCTATCAAGTGGAAAGGGGTTGAGATGAGTTTGAGAATAGGCTGCCATCAGCCCTCCTCGTGGCAGCACTACGAGCACAGTGGGGATCAGGACAGCTTGCTCACTGTTTACTCAAGCTAATAACTGCTTTCTACATACTCACAAACACTGATTACTGCAGTCGCAGCGGGCGACTCGCAGAGCACGCACTTTATGGAGCGCCACATTAATTCACTATTATGACACGCGCATGCCACTGGCGCATTAGTGATGTCACTCCAAGCCTCGTCTAGAGAGAGTTAATGGTAATTGGTTTGGCGGAAGGTGGTGGGTTTTGGTTGGCGTGCCGGTGCTGTTCCTTTCAAATTTCTGCTGTTTAAAATGTCCCTGGTTCCATTTGAACTTTTGATAGAATGAGCTGTTTTTGAAGCTGATGTAAAATGGGATTGAACGAATGTAGCAACTGTAAACAGCCGGCTCATCTATTTATCATATAAATATGGTGATTCCCTATATAAACATGAAGAAATATATAAGAAACAGGGGCGGATCTACCGGGGTGGCACAGGGTGGCAATTGCCACCCTAAGAACATTTGCCACCCCAGCTCTAGTGCCCCGTATATTGATAGTGGCTCCCTGATGCCCGCAAATTGTATAAAATATTCCGGAATCTACACCAAGCCGGCACACGCGTGCACGCGAGACATTAATGTCTGCATCTTGCATCTTATAA
>JAUMHE010000044.1:7859303-7889651 GCA_032359235.1 Enteromius mattozi | reverse complement strand
AGGGGTAGGTTTAGGGGTAGGGATTGGGATAAGTCTATATTTTTGGACAGTAATGTTGATCCAGGATCAACAAAACAGTTGATCCAGGATCATGTCTTACTTGGCAAAATCACGGCGACCGTAACAGCATAGCCGCTAACTTGATTGAAAGCATTGCCTAAAAAAGCCAACTTGCTTGTGGAGAAAATGAATGGGAAATATTTGTGAATAAATGAAAAATTCAGTCCAGCGAGTGATCAGCTCTTCTTGTGCATTGTGCTCTCTCTATGCTTCCATGGTAACTGTGGGTAACAGGATTGTGGGTAATGTAGTTCTTCGGGTGATGTTCACATGAAGATGAAATCTCAGCATTCATGACAGATTTGTCTTGAATGGATTACATTTTGTTAGTATAATGCATTTTGTATTTTAGGGAGATTTTACATAGATACATACACATTTGTTTGTTTATTTTTGTGCTTTTATGCACCAAGGCTGGATTTATATGGTCATAAAGTGCAATAAAACAGTAACACACACACACAATATGATATGTGTACATAATATTTAAAAATGTTATTTATTTCTTTAATCACAAAGCTGGATTTTCAGCATCATTACACCAGTGCCACAATGCCACACAATCCTTCAGAAATCAGTGTAATACAGTATGATGATTTGCTTCTCATTAAATATTTATTATTATCATATTATTATGTGGAAAGCATTTGTGCTGCTTCATATTTTGTGGAAACCATGCTACATCTTTTACAGCATTCTTTGATCAACAAAGTTCAACAGCAGTTATATTTGTAACAGAATTTTTCTGCAACAAAATAAAATACTTGCATGTCACTTTTGATCAATTTAATATATCCAGTCAAAATAAAATACACTATACAGTCTCCATCAGTGTCTAAGAAATAAACTGTATCTACTTTAAACCACCTTTTGTTGACTGGAGACTTAAAAAGCTCAACAATTTTCCAGCTTTTGTAATATTGCTGGTACATTTCTACAAGTTCCAGTACAAAATAGAGTCCCGTCCCGGCAATAACTGTGACACAGCATTATCTCTCCACTTCCCATAAAAATCCACTCAAAAGTAACGTAGAGCTGAGGCATTTATTTAGGATGAAAGTCACGCCCCGGTGAATCTGAATCATATTTGAGAGATCAGGGATAAGCTTTGGATGTGCCGGTCGAGTGGCGAGTCTTTTGGGGATACGTGCCGGTAATTCACCTTTACGCGTCCTGTCAGACGTGCTGAGACGATCTGCCACGGATTCAGATTCTTCTAAACACACAAGTCATTACAGCGTCTGGAGATGAATGACTGAGATCATTTATTCATTAATAGACTGACAGAAACATTGTGTACCAGAAATACACAGACCTTGAGCCAAATGAATACAATGAGATGGTGATTCATTACAGACTTTCTATTAAGCAGTCTTGTAGTCATGGAAACACTCTAAGAAGATAGTCTCTAATGCTAGAAATTATGAACTAATGAACTCCTTAAGAACTACCTTTTTTCACACTTTATTATATATATATATATATATATATATATATATACTGTGTAAATATGACCGTCTTCGTGGATTTCAGTGGAATTTGACAATGCTATATCTCATTAGCTTTAGTTCAGTTGGACATTAATGAATTCAGAGACGCCCTGTGAATGCTTAATAACTTCAATACAACAGCTGAATGCATGGAATGACCATGAACCGCAGCTGCAAATGAATCGCATACATTTGATTTGCTTTAGTTCATTGTAAATGCAAAACTGAAAGCACTAATTAATCATTAATCTCTAATACTGCCGCTGTTACTGAAACAGGAAGACATGAGAGAGGGAAAAATGTCTTCAGGTATTATGGGGGTTTGAAAAGGGGAGTGAGAGATGAGAGCAGTTCTTTATACTGAAGAGGCAAAGGTACCTGCCTTCAGCTGTAACACTGGAAGCCGGCCATTTGCAGATACTAACACCTTTTTCCTTATCAATGATCCTTTCAATCCCATGAGCTCATAAACCGTTACTATTAGTGACCATAGAGTTTAAAACAAAAGTAGCTTGATCATCTCATTTAGTAGATGATACATAGCCTACATATATGTGGCTGTTTTAGTCTCTTCTGTGACAACAATTGCATCCCTCAACCAACAAAATGCCACCATTTAATATACTATATATATTAGCTTATTGCTATTAAGTTGGCATTGTTGTCATATTGATTATATGAACATGTAAACTTGAGCACAACTGTATGATTCATACTCTCCACAGAGAAATTGATTTTTAATGATAATGTTTAAGCTTTTCAACCATGCACAATGATCTACTTCCTTAAACTCCACAAGCAAATGTGATTTAAGCTTTATTATTTTAAAAAAATATATATTTAAATGATAGACATTCCATGCTCATACACAATTTTAAGGGGCCATTTCATAGGCATAATTATTTTTATACTGTACAAATGCTATTTTCTATACTCTTACCCTAACCCTGACAGATAACTTTGAGCATTTTTTGATTTTCAAAAAAACTTAATTCTGTGTAATTTATTAGCTTGTTTCCTCATGTGGAGCAAAAAAGTCCCCGACAAAGAACAAGGATTGTATATTATATTATAATAGTGGTAACACTTTATTTTAGGGACTCTTAACTAGTTGCTTATTAACATGAATATTACAAGAATATTATCCATTTATTAGTAGTAATTAAAGCACATATGCCTTATTCTACATGACCTTATTCTACATCCCTATTATACAGCAAGAAAGCAGTAAATTAAACTACAGTAAATACATTTATTATGTTTGAAAAGTGAGAATCATTACAGTGACTTAAAGTCACAACGGCCAATTCTAATCACTAGAACATGGCTCCAAAAACGATTAGCTAAAGAATTAGAGAATAAAGGTTATTTCTGGATCTTAATAAGGTTGTCTTATGGTCCTTTGGGAATCTAAATGGATCTTTTATTCAAAATTCATGTTCACTTACAGTGCATTAATAAAATCATTGATGTACCTGGCAAAAAACACATGGTATGAATCTATGATGGACTCGCCCTGGCCATAGGGGGATACCGTATGTAATTTCAAATGAAACCAAGCATATACAAATGACATGTGAGAGCGAGAGATAAAGAAACACACACACACACCCTCTGGCTGGAGCTGCACGGGAGTAATGCTCTACTCTCATAATAAACATGTCCACATCTCACATCCAAGTTGCTCTAATATACCGGAGAGAAAATTTATGGCACATCCCTGATTTGTTTGCTGTTATTAATGGGGCAAGGAGGAAGGAGGTGTTCTGTGGCTGCCAGCGCAATATCTGACCTCTGAGAGTGCATTAAATCAAGGCATTAGGGCCTGTGTTAATAAAAAGGATAGCAGAGGCGGAGCACCTCGGCAAAAACAAACACACCCCAGACACAACAAGCAAACGGCCCAGGCTTCCAGCAGATCAGGAAGGAGAATTAATATTGGGTTTTAATCTGCCATATTAGGGCAGCGCCCTGCCGCGGTTGACTGAGATGTGAAGAAGATCTCTGCAGAGCCTCTGGGTGAGCTCTGCTCAGAGTTGATTGGAAGTGCATGTCCATCAAACTGAGACCCAGGTTAATGCCCTGAGCGCAGATCACAGAGGTTAATGCTGTGACTGTAAGTGGTCGCTCTTAAAAATAAAGGTTCCAATTAGTGGCAAAATGGGGTTTACAGCGGGACGCCACTGCAGAACCTTTTTCATTTACATTGCTCATTACAAAACCAGCTAGCCTATACATGTTTCAGAGGTCTCATATTTTTAGCCAGTGGACTATAAAAGCTACTAACAATGAGTATAATGATTAAATCGCACCCGCAATAAATGTTTTTGTTTACATCATATATGTGTAATTTTTTTCCCCTCTCTCATGTCTTCCTGTCTGAGTAACAGCTGCAGTTTTAGAGATGAATGATTAATTAGTGCTTTCAGTTTTGCAATTTATAAAAAAAAAAATTACCCTATGGTTAGCCATTCTGGCATCACTTTTATAGTTTTTGTTCATATTTTGAACTATATTTTCTGATTTTGATTAAATATTAGTTAAAATGTCAGTAATGCTGTGTTTTTTTGTAATTGTTCATTCGTTTTTATGACTATAAAGTATTTATTATTATTAGTTTTAGATTATTTTTTCAAAAGATAATAGCTTTTTTATTATATACATATTTTATAAATATATATATAGTAAACATTCAAGTGGATCAATACACTTCATAAAAGTTGTCCTAAGACAAGAATGCAAAAAGCTATTTGTTAAACTTTTTTCTCTCTTTCATTGGTCATTTTTATCTAACCTAGGGTACTAGGTTTGCCCTAAAAAGAAAAACAACAAAACTAAAATAAAGTAAAACAATGAAGTGCATGATGTTCATATAAAGTATATACTGGTGATAATTTACTCTGAAACCCAAATCATTTGGGTTACTCTATGGAAAAAAATATTAAATATTAAATGATATGAACTATTAAATAAGTGCCTAATTTTTCACATGCAACAAAAATATACAGTGATCAGAGACGGTCAAGCTCCAAAGGTGGAAAAAGCGTGCAATGATAATCCTCCACAATGTAACTCTCGAATCTCATTCATGCTTCCACATATTCATTGTGTTTGGCTACGAGAGAAGTGACTACCATTTGGCAACACTTGATGTGACAGGTTTGTATATGCATGCAGCTTGGAACGACATGAGGGTGAGTAAATGATGACAGATTTTTCTATTTGGGTGAACTAATGTGTTAACTGATGATACCTACAGTAGATGCTGATCTGCCAAACCTATACAGCATCAAAAACATCTCAAACTATAAAGCAACATGTAAAAAATAAATAAATAAACAAAATAATCAATTAAAAACATGACAAGAGTCATTAAATATTTAAAGATCTGCACAGATTTCACAGCAAGTGTCTCGAAGTCTTGCATTCACAGTGATTTTGTGACAGATGTCTGTTTTCATTTTGACAGACATTGGTGGGTGGAAATCATAAAAGCTCGCCTGGACTGTCCCTGATTGGCGTTGAGAATTTGAGCATTTCCTAAGCCAGAATCAACGTGTAAAATAAAGTGGCTTTGTCTGAAAAGCGTCGGAGCTGTGGTCACTTTTAGTGTAGCTTACAATGCTAAGCAGCACATGGACTGACGGAAATTTCTGTTATTGTGCTTGTGCCACTGGAGGCTTGATTACATTCATTATCACAACAGGACTGCTTCACTGAGTTTCCATAATTGACAGAACATGTGGTGGACTTTGTTGTGTCTTTCATTGGAGAATAATGCAAAAGGCAAAAAGAAAAGTGCACTGTGTGAGGGACAGGATGAAATAAGAGCTAAAAAGCAAAAGGGACATGTAAAGCACAGTGGGGCTTCTTTTGCTTTAGGTAAGAAGGTAGGTGGCATGTCGTTTCATTCCCATGTCACATTCTGGTATACTTCAATTATCATAAATGTAACGCTGTCCAAACTTTCAGGTTCACTTGAACAACATTCATGCCCCCATATTCCTGTGATTTCTTTTTTGAAGCCTTTTATTTTATAACTACTTCTTAACTCTATTGTGAATCTGTCATATGTACTGATTCCCTTAGTTTTTATGATGCATTGGTTACATCAAACTAATGTGAAGCATGACATGTGGGATGTTAAGTGCCCTAAACAACAAGTGCCTTTATTCCTATGTGACTTCATTTATCCAGACAAATGCAGTATACAGTACACAAATTAAAAGTAGAGAATTGATTAACCAGCTTTCCCTCTGTACTTCTTGCATCATGCATGTTATTGTAAGAAAAACATTGAGACAAAACAATGCAGCGTGAACCAGTTCTGTGCACTGTGCACTATTGATTCAATAGCTGTATTTATGTAAACTATTGGGAATATTACAGGTGCAAATGTAAGCATTTCAAGACACGATGTTAAGCATGCAACAATTTATTTAATTTCATCTAATAGGCTACATTAAAAATGATAGGTGGCGGGGACATTTTTTCCCTCATTGACTCTACTATTGCTTGTATGACTGCAGTCCACAGACACACACCTTATGGCTTTTTACATTTGCATTAATTAGGATTGCTGTTACACGAAATAAAACAAATAATAAGTTATACAATATTAAAAATAAACTGCTTTTTTATTTCAGTTAGAATTTCAATTTGAAGAAGTTAAATTTGATGTAAGTGAAATATAAAATACAAAACTTACAATGAATGTTTGAACAGAACAGATTAACAGAAGACTAAAAACCGACTACAAAATGCCATATGGACCAGGAAGTTAGAAAAAAGTCTTACCAAGGCATCTATTCAACAACAAAATATTCAAAATATTAATAAAACACTTTGATAGTATCTCAGTGATACTTCTATAACACTGATATTCATTATATAATGGTTTTTGGTAACAACTACTTAAGAGTATTCCCTTTAATAATATGCTATTTTGCTGCTCATTAGTTAGTAAGATAGTTGTTAAGTTTAGGGTAAGTATGGGGTATGATTAATGAATCTAAAATATGGCCAATAATATGTACTTTATAAACATCCAATATGCTAGTAATATGCATGCTAATAAGAAGCTATGGAAAAGTGAAAACTGATCCTTAAAATAAAGTGTTCCAGAGTTTTCTGATATATTTTCACCAAAGCACAAGTTTGTTTGAATTTATTTACAATGTTGTTGACACAATTTTGCATGCTGCTGCTGTCTGGCTGTTTTATTCATGCGATTGACCGTTTCTCAACTAGAAATGGCAAACTGACCTTGAGTTTCCCATTTAGGATTGTATTTCAAATCAAAACACAACTCTGTGTGTTGTCTGTGCTCAAATGCCACTTGCCGTAACCGACTGTACGAATCTCATCCTCAGCTTTCACAGTGGCCCAGTGGTACTTGATGTCAAATAATCCTGTCAAACATCGCTACAAAGGTAGCGCGAGCGCACACGTGACGATAGTCAAATCCCAGAAAACCCTGTGTGTATTCACCCCGCATGATAATCTTAGCATGACACAGCCAGCCAAAGGCGAATTCTAAGAACTAAGCAAACAGAAATTCACTGTCTCAATGTGCCTCAGCCCTAGGCATCTATCAGCGTTGAGAATGTTTTACAACACTTTGACACCTCAAAACCAAAATGTCGAGAAGAGAACATCAAATATGTTTGCGAGGAGGTAAAGAACAGAAGGAACTGTCAAAAAAAAAAAAAAGCACCAACACTTTATGAAGAAATGGGCACATTACAAGCTTCACAAATTAAACTATCTGTTATTACACTAGGTATAACATTCCCTCCTCTGGCAACGCTCTGTTGGTTAACTAATTATCATGCCACATTCATTTTCTGTGCCCCGAAGCGTTTGTTGGATTTACCCAAGGTGGAGCACGCATGTGTTCGGCCGGTTTATTCCTAAACGAAGCTCCGCGTGAACGATCCAGCAGGAACCGTGGCTATGCAAACCCAAGGGCTGCTGGGATTGCTTCATTTACATTCCACAGATTGCATCAGGAATTCTCAGACATTTTCCTTTTTTTTCCGCTTGTTAATTGAGGACAGCATGCACCGAAAGAGATATGCGCTGACACGTAAGCACAATAGCAGCATCACAGGCGAGTCCCTAATTAGTGAGCGTTAATGACTACAACACATGCTTGACCATGACTGTGATATTCTATCAGTCGGTAACCGCAGCCATTTTTCTCCGGCTGCTTCCTTCACGTATGACGGTTGGGCGTGTGTGTTTTGCATCGAGTCGTTGCGGCAAACGTTGTTTTCCATCCATCCGAAGACGTGTTTACAAAGCTTTCATTTCTGAATGATTCTAGACCCAGCGCACACGCCCCCAGCGTGACGCTGATTAGGAGCCTTGTCAGAAATAAACTGGAGAGCCCCATTCCTTCACAAACCTGTATTCACTTAGTTCTGCCAAGTTATACAGTGCCATATCTCTGCAGGAAAATCCAGCATGACATGAGAGCGAATTTTGCCCTTTTAAAAAGAGGGTTAATCTTTCTTTCTTTCCCACAGCAACCTCAATCTCTCTCTGGCCCGCACGGCTCTTGTGATCCCGGGCTGCTGCAGTAAATTAAATTAAATAAACCCATTAGTTACAGCACTGCTACCTTCTCACCTCTGCCCAGATGCGCTTTCATGGTTTGTTGGCCTTTTAAAGCAACCGGAGGACTCAGTATATGGAAGCTGTGATTGGAAAGTGACCTTGAATGAGCAGAGCAGAGGATAAGGTTCATTGTTTGTAGGGATGATCAATTAAAACTTTAACACATTTCCAATTGTGTTTTTCGGGTTAAAAATGCACAAGTCTTACAACAGCAAATCAGAGTTGAGGTGCTTTTAGATATGTAGAGGCAGGTGAGAGAAAAAATGGGGGTGGATGGCCGTGAAGAGCGAGTCTGCGTCACTGCAAACACGTTAAAAAAGTGTGGCATGAGTAACTGAGAGGAGATCACCGATTCGGCAACATGCTGACAGCCTGAACTGCACGACTTTACTATTTCTTTCACATTATTTCATTCCATCTGTTGTTTTAAGTCAAGCAAATATGTATTAAGTTGGGATAAAAGAACTGGGAGAGAAGGAAAATCAGTGGTGAACAAAGATCATTTAAAGTACCTCATCCAGTGGAATAATAATTTATCCCTCAATTTCACAGTTTGCTTCATAAAAACAGGAAAGATCATTTTTAAACCTTATTTTGAACACCTCAGGTATTCAAAATTGTTTCCTTTTTCACAAAGACGCTTCAAAATCTTGAAAAATAGCATAATCACAGAGGGGTGTGCAATATAGTGCAATTGTTGGGTTCTGGAAGTAAAAATACTATTATTTGTCTCCATAGAGAAAATCGCAACAATTCTATAAAGACCAAGATGTAGTGTACTTACTATGAGCTGCTATGAGCTCAAAGGTCATTAAACTACTGTGTATGTTTCTGTTCAAGTTGTTAATTTGAACTTAAATATTTAATAGTAAAAAAGTAACAGGTGAGGAATCATTAATACTAAAGAAAGAAAAATCGACCAGCTACAGAAGAGCAGCAAACAAATCAGGATGCAAGAGCTCAGCAGTAACTACACACTCTGTGAAGCACTGTCAGTGTTGTAATTGATTGATATTGTAACAAAGGCTGATTCTGAGAGATGGAGAGTAGGATCCAATTGCAATATAAAACATTTATTAACAAACTAAACAAAATCAAATCCAGGCACAGGGAGACATGGGAAAAAATACAGTATATCCAAACACAGGGGAAGGACTGAACAACACACATGAAACATCAACAAGGAACAACACCAGACCTTGACCAAGAGAAACACTGAGGTATATATACACAGAGGGCTAATCAAGAACACCTAGGGACTGGCTGATTAACCAAAAGAAATCTACTATATTCTATGACACTTCTCTGTACAAAAATAATGTTTATTTCTGTATATATATGGTGTTATTGTATGCTCACCACAGCAGCTTTTATTTAGTAAAAAATATAGCTAAAACAGTAATATTGTGAACTATTATTACAGTTTAAAATAACTTGTTTCTATTTGAATACAATAATAATTTATTCTTTTGATAGTAAATCTGAATGATGTGCATCATTACTCCAGTCTTCAGTGTTACATGATCCTCTAAAAGAAAATGATATGTTGATTTGCCGTTCAAGAAACACGTCTTATTATTATCAATGCTGAAAAAAGTTGTGCTGTTTAGATGTAAAGAAAAATATATTATCTTATTTTAAATAAGTCATGCACAATGCTTTGCAGCTAATTTTTCATAAAGATGTATTTCTACATTAAGTACGCTCAGTTGGTACATTTTCATCTCAGATCTGGCTGCTTTAACTCATGGGTTTGAACTCTTTAATTACACTTAAAAAAAAAATCCCCATTGAGAAAATTAATTGGGAGAAAATGCTTCCAGAACCAAGACTTACTGTGCACCAACCATTTTCATTTTCATTTAAGCCAAAAAAGTCCACTACAGTTGTTTATGACCGCATGTGGTATTTAGCCTAGATGAAAGACTAAAAAAAATTACAAAAAAATGAAATTGGGGGTGGCTACAATTCACTCTCTTGAAAACACTGGGGATGCTCACCCGACCGTTCATATTAAGTTAAAATCATTGTCAAGAACTTAAATACAGTTTAAATGCATTATAAAAAGCAACACTTGCCATCTATGCTGTTACTAGGCAGGCAAAGAACAAGCAAAGTGTGTCTCAAATGCCAATAATCCAAATTACCCCAACAAAACAATCACCTTCTCATACACCAATTAGCAATTAACATAATCCTTAAAAGCATCCTTTTTCATCTCATCAGCTTAGTCCAGAACTCAAAGGACACTTGGCACATGTGGCAGCTGCTGCATAAAAACTATTGTGAGCGGAGCTGATATTGCGGGACATTCTCATGTGGTGTTTGATTAATGGTGTGTGCATATAATTGATGGCGGGCAATAGGGATGGGTACTGAAACTCGGTACTTAATCGGTACCAGTACTAAATTATAAAAGACCGAGTATCAATAAGCTCTGACATTAACGGTTCTGCTGTTAGTACTGGAGATTTTTTTTTTCCCTATTTATTGCTAAATAATCGTTACCTAGCATATTTTAACCTTTTCTAATTTGCAAAAATATTAAAGACATTTGCCTGCACTTGTTATTGGCAATCTAATGCGTGAAATGTCCGTCTGTTCCACAGTACACAGAGCTCGCGCACGCACAACACGAAAGCTCGCACTTAAAGTGAAGATGGTGGAGAGAACCGAATGATCTAAAGCAGTGGTTTTTAACTGGTTTGGCCTTATGGATATCAAGCCGTGACCCACTATATAGTTAGAAAATAAAAACAAAGCAAATTTATTCACGCAACGAACATGGCATAACATCTGGCAGGACAGGATAGTTCGCTTTTCAGAGGTGAGAGACTTTTTATTTCAGAACCGGTTACGAAAATAACAATAGAATAGTGTCACTGACAATAAACCAGTCAACATCTCATCTGACCGCAGACACTGAATCGGGACAGCTTGTTTTTACTTATTAAACTGCATTTGACAAAAGAACGTCCTTGAAAATAAAAATCTCACATAAGAAAACATTTATAATTATGTATGCTAGCATTCTTCCAAAATAAAGACATACACATCACATAAGGTCTCTCTAAATTAGTAGGTTATAATAATGTTAATAATTTAATAAACACACATTTTGATTACATTAAAAATAGTTATATAAATATTTAGAGTATTTTTTTTTTGTCTGCAGTAGCCTAAATACATTTTTCTTGCACCTCTAAGGAACCTGACGATCAGGTGATGTTCTCCCAATTAAAGTAAGCCACAATGGCAGCGACAAGACTTTCAAAGTGGAAGGGGACAGTCTCCGTTCCAACTTGCCTGAAGAAAGGAAAGCACCACACTAACCGAACACTTCTGAGGGTCCTCTCGGCAAGAGGAACACCAGTCAGCGAGCAGACCCCACTTCAGAGTATAGGCCTGCCTCGTAGAGGGGGCTCTAGCCTGAGTGATAGTGTCTACCATGGCCTGCGAAAGGCCTGCGAGGTCTACCGAGTCCCGTTCAGAAACCAGACGTGCAGGTTCCACAGATCAGGACGCGGGTGCCAGATTGTGACCGTCCCCTGAGAAAGAAGGTCTTTCCTCAGGGGAATCTTCCAGGATGGGGCTGGAAGGCGTACTTGAAAAGGCCCTGGGGCCAGCCGTGCGCCAGTGCATCCGTGCCGAGGGGGGCCTCGGTCAGGGAGCAAAATAACTGGCAGTGGGAGGAATCCTGGGAAGCAAACAGATCCACCTGCGCTTCCTCAAATCGACTCCAATTAGCTGGATCGTCCCAGGGTGGAGTTGACCCGAAGCCCCAAACAGGCTGAGATGCCGAAGCACCATGTCCCTGTGCTCACACAACTGATCCTTCGAGTGAGCTAGTATTAGCCAGTCGTCGATATAGTTGAGGATTTGGATACCCTTTGCCCACAGAGGGTTCAGGGCATCCTCCGCCATCTTGGTAAAGACGCGGGGAGACAGGGCCAGCCCAAAGAGGAGGACCTTGTACTGATACGCCCGACCCTCGAGAGCAAACCGAAGGAACGGTCTGTGTCGAGGCAAAATTCAAGACGTGAAAGTATGCGTCCTTCAGGTCGATGGCTGCAAACCAATCCTTGGGTCGGACGCAGGATAGAATGTGTTGCGGCATTAACATTCTGAACGTAGCCGGTGAAGGGACCAATTCAGAACAAGCAGATCCAGGATTGACCGTAACCTACCGTTCTTCTTGGGTACGATGAAATAGGGGCTGTAGAACCCTAAATTCATCTCGGGCTGGAGGGACCGGCTCGATTGCGTCCTTCGCCAGCAGGACAGCGAAATGGACGCCTGTGAACCTGGGTGGGTGCATGGCGAACTGAATCGCATAGCCCAGTCGGATCGTCCTGATTAACCAGTGAGTTGGAATGGGGAGTGCTGGCCAGGCCCCAAGTCAGCAAACAAGCAGGATAAATGGAGCAGTAACTGATGCACCCACGGTGGGGCAGCCAGGAGGAGAGAGGTGGCTCGGCGAGATGGGCTGTTGAGAACAGCACACACCAGCTCTCCCCCTTCCCGCGGTGGCAAATTGACACCATGAACCTGAATGTGAGGAAGCATAGCGTCACTCACAACCTGAACATGGCGATTGAGGCCCAGAGATTTTGGAAAATTGTTCTTTTTGTGAGTGGGTGGGTACCGGGCCAGCGGTGACAGCAAGAGAGAAAGCACTCGGCCCTCCCCGGAGACTGGGACGAACCGGCGCCTTCATTCAAACACTCCAGGGAGCTTCGTTTTGAGGGATCAGGAGTCCGTGGGGTCTTGCCCAGCGGATATTCCTAATCGTCAATCAAAGGTCTGCTAAGCTACTAGCCAATGCTGCCAATGCTTCCGAGAAGCTTTACAGCCCGCCAAAATGGAAGTGGTAGCAGACGAAGCTAGCCTTCTAAATGAAAGAAAGCCGTGACCAAGCAAAGCCATGGACATGCGCTCGCAATGAGAGCATGATCCACCCGCGAACGCCGTCTCAGCATGACTGGTCCCAGACAAGCGAAACAGCGATCGTGACCGTTGTCAGAGGTGAGGGAACTCTCGCATCCAGAAGCACACGGACGAAAAGACATCCCGGAGGACATGCTTTGCGACCATGTAGCTGTAAGAAATTTGCTCTTTTAGGCTGGGACTGCCCAGGGGAGGACCACACACAAATGTGCACCCAGAGCAGTCTCTCCACTGGAATGCAGGAAGGCACCGACCGGGGATCTCAAGCAGCAGGTAACACTTTTCTTCTTTTCTTCTCCAACTTCGTACGGCCGATCGGCTCTGAAGCAGAAAGCTAATGGTGGTTTGCACCCCGCCATCTTATATACCCGTATGTACGGGGGAGTGGCTTGGCATGCAAAAACCACTGGCCAATTCCCATTGGCGTTTTCTCCAAAGATCGAATGGTCTCCCAGATGGGACCCATGACGTCAGTCAATGACGTAACATCATAGTGACTGACTGAAAGGGAACTCAGTATGTGGAAACTGTTGCAGTCGGTTTACACTTCCAAAATACCATCCCTACATTGTTTCACACTATGCTAAAATTATTCTAGCTGAATACCTCATGGTGATTTCAGGCAAGGAAAAGCACATGAATAAATAAACAACAGAAAGCAATGAGAAACTTCAAAGGCGATGGGACAATCACAGCAAACAAGCTTCTGGAAGCCAATAAATGTGTTTGTCTTTGTTTGTGACAGTGACTCAGGGGTGTTAACAGAGGAATTAGCTCACACCTACGGAGTGTAAGCACATCTCGCCCGCCATAATTGAATTAAGCCTGTCACAATCTTCTAAGCTGCGTATATTATTGAAGAAACGGGTGGTGTGAGCCATGTCACAGATCATTCACAAAGCAGCATTGCTAAAAAGCTGCCTTTCCCATTTGCTTGTTTGCATTTGGAGAAACCTTCATTTGCAATTTAGCATTCTCCCAGCAAACTGTCATAAGAATAGTTCAGTCAAAAAATACTTCTTGCTGCTCTAAAGCCACGGTGTTATCATTTCCATTGTACATATAAAGATTTTAGGAAGAGTTTTGTAAAGAATCTCAAAGAGCAAGTACATAGTGAACCAGTGATTTCAAGACCAAAAAATATACAAAAATGCACCATAAAGGATTGGAAAAGTAAGTCTTTTGAAGCCAAATAATAAGCTTTTCTGAGGAACAGATTTCAGAACATTTGGAAATATACAGTATGTATCACATTTACGCTGCTTTTGTATTTTTTTTAAGAGGTAGTTCACCCTAAATTGAAAATTCTGTCACCATTTACTCACTCTTATGCCATTCCAAACCCATAAGACTTGTGTTCATCTTTAGCCCTGTTCGGCCTGTTCTGGCAAACTCATTGATAGAAAACTAATCCCATCCGAATGTGAATGTCTGTTAATACCGCGGATATCTTTTTTCACAATGCATTTTCTTGTTTTTGGCCAACGTGAACTACCGTAGAAGCTCTTGCCAAACAATTAATTGGGATTAATCACATCTGGAATAAAGGTTTTTGTATGCGTGTGTACTGTGTATACTTATTTTGTAAATTTAAATATACAGACATACAATATATATTTAAAAAATGTTTTTATTGATATAATATATGTATATATATATATATATATATATATATATATATATATATTACATGTATAAACACAACATAATTTTCTTAAATATATACAGTACATGCATGTGTGTATATTTATATAAATAATAAATATACACAGTACACACATATATATTATGTAAACAAAAACTTTTATTTTGGATGCAATAAATAGCGATTAATCGCTTGAGAGCACTAATGTAAACATTTATCAATACACATACATTTAGAGCTTATCAAATATGGTCAAGAGAGGCACAAATGTGCTTCATTCGCACACGAGAACTGATGATGTTTGTTCTTCCATATTATTCCACATGAAAGCACGTTTAAGCTTTTGTTGACCATATTTGATGTGCTCTCTTTGAACTTATCAACATTTACATAAAAAAAGCAGCTTTCATTAAAGAAAAAAAAATAATAAAGTTTTTTCCTAAAACATGGATTAAAGCCCATTGGGTGAATGGGCTTTCAGTGGAGGGGCAGAAATATCTCAGGTTCCATGAAAAATATCTTCTTTCAAATATGAACAAAACCCATACAGGTTTGGGACATTATTAGGGTGTTTTTCATTTCTGAACAAACCATTAAAGGTTGAATAACTGTAAACCGTTCTTGTGTGGTAAGAGCCACAGTTCAATTCTTCAAAAAATTCTGCAGGAAAGTAACAGCATACAAGTGTAGAACAACATGAAGGTGAGTAAACGATGACAGAATTTTCACTTTTGGGGGAACTATTCCTTTAACTAGAATCCTCTATCTGTCAGAGCCATATGGTGTATTAGGATTTCTGTGTACTGTGTCAGATGTCACAGAGAGATGCAGGTGAAGCCATGTGTCACATACCTAGCAGGGAATCTGATTTTTTTCATCCCTACAGCTCCTCTGAGGAACAGTAAAGCCCTGCTACGATAAATGTCAGGTCAGAGGAGCAGCCGTGAGACATGCTGGAAGCCGCATGTTTGCCCTCGCTGCGTGGCTTCAATGTGTCAAAGCTCCTGTCTGAACTGCATTAGCTTGTTTTTGGGTCGTGTCTTGAGACTGTATCACTCACCCAATACGCAAAAAGGGAGGGGGTGCTGCAGGAAACGCAGGGAGAAATTGGAATCTTGTCAAGTATGATTGACATGCCTATTTGTCCCAGGGAATTCTTATTCAGAGAGATTTTAAGATGGCTGTAAACCAGCTCTTTGTCGAATGAAATCATTGTTCCTTCTGACTGGAAACACATCATGGCAAATCCGTGGAAAGTAAATAATCCCTGAGAGAATTAATTTAAGCTGAAAATGACTTAAGTTTACTCTTTATTTTTGGCTCAAAATAAATGATTTAATACTTGAGGCAGTGGCTGGGGCTACAAAAAAAAAAAAAAAAACGTAACAAAGCTTAACCAGCCTCCATATTTGCTTTGCAACAAGGACAAGCCTCAGGTTCTCATCCACAGAGACAAAGCCGGGCAGAAGCTGCGCTTTAATGGCAGATTGTGCGGCGATGCCAATATTTTAGTGGCTGCAAATTAAATTGACAAATTAGATTCATAGCGTAAGTGAATTAAACTTGTGGAATTGGATGAAGATCATCACTTCAGAAACTTTCTAGCAAGGATTCAGCCCAGCAGGCAGCAAGGATGTCTGTCAGAAAGAGCGAGGCATTGAGGGGTGAGTAAGAAAAGATGTATTCCAGAATCTTGACGCCAACTGGATTTTTACTTCCAGCTTCGGTGCTGCAAAAGAAATGGAGTTGAATAACCCGGAAGGCCGACCTCTGAGTAAATTGCGCTCACTTTTCACCTTGATTCTTTAGGCCACTGAGAACCTTTCTCATAGACTGTGGTGCCGCGCAAAAACGCTTACGCCTTAATGCTCTTTGACTTTAAATCCCAGATGTAATTGAACTGTCAAGACTGCTGTCTGGGATTGTTTCCGGAGGGCCAAACAATATGTGCGTGCCTACCCGTGCAACCCCAAAAGGTGGATCCTGGAAGATGCCTACATATCATCAATACGTCAAAACAAAGTAATAGCGCGAGTACATTCGCAATTTTCAACCATCAGCGACTGTATCTCAGCGTTGGAATGGCACCATGTTCGCACCAAGCCAAAAGAAGACAGGAAGGGCGATAAACATGTGAAGTGCCAGGACAGAAGCTCCTGTAGTCACTGGGCTCTCTTGTGCTGGTGGATTTAATTAAGTGAAAATAGGGGGAAGAGACAGACCTGACTTCGGCGGTCCACTCGCTCTCGACAGGCACAGGGGCATGCTGCTAATTAAAAAGTTTAATTCCACGACTGCCGCGTTGGCATCCGAGTACCCAAAGGTGCGTCCTTGCACGCCTTGGCGGAAGCTTATCAGGAGCAGGCAGATTGGGGCGTCCCATGGAGGTGCCGGGGCTAGGCTGTTTGGAAAGAGATGGCTTCCAGCTTGAGCTGGGAGGCCGCCCACCTCCTCTCACAGCTTCGAGCTAGCAGTCAGGAGGCGAGAGTCGGGTTGAACTGCAGCGTGGCGTGCTGAGGCAAGGTAAACAAGGGATAAATGGAGGATTTGGGTTCTGTCCTGCTTCGCTCAGCAGTGGATCTGCGACTCACTCCTCCTGTCATAGACCCGCGCCTCGGCTTCTGACGGGAAGGAATCAACGCCACATGCTGTTCATACTCCTCAGTAACTTGCAGATGATTCACTACACCCAGTGGCCTTAAGTATTAGGACACTTAAGCCACACTTAAAAACGGATGAATATCACTGCATTAAATATCAAAGCAAGTGGCATCTGCAAAAAAATGAAGTATAGGTCTCTGCAGAACAACAAGAAGGTTTTTTTTCAATTATTGAGCGTTTTCAAACCGGGCTAGGCATTTTGCAACCATCCATTCAAGATCAAGTATGAAAGGTAATGGGAGTTACCACATCAAGGCATTTTTAGACCATGTTACCTGATTGGCTGACTTTATAGTGAGGGTAGGTTTAGGGGTAGGGTTAAGTCAGGGGGATCATTTTGATTGTATGATTGAAAAATACCGAGCAGTTTGAAAACGCCCAGAAATTCTCACTTTTGCTCTGCAGAGACCTCAGTCTCAAAAAAATGGCACTGGAGCTTTACTAACTTTACTTTTCGGTGCTATTCATTAAAGTGGAATTTTTAGTGAATGTGTGAAGTCAGTTCTCAACAGGTTCACACAGGTGTTTTCTCAGAGTAACCACAGGTGCAGCTCATTACATTAACTATGAATGTGATCTGCAAACATCTAAACCAGAAAGTGCCAAGGTACTTACCATATACTAATTCTGAACAGTATGGTCCGGTTGCATACAGAGGGCTTAGCTTAAGCCAGGACTAGGCCATAGTCCCTAAATTAAGACTTTTAAGCAACTGTTACAAAAATGCCTTAGAAAACATTACAGGTGTGCATCTTGACACAGAACAAACATGCATTTTAGTCTGGGACTAGCTGGGACTAAATATATATATATATATATATATATAGCTTAATTAAAACCTTTTTTATTGAGCTAGCATTCTTTAAAATAAATGTATTTTCATTTTGTTTAGCTTAATAAACTATAGTAATAATAATAATAATAATAATAATAATAATAATAATAATTTGTAACAACAAAAAATACTAAATATTTAAGTAAAATTAGAATACAAGCAGATAGTATTAATAAAATATTATTAAAACTACAATATAATAGTATCTCAGTAATATAAAAATATTTTTTTGTAAAGTATTAAAATAACTAATATAAATGACAAGAACATAAAACTAAAAAGTAAAATAAAAAAGTAAAAAAAAAAAGTAAAATAAAAATTAAAACATAGTATAGAAGTTAAAAAAACATTTAAAATATTAATAAAACTACAGTATAATAGTATTTCAATAATATTACAATATGAGGGTGAGTAAATTATGAGTTTTCATCATTGGGTGAACTATCCCTTTTTATAAATAATTCAACATAAGGAAATACAAATAGTATTTTTTGGCATGTTAGTGACCACAGAAAATATTTTCTTTCTATCTCTCAGTTTGAAAAGCTTAGCACATACAATGGACATCTATGGGGCTAGCATGCTACTGATAGAGCTTAACTTGCCTTTAACTCTCAATATTTCTTTAAACTACAGAAAGTTGTACGGAATGGGAAATTTCTGAAGTTCTACTCTTCAGCAGGAAACAAGGGACATCTGGGAATAAATAGGTGGTGGAATTAGAGCGCTTCATTGTGTAGCCTTGTACGGGGCAAGAACAATGCGTGGGCTTCAGCGGTGTATGGCTCTCATTGATCAGAATGCATTTTATCTCCAACAAAAAGGAAGAGACCTTGGTATAGGCAATGCTGATTCTTCGCTATCTCTTGAAAGGCCACCTCTTTTACAGGCTCACGACCAGATACAAAGATGGAAAAACTCTCCTGAGGTCAAATAGCCGAAGGATCTCCAGCTCTGAATATCGTGTGGGGGACTATTGAATAGAATGAATAAATAACAGATCAGAGAAGCCTGTAAAATGCTGCAAATACCCTATTAGATTTTAAATACCAGATAATAACCACATACTATAGTATACATTATATAGCATATCTGATTGATCGTATCATTGCAAATTGCAAACTATATTATCACCCAGCACTACTTGAGAGTAGGAAAAGAGCAACGTTTTGCCCTACAGATGGCTTACTTAGAGTTGTCTCTGCATATTAAACTGGGATATGAGTCTTTTAACACTGCAAAAATTACACACAGCTTTAACACTCTCGTTTTTACCTTCCTGCACTCCTTTAATCTAAAAGTGGACCCCAACAGTGGTGCGATTCATCTAATGATGCCGAGCTATTATTATTTGACAGAGGGAACACATTACCCACTCAGTGAAAGTGAGGCTTCTTTTAAAAGCAGACAGGAGTTTAACAGAGCATCCAGTCCTCCCTGACAAGCCTTTTAAACATTGCGTCAGGCTGTAAAGGAGGAGCACCATCATATTTCAAGACTGAAAAGACTGCTCCTGATGCATATGCCCAGCAAATGAAGTCCAGAAAGCCTTTACCGCTGGATATTTATTCATGATGGCTTTAAAATGTAAAACCGCCTTGTCTATGCATCTTTGCATACAGAATATTTGTACACCGAGTTGCCTTCTTATGCACATTAAAGGGAATAAACCACCTAAAAATTAACCTTTCCTAACCTGTATGGCTCTTTTTTTAATGTGGAACATAAAAGAAGATATTTTGAAGAATTGTTATGTCCTTGCAAAGATAGTCAATGGGGTTGAACACCATAAATGAACAAAAGTGGTAAATACAATTGCTATATACATTTTATTTCAAGCATTTCAATGTCAAAATTTTACATTTGTTTCGTTTCTTTACAGTTACTAGTGAAATATTATTTTCAGTAAGTTAAAATCCCTTTAAAGTAATTGTTTCCCAAGAGTAGACAAAAACAAAACACTGAGACATTTTCTTTTTTTTTTTAAAGAACAAAGAAAGTCATATGGTTTTGTAAACGACATGAGAGTGAATAAATGAAATAATAAACTTATGCAAATTCTTTAAGTTAATGAACTACACGTTTTGCATGTTTAAGCTTTACAGCAACAGCTAAGTGTGTGCCACTTCGGCGAATGCAAATCAGTTTGCAAGCATCTGGCGAGATTATGGACTCAAAAGCCAATATTAAAACACAAATGTTGAGTATATGTTGTTATGTCACCAAATTTAAGGCATGTTCTAAAATATATATATATATATATACTTTTAAACACAATTTCTTATTTTTGTTTATTTTGATGTATCGCACATCTCTAGCCCGACTGTTTCCTTCAGTGAGTATGGTAGTCCATTACATATTTGACATTCCTCCAAGCTACAACTCATGTTCCAAGCGAACCTGGAAACAAATTTAAGGCCGCTTAAGGGATTTTCCAGGCTCAGGGACACACAAGCACTCTTAGTTGTTATTTATATAAGCTTGTCATCCACAGGTCTAATGAGCGCCACACAAAGAGTGTAATGAAATGGCTCGCATTAACACCCAGGCAAATGAAGGAACGTTACGAGTTCGACTCGCTCTGAAGTGAATTGCGGCAGATGTTGCCTGGCCCCAAAGCTCTGAGTCACAGCCCAAGGCTAGCAGATCCGAGTGGATCCAGCACACGCCGCAGCGTGACTTAATGCTCATTCACTCTCTACCCCTCAGATGCTCTTTGTACAGCGTCTCCTCACCATAGGCAACCGCTCAGCTGAGTGATATTAGGTCTATGTAAAATAGCAATCCAAAGAAAAACAGCCTGGCTTTAATAACCTGCACTGGCTCGGATTGTAAATAAAGTGGAGAAATGTACAGTAAACTAGGAAATATCGCAAGCTGATGAGTCAAAGCATGTTGAGGGGCCACATACACCTGAGTAAGCACCTCATGATTTGAGCACACCTGGGAGTCAAAGTGCTCAATGGAGCATCCACTGCACCTGGCTCTAGTGAGCAGTGATTGTGAACATGAATTCGGCATGAAATGAAACAGTCATGCTGCTGTAGTAATTATGTTAAACCTGGACAAAAGCATCCACTGCAGCCTGGAGCTTGGTTGTATTTGAATCATCATGTATGTATTAGTCTACTGACTAACTGACTGACTAAAGCGCCTCCCAACTTGAAACTGGGAAATAACAGCAGATGACCAAGTCTACATTAAGTGGAGGTATACTCAAATGCAAACGCAGGCCCGATCTAAAGATTTTTGTTAAATAAAGATGTGATGTATACTAAATTACTAGATCATTTTGAAAAATACAATAATGGTAAATAATGAATGCAAGCATTTTTTATAGTAAAGGAAATAAAGAGAACTCAACCCTGATATATGGGTCAATGACGAGATGTTTGTTAATGATATGTGGACTTTGGCCGGATCTATGCAAATGTTATTGTGTTTTTTTAGTTTCTGATTAAATTATTACTTTTTGCATCATGAGTTTGGCATAATCTTTCATTGTTCTTGTTTTAAATGATTAAAAATACAAACAAATAAACTAATAATATCATAAAAATCCCATAAATCAGTCACTGTCATGAAGGAAGCCATTTTGTTGCCATGGGACAAAAAACATAAAACAGTGAGGTCTCCTGCGTTCTCATGACTATTTTACATAGGCCTAAGTGTGTGTGTGTGTGTGCGTGTGTGTGAATGTTTGCTAATTAAATAATAACACTACTACTAATAATAATAACAACAACCCTAATAATAATAATAATAAAGCATTTTGCTTGAAATTAAATCAACTGTTTCATAAATATCTGTATAAAACTCCTTCCAAAGCATATTAAAGTGAAGTCAAGGAAGAAATGGCATTTCCAAAAACTTTCAACTAGATTGCTATCATGACATCAGACATCCTTATCTGTCACTGACCCATGAACAACACAAGAGAGAAACGTAAAGGGCGCACCTGTACCAATCCAGCCCCTTCTCGTAGTTCCTGTCAAAGAAGTGCGGCTCATTCCCAACGGCTCGCACGTCGGGGTGAACCCGCAAAGCTTCCAGCAGAGCCCTTGTCCCCCCTTTCTTCACTCCGATTATAATGGCTTGGGGCAATTTTTTAACCCCGTAATCCGAGGTGCAGTTCACCGCTCTCCGAAGCTCGCTGTCCGTGGTGCTGAATTCCGGAGGCTCTCCAGCAGCGACGGCGGCGGCAGAGGAGCGCGTCGTAGCCGC
Source organism: Enteromius mattozi (assembly GCA_032359235.1). NCBI lineage: Eukaryota > Metazoa > Chordata > Actinopteri > Cypriniformes > Cyprinidae > Enteromius > Enteromius mattozi. Next base: position 7,867,168 of record JAUMHE010000044.1, on the reverse strand, counting down.
CTGAGCTCGCACCCATCCCGCCGTCCTCTCGTCGATCCCCACGCTATTTCTAACGCTCGAGACGGCGATGGTTTGCTCTGTGGCCGTCCTCTCGACGAACTCCTCGTCGAGGTAGACCTGCGAAGAGGTCGAGTAAAGTTTCTCCCTCAGCGTAACAAAAGTTGTCTCCTCTGTCACGAGCCTCCCCTGATAGACGTAGTTCTCCTGGAACTGGAAGGAGTTGTAACAGCTCATCAAGCTATAGAACAGATAGGTGACAGAAAGGGACAGGGTGAACATGAATAAGATCTTCCGGGGCACTTTAGAAGTAAAAACCGAAGTGCTGGACCAAAATGCCATCTCTGATAGCAGCGACCCTCTCAGAGAAGTGGCCAGACATGTTTCCACCCCAAGTCTCGCATGGACACTCAACAACAATAATCTGTCACCATCAACACCGCAAACATCTGAAAGTGCGAGGAGGATCCCGCGCTCTCCACGCGCGCTTTTTCGCTTGAGGAAAACGGATCGTTAAAATTCCAGAAGAACGTCTCGAGTATCGATTTCTTATTCCGACGCTGACAGCCTTTGTCACAATTGATCGGATTGAACTTGCAGATGAGAACGGCTGCGGTCGGGCGTCCTTCCAAACGAGCAGCCCTCTCGGTTGTAGACTGAGGGTGTTGATGCTGATGGAAGTCTTGGCATCTTAGAAGAAAAGGGGCAAAGAGATAGCAAAGTCTCTGAAGTGATGTGCAGGGCACGTCTGCACCCGATACCGCTTCTGGAGTGCAATTTTGACACCGCTGTCCTTCACACCGCTGATTTCAAGTGGCAATCGGCGCAAACGCTGGATCTTAATCCAAACGAGGTGCTGATGTTGTATCACGCAGTCATCCTCCCACTGCTAATCCACTAACTTTGAGCGCTGGAGAGTGAGCAGCCTCGCCATAAATATTCATTGACTGCTCTCAGTGGCTGAGAGTGCAGCGCGCAGTCGTTACGCGTCGCATTGATTGGTAGACGTGATGCGCGCATCAGCCGTGGGCTCATCCAAAACCCAGAATAATACTACAGTAAGAAACTGCTGCTATTTCTACCGCTTTCTACAAGACGGCAGGGGAGGAAAGCATCAGACGCGCTTGTAATTTGATCACAAGATTTATGTAGACTTACATTTAGTAATAATAGTAAAAAAATAATAATAATCATAAAAACGCAATATAATGTATTTTGTTTAATACAAAAAATATGCTAACGGATTAATATTGATATTCTGGTTTATAATATTGATATTTATTTTTGTATTGTGTTTAATTTATTACAATAATATTACAAATAAATCGAATATTTAATTTGCATAAACAAATATATAGAATATTTAAAGTATTTATTGTATAAATAACTTTTTTTTGCTTTAATTATTAAATTTGCACTAATTTTATGTGTAAACAAAAGAAGAAAGTAGAGTTGAAAGTATAGAATGCAGAAATTTTGGGGGGCACCAATTAAAAAATGGCAGGTGACACGTTCAAAATGTGATTTTCTTCTAAAACACAACAATTTTTTATTTTTTGTTTTATTTAGTTTACGTTTACCACAAAATCATTCAGTGCAGTGGGTGTTAATCACTGAAAAAGCATGAAAGCATTGCAGCTAAGAATATTACAGCAGCTCATTTTAAGAATATATTTCTTTCTTTTATTATATCTGACATCACATTTATATTGTTATGACTTCATTTTTATGACAGAAGCACTAACTTTGGTCTATACAGAGCAGCTCATGCCTGCTCTCTACTGGCCTGAGAGATGCAGGACTAATCCATGCAACAACAACACTGGGCAAAGACTGGTGATTCTTCATGACAGAGACCTTAATGCACATTACAGCGCATTAATGCACCGATTGCAGGAGTGACTGTATAGATGAGGAATGATTGAATGGGCGGATGCACGCATTTCTGAAATTCAGCAGTGTTCTTGTGCTATGTATGCTGAATTATTCAACAATGGAAATTTCTTTATCTGTTGTTTTCCCTCTACCACAGAGTTCCCTAAATAGAAGCATTAAAGCAACATTTACAGTGAAAATGCTCAAAATGTTCATTTTACACACTTATTATCACAGGTTATGGATCTTTTTCGCTGCTGAATATGATCCAAGGATAAGACATATGTCTTTTAGGGAAATAAACAGATGACTTTTGAGCTGAGCGATGTGTCTCCTTCCTTTAGATCACTCCATTCATCACGTCCCTCATGTTCCTCAGCTTCCAGCTCAGAGCATCCGTTAAAAGTAAGCGTTTCATTTTCCTGATAAATTTGAGTTCCTGCAAGCTTCTTGTGGTTGTTTTTTGAAAGCTGTTTAAAATCAAGAAATATGTTTGAGCTCAGTATACTCCAAACCTGCACATTTAAATAGGTTTTAAAGTAAGTGCATTGTACAATGAGTAAGAAATACACAGCAAAACATACAATTTTAACTGTTAAAAACTGTAAAAATGCTACAGTAAAACCTAGTAACTGGTTAACAGTAATACTGTTAACCCTTACTGTATACGGGGGAGAACTGTAATAGATAGCTGTAATATAAAAATAAAAACTGGCATTCTTCCCTAGGAGTATTTCATAATTTTCTTCATTTTTTTCTTTCAATTTTGTTAGCATTTATGCATATTAGGGGGCTATGCTATTACAATTTTTTGTTTATTGTATTTGTTTTACAGAGAATGCAGCAGTAATTTTATGTTAAAGGTACAAATCATTTTATTTAAATTTTAAACTGTAAAATGTATTTTTTCCCCCTCCAAATATATGTTAACAATTTTACTATATTCAACCACAACCACAATTTCTTTATGACAAAAAGGTAGGATTTATGTATTTATTTATTCAATTTTATTTATACCTACACCTATATCAGTACGTTACTCAAAAATCTGTATGTCATGTGAAAAAGATTAGGCATTTTATGAGTGTTTATACTATAACTGGCACATGCCAGCACTAGAGCTGCTCAAAGATACCAAACTTCACATTCATTACAACAGCTACACTGTAAGAAAATCTCATGTTGTGCTGGCTTTTGCTGCAGCTATAGCTCCTCTTCCCACATATAGGGCACCCACCTTTCAGGTTGTGGCAGTGCTGCTGTTCTCACTCTCCACTGCTGAAATGACCTCTCAAGCTTAGGTACAAATACTCACTGGAAATACAGCTCCACGCACTGTAGGAGACGCAATTCTTTGATCAAAAATTCGGATGCATATTTTTTTGAAGTTGCTTTTAAAGATAGCACCTGCCTAGAAGCTACAAGAAAATGTAATGTAGAGTTCACAGTGAAGGAAAACTCATTTTTAAATATCCATGGATATTTAAAAGATCGGCTGGCAGTTGGACTCTAAGCTTCTGGCGTGCAGTCCAAAGGGAAATCCTGTGAATCTGCCAAAAATGCTTGAAACTGACTTATAATTGTCTGAGCTCTGAGTGGCAATTGGGGAAAATGGTAGTTTGGTCTATAAGCCCGCATAAACGTTCTGCAATAAACTGCATAGCATGCATTTTCAAAAATAACATAACAGATAAATACGATGTCCGATGTTAGTTGTCAAATAATATTTTAGCCATTACTCCAGTGTCACACAAACCTTCAGAAATCAGTCTAATTAACTCTCTAAGTAGGCATATGTTGGCTAGAAGACACAAGACTGTGAACCAGATTTTGTCATTAAATTTGTAAACAGTCTTACTAAGACTAAGTTCATCTAGGGCTTTGTAAGTTTTACTGTTTTCTCTTTGGGGAAACGTCTATCTGGAACTGTGTCTGAAATTGAAGGGTTATAGCAGTAAATCAATTAACAATTATGCAATATTTGCTCTAATAATTAATATATTTACTTTTTAATGCCTTTAACACTGAATACAAGCAAATATTCATTCACATTAAAAGCTGCTTTCTTTTAGCCATTTGTTTTTACCACCTCAACAAGCCCTCTATTGCTCGTATATTGATTTAAGGCTTACTGAGGCATTTATGATTTTATAAAAACATATAACCTAAAGCAATTTATATTTCCAACCAGTCCTAATGGTATTTTACTCTATGTAATACAATACGGCAAAATAAAAAGATGCAGACAGATTGCTCAGTGCGCTAACAATAGGTAATTAGTGGACAAATATCAAACGTTTACATATGGTTCATCTATTTAAATATTTGCATGCCATGCAGCTTGGCAGAAATGTCTAAACTACAATATTTCTTCTCTATCCATTGCCTTCTGTTTTGGACATTCTTATTGCTTGATCATACTTGAACACGTCCTTCCCCTCCAATGAAAACCAAACAAAACAGAAAAATGACATGCTCACCAAGCTGTGAGCTCAAGGCAAAAGCAGAAATGCTTCCACTGTCTGAGTGAGAGAGAAAACGGCAACCTCTGACAGCCTCAGAGGCACAAAACACACACACACTTCCAAAAGCATGAAAATATGTGGAGAGGGCTGAACAAGCCAGCAGATCTATAAGGCCTATGGTGTAAATTGATGATCAGCCGATAGCGCCAATGAATTTCACTGCTCCTATGGAGACAGAACAAAATAATTTCACCCTCCACTTTTATTTTTGGTCCTGGAATGACAGTAGAGACAAATTAAGATAATACAGCACAGTATAGTTTAAGGGGGGGAAAAATCATTACGTCCACAGTAATATTGTCACATGCAGTCATTCGAATACAGCCTTTGAATTTAGAAATGTCAACAATATAACACAGTTTCCACATCTCTTCTACGAATATGCAAAATTGCTGGAAATGAAACGATGCTCTTTGCTTGCTTTTAGTTTTCTGCACATAAAAATGTGCTGGGTTACAACCGATGCCTCACACGGGAAACTGTTATTCCTGTGACATCAGAGGGATGATAACAATTTAGTAAGGCAATAGTGCAACAAGCAGGAGTGCTTTGCTGACACTATAAAGACAGAGTCAGAAATTGCCGGGCAGTCTGTCAATGAACAAGTGAAATGATAGATACCAGGCCTTTATCGAATCAATAGTGCTGTTTCCTCCCATGTTGAACAGCCTGCCATGCGGAGGACTAATTAGATGATAAAAAGTGATGGATGTATATTAAATTCACCAGCCTCTTTGAAAAAAAATTCTCCTTTGGGCTTTGCAGCATTTCCTGCTGACCTTTTAGATCCTAACTTTATTGTATGTGAATGCAATTAAATCAATCCGTCCGATAGTGGCAATGTATTGATGCTGTTTGCGGGGCTTAACTACACACAGGAATTCGGTCGACTGCAAAAGGGAAAGCCGGGAGATTGAATTTGTAATATTGTCAACAGCGTCTGTGTAATCAACAAGAAAACAAACAAATGAAACATCTCCAAGAAGCACAGTTGTGTTCTATGAAACATAAAATAGATAATGAGTGATTTCCTCAGTCGGGCATGATAAAAAGTTGGAAGAGTAAAAGCCTATTGATCCTAATGTCATTACTCCGAAAGATAATGGGAGATGACAAATTTGAGCTGAAATAAAAAGTCACAGAGGACAGGTTGCTGGGAAGGAGAATCAGAATGACTTCTGAAGGGGTCACGGGCTCTGGAGAGAAAGAGCATGGCAAACCGCAGAGAACGGGCAGGATAACCATCAGGGGCCACGGGGAGTCTCGCATCTCGCTACTAGAAACTAGAGGTCAAAGAATTTCCCTGCGGACATCCGCTAGGCCGTGCTTTGCCCTGGAGACATCAGCCCTCTTATGAAGGCTTTTCTTCTCATTAAGGTTCTCCTACAGATCCTTCAGACTCCTGTAGCAGAACAGAATGGCAATGAAACTCTCAGAAGCTATTGTTAAGACTCTTGTCCAGTTGCAGGGTAAAGTCCTCACAGAGCAAACTCTCTTAAGATTGCATTGCTCGTTGCGCTATAGCATCATCGCTTATATCTTAAATACTTGAAATTCTTAGTTGATTTCACAAGAATTCTTTTCAGATAAGGTCAAGACAGTCTTAAGATCACATTTTTAGCCTAACAATAAGAGTTAAGGTAAAATGCATCAAATATGTGATGCACAATATTATTATTGTATGCTTATTGATTGATATATAAAGGTTGATTGATGAATATTAATTGTGTGTTTTATTTGTTAATAATGTGCAGTCATTTATCACTTACGTATGTTAATTTTAAATACACTAACAAAACATTAATAATACCACTTAACACACACAAGTAATAATAAAGTTAAATGTAATTTTTAGCAAATAATATAAAGTTTTGATGATGACCTTCACCTTTAAAATAATGACTTTTAGTTTTTAGTGTTATAACTTGTATAATATTGCATTTTAATATCTTACCTTACAGTATTTATTTATTTTTTCTTAAATTTTAGATTGGAAACTGAAATTAAAAACTAAACTCAATAAATAAATAAATAAATATTTAAGAATGGGAGGCTTAAAACCTGGAAAGTAAAAATGTCTGAAAACAATAAAGGCTGGGTGACGTAAGATCATTTCTAGCTGCACTATAACACGGACCTCTAAATCTTGTAATAAAAAAGTTTGAAAAATTACATACATTTGTTTGTTCTACTACTTTCGAGAACAAGAACCTACTCAAGGAGAACAGATTCTTCTCCTTTGCCTCTCAAGACAACATTGGTATATTATTATTTATTTTTCCAGAACTTCAGCTGATGCAACACTTTCCCTGCTGAGCATTCAATCTTCAAACATAACTCAGAGCAACAGAGAGAAGCAATTGAATGCCAGTGGAATGGTAAAAACACCCCGGAAAGCAATCCGGCAGCGAAAGATCTCAAATAGTTTAAAAAGAATCAGAACAGCTTGTAATAGATCTAAAGCCTCTAATGACCCCTTCTCGGGATGTCCCTCAGATTGATGACTTTCGCAAGCTTTTGCCCAGGTGGCACATGGGAGGAACGGGTCCAATACATCATCTTCACCTCTGGCTGGTAGCCCCGGGACACGTGACGTCATCTCCCCCAAAGGGTCCACCGGAGCAATGTCTGGAAGCACCTGTAGAGCGGCGACACATCCCTGAGTCTGCAAAGAGTCCCTGAGCGCCTCCCAGGTGGAGCACCCTCAGCATAATTAGGGTGGAATCTGCTAGGACTTCCAGTTTAGGGTCATTCATCAAATGGATCACCCACAAGATTAATGTGGCCCCACAGTAGCACTGCAATGGATTGCTGCCACTTGCTGAGATCATTAGCGTTGGCTCGGCCGCCACAGCGAAAGGGGGCTTTGCTCAGTGAAAAGTGAGATCTGCAGCTTTGCATACTAAATGAATAGTCCATCATCGCCTAATTAAGAGATTATTGGAGACACTCGTGTCCAGTCCCCTGGACAGTAAACCATAACTGAAGGGCAAAAGAGATAGATTAGCTCCACCTGCTTCATGGCAAAATACAACATAGTGAAAATCCTAACAAAAGAAAGCAGCTTTAAACACACAGTGCTTAGAGGAATGGAGGAACCTCGAAAGAGGATACTTAGAAGAATGCATAGACAAAAAGCATCAAAAACACTAGCCAACATTGGGTTATTTAAATGACATTTGTGTTATTATTATGCAACGTCTGTGATTTTATATACCAATTTAGATGTGGACATTTTATTAAAGAGTTGAGTATGTGTTTTCTAGGGCTGGAACTAACGATTATTTTGATAATCGATTAGTTGGCCGATTATTTTTTTGATTAATCGATTAATCGGATAAAAATTAAACACTTCTTTAATTTGATGTTTTGCTTATAACTATATAAAACCATATATATATAGTTTAAAAAAATACACTGGCATATTCAGTTGTTAAGATATAAACAGCTAAAATAATGTCATTTTGT
>JAUMHE010000044.1:7838376-7854939 GCA_032359235.1 Enteromius mattozi | reverse complement strand
GGGTGGAGTGGGTGACCCCAGTGGAGAATCTGGCCTGCAGGAACTCCAGCACTGTACCAACTGGGCAGTTAACTGGAATCTGCCAGCGTTCTCTACACCAAGAAATAAAAAGTATCCACTTCAGGGCATACAGTTTCCTCGTGAATGGAGCTCTGGATTAGAGGATGTTCTCAACAACCTCGGTTGAGAGACTGTGGCCTCAGGGGCCACACTCGCAGCTTCTACAACTCCGGGCGGGGGTGCACGGAGAGCTGTCTAGGAGGGCCATCAGGTATGAGAGCCATACTCAGCCCGGCCAGAATGGCGCTACAAGTAGTAGACTGACCGCACCCAACCAGTGAGGGATGCATCCGTCGCTAGCATTACGCGGCCCTGATGCAGGAACCAAGGTTCCCTCCACATTTCAAGGCACACATGGCGTGACACTTTGATCATGCGAAGTAGGTTTTCCCTCGGGAAAATAACCCTGGTCCTGAGCCACCACTGTAGTGGTCTTATGTGCAGCAGGCCAAGAGGTATCACGTTGGACGCAGCTGCCATCAGACACAGCAGTCTCTGAAACTTCTTGACAGTGAGTGACTGGCCTTCTCTCACTCTCGCGACTGCCGTGAGGATCGACTCGATCCGAGCAGGTGTCGTATGAGCCTGCATCATGGTCGAATCCCACACCATACCAAGGTAAGTGGTTCTCTGTGCATCAGGACTACTGAAGTCTTCTAATGAAACAATGGTCCTCAGACCGCGTCATCACCCAGGAAGACCAGACTGGTAGAACCAGAGCCTGCTAGGCAGGACCCAACAAGACACTCTTTGCAGGGGCTCCCACACCGCCAGATGACCCATTACTAGGAACCAGTCTCTTCAAGAGTGGTCTCTGGTATTACTAGAGCTGTTAACTCGGTGCCCTGAAGTGGAGGACCGGCAGGAGACGACCGATCTAGCTGCTCTAGAGACCTCCAGAGGAGGTGGCGAGCCTCTCTGCTCCGCTACGTTTCTGGACGGAAAAGACTGAAAGCAGCGCTTGCTGGAGACCCCTGCACCCTGGAACACTGGCAGGGTTAGCAGATCGATCTCCTGAGGGCACTGAGGAGAGACGGGCACCGTGTAATGCGGTGTGCACCGCTCTTCCCCGGGGGGGGGGGGTAGTCCTGGTCCATTGGCGCCAGGACGTTTTAGCCGAGGACTAGCAAGAATGATGGTCTGCTGCTCCGCCTCATGCTAAAAACCCTCCGGCCAGGGAATGTCACTCTGACTCCACTTAATGTGAGTTTGAGAAATTATGCTCCCTGACTGAGGAGCTGGAACATGGCTGGGGCTGACTCAACCTCCTTGGAGGAAGAGAGAGCACCGTGTTCCTTACTCGAGAATTTTTGCTCAAGCGCTCCTCATCACAGATTTTAACACCATTTAATTCCTCAGAATTAAATGCAGTGAAAAATACAGACATTTAATACAGTCTGGCTACAATATAAAACATTGCTTTAAATAACTGAAATGCACGCGTTGCCTCAGCAACACGCACTGATTTCACGCACAAGCTTTTTCTCCCCTCAGGAAGAAATGTGTCATAGCAGCAGCAGCGAGCTCTTACACAAAAAGGGAAAAGAACCACAGCACGGGCTTCTGAACCTCGAGTTATAAAGCGCTCGATCTAGGCAATGCAGGTGGAGATAGGGTGAACCCGTCCACCAGATCCAAATGAGATCCTCGTGATCTCAATCGCCGCCGTGCCTCAGCAGTAGCGGGAGAGAACCGCGAGCTCGCATGCACAGACACACTTCTCAGAGCGTGTCCGGTGGGGGCAGAGCATTTGCAGAGGAGAGAAGCGCGATCAGCCCCCTCAAGAGCTGACAGCGCGAGCTCTGCTCCCCAGAATGCTGCTCATCATTCATTCATTTATAGTAATGATAGACAACATGCTTGTGCATACAAAGTAGACCTGGTGAGAAAAAGAAAAGGATAGGGATCGCCGGTCTTCTACCAAATCCCACCGCGATTCCCGAGCACAGCCGCCGCATCCACCTCGGTGAAAGCGGGGCTGGCACCATGAGGAACGCCGGTGAAGGCTCTCTCCTCAAAGAGAGCCGTCCGAGAGCAAAGCATACGCCAAAATGGATGCTTGCAATCAGCTCCCTCGGGAGCTGACTGTGCGTGCTTTGCTCTCAAGCAGACAACACTCACACTGCATGTATCCCCACCCGTAACGTAGTTTGGGAAGGGAATAACACGGCGCGAAAAGCTGCCCGCTCTCGCCCTTGCCTTCACTCGTAATTTTTAAATAAGGAGTAATAATAGACAGACAACACCGAGTAAGACTGACACACACAGAGCGCTTGCTGAATGATAAAAAGCTGAAGCCGGCTGTAATCCACCTGCTTTTATGCTTCCTGGCCAATTACGTCATCTGCCTATGATGTTTCGCCCATCCATTGGACTGATTACACATACTATTCAGAGCCGTCACGCTGGAGGCATTCCCCATAGCGTCTTGTCGAGTTCCTGAAGAGGAACCTGAATTATGACTCAGATAAAAGAGTACAAAATATTAAAATGAAAATCTTCTGTTGCCAATAGGGGCGCAGTTGTAGTATTCAGTTTTCAAATGTCACATGCAAAAATTGGTTTGAATTCACAATATAATATTCCTCAAGTAATTATACAACATTTAGGCTTTATTAATCGAAACCGTTGCAAATCATACTTTTGTGTAAAAAATAATAACAGTTGTGGAAGTTTTACTTCTTCTAGAATTCATTTCACCTGGAAACTGCAGCGATTTGTATGTATAAGTACGTTTTTTGGAGTTTAGCAGAAATGTAAGTAGAGGAACATATTTCCAATGAGCCTAGGTTGGATTTATTGATTGATTAATTTATTATTTATGTTTGCAATTCCTCAGTGTTTATGATAATATATATATATATATTATATGTGCTGAACTATTCTTTACAGCATAATTTTCATCCGTGTCAAATTAAATATGCCAACTACCTTGAGTAAGAGACATTTTAGTGAACATACTTTGCAGACGCTTTTATGTAAAGTGACCTACAAAAGAAGCTAATACTAGCAGAATCTATTAATCTGGGATGAGTAGTGCTGCTGCAGATGTGTAGAATTTTGTCCATTTTTGTAAGTGCAAAAAGACACTAGTTAGTTAGTAAAGCGCTCCTGGAGAAGAATCTGTTTTTTGAAGATGGATCAATGGATCTCCTGGTGAAGGTTGGTAATTTGTTCCAGGCAGCGAGAGTGAAGGATTTTGAAAGTGACCTTACTGTGATGACACTGACCACAGAGAGCAGGATCTATGTTTGGTTAAAAATCAATATCCTTTGTAATGCCAACATTATTACCAATGGTCTAAAAGGAATTCACGGTAAGCAGGTCGGTTGCATCTTAATAACACAAATATTGTATTATTTAGTAGACCTCTAACACAGACCTTGTATATATTCAGCGACCTACATTATGGTCTCCAGCTCTGTATTGAGTCTTTTCCACAGGCATTACCCACAAGTCCCTTAGCAGTATTTCATGAAAGCACTTCAATATCTAGCAGTGGTCCAGAGCCTTTCTGACTTTTATCTGCTTTGAAGTCCAACACTTCATCAGGAAGAGACCGCTATGGCATATCAGTGCAGTTTCTCTCCTTACATTGCAAAAGGACCCTTATCTGCCCCTTTGTGTTGTCAGTGGACACACAGATGTCCAGTCTTCCAGAAAAAAAGAAAAAAAAGCAGGTCCTTTGAGGAGAAATATGTCTAAACTTTAAAGGTATGTGACTCACATGGTGCTGAAGAACATTATGGACTGCAGTTCGTCTGTGGGTGCAAGTAAATACTTTTTTTTTTTTTTGTCTTTTAAAAATAATCCATATAAATATAAACCTACCCATATATATATATATATATATATATATATATATAGGGGTAGGTTGATGAATGTAGATTAAGGCATTAATATGTGCTTAATTACTACTAATAAATGGCTAATATTCTAGTAATATGCATGCTAATAAGCAACTACTTAAGAGACCCTTAGAGAATAAAGTGTTACCATTTATATTTATACATAGTTCATAAAAAGTGTTAGGTTAATATCAACTAAAACAAAAAAATATGTTACTGCGAGTCTGACACAAACTACAAAAGTATTAAATCAGTGGTCCTATAATATTATTAATAAATCAACCAAAATGCAATATGAACAGAATACATTGTTTTTTGTTTGTTTTACTTATTTCATCCTGCAAGCAAAAAAACTTAGCCACCAATGATTTGTGTCCAATTATTTATCCAAATGAGACCATTTTTCTGTAAGATTTACACGTTTTTTGCCCTGATTTTCAATATGCCAAGTGATAAATTAAAGTCCCCCTGCAGTCACTAATTTGGTCCCTTAAAACTCATCTTTGATAATCAAAACAACACATTTAAAGACAGATACATGCATCAAACTAATAATTATTTATAAAACAGTGCACGTTATAAAAGATGAATAAGATGCTTTAATATTCTAGTTTGCTCATATGGTCATTTAGACTGTAGAGAAGGGTTACAAAATGTGCATGAAAAAAATCATTGTAAAACGGATGTTATAATTAGTTTTACACATGCAGTGTTGAAGATAAATGAATGAGGAGGACAAAAAAATGTCCTTTTCCCAAGCGCCTGTTAAGTGCTAATCTTTCCGTTTGATATAAAGTGCTGTGGGAACCCGGAGTTGCTCTGCTAAATCGACCACGTTCCCCTGACTGTGTTTAACAAAGAGTGTAGTGTCACAGCTCACGGCTTACTCTCTCAGTCCATTGCGTTTGCTCTGCACTGCGGCTCACACAATAAACCACTGATTCCACACACCTACAGTCAGTCAACAGACACGATATGACACAACACCGGCTCCAATTCGACCAGCGATGTTTGGACGGAAATAATGGAAATAATGCATCTTTGCTAACGTAAGCCTGAGCTGTTTCGCAATGTGAATGTGCAGCATGAACTCCATAAATAAAACAACATGTATATGCACGTAGGCCTATCATGCCAAGTGCAGAATATTTCCTCGCAACAAGAGAAAAACTGCAGCACAAAAGACGGTTATGGCAAAGAAGTCTCACAGTCTCTGCCGACTTTCCACGTTTAGAGGTAAGTAGGAACAAAGCTTTTCACGGTCATTCTGTGCTCACTGATCTATTGTTGAGAGCCTCTCTGAAGGGTTGGATTGATAATTGAATGTGAGTCATAATACGAATGTTTCCATGAACTGAGAGGGTCAGCTCACACATTCAGTTCTCATGTCATAATGCAGTGCATTTCAAATCCCATTTCAGACTGTTAAGAGGGTACATAAAGAGGGGGAAGAAGAAAAAAGACACCAAGGTCACTGTGCAGACTCAGGAAACCCAAAAGGGACATTTCAAAATGCATTAATGCGGGCCACGTAGTAAAACGAGAGCAACACAAGCAATATCATCAATTCACGGGTCTTTCAACTGTCCAATTAGTCTTATCTCCTCTTTGCAAGAACAAAACTGAGTCATTTAAAAAAATATGGCGATAGAAAAGCACAAATGTAACTGTCCCTGAAGTAAAAAATGTATTACCTATTTAATTTTCCTAATTATGTAATGATTTCAATACGGCGCTGGTGTCGCAGTTTTGCGGCACAACAGATAGCTCTCGCAGTGATAAATTGAGATTTCAATTAAAGATGGCATTTATTAATGAAAACCATCCTGTCGCGTCAAAGCGATTCACTTCAGAATGGCTCAGAGGAGTGTCCTGAAAGTTCACCTTGATTAAACTTTACAAAGAGATTAAAGATCTTTTCTCTCAAAGCCACTCATGGGCGAAACATCCTGTGGAATATTAGTGTCCACCTTGAAGACTTTGTCAGTAAAATCAGGAAGCACATTTAGATATTGTGTGTCCCCTCCTGCCAGCTTTTGAAGAAAGATCTTGCATTCAAGGACACATAAAAGATAATGCCGTTATATCAAAAAGACACCCATTTCCCCCTGGGTGAGAGCAGGGTGCTGGCAGAACAGCATAAATCATGACTATGACTACAGCGTTGACTATAAACTCTGCTGACCGCCAGCTGTAGTTCCCTATTTCTTCATCGGCAGGAAATACCTATGATTCTCTAAGCACATTTCTGGCAACCTGAGATTTGTCCAAAAGAAGAATCTTACAATGCAACAGCTTTCAAACAAAAATGAACAACAGCATGTGTGCTACTAACACACTTGTATCATTTCAAGTACACATTATCATTAGTTCATGTATTATGAACAGACGTGGGTTAACAATGAACAATAGTGTAATTAAGTCAACATTAATCTAAATCATATTACTGAATGAAGCAACTGACCATTTAAAATCAGTTACTCCAAACGGTTGAGTAATAACATTCATGTAGGCAATAGTGTTAAATAATTAACAAATAATAATACTATATTTTGTAAGATTATGCACAGTTATTATTATTATTTTAATGTGGGAAAATATCTCTTCACCAAGACTGCATTTAATTAAAAAATACAGTAAAATGATTGTTGTCTAATTTAATTCATTTTAAAATTTAATTTATTAATGTGAATGCCAAAGTTCAATTTTCAGTATCATTACTACAATCTTCAGTGCCACATCATCCTTCAGAAATCATTCTAATATGCTGATTTGTTGCTCATGAAACATTATTATTATTATTATTATTATTATTAACAGTGTTGAAAACAGTTGTGCTGCTTAATATGTTTGTGCAGACCATTATACTTTTTGTCAGGATTCTTTGAATCAAAAGTTCAAAAGAATAATTTTAATTTTTATAAAAATCCTTTGTAACTTTGTAAATCTCTTGATTGTCACTTGTTCAAGTGTGTCCTTGCTGAATAATAATAATTAAAATCTTAAAAAGAACAAACAAAACTTCTGAACCCTGTCCATTTTTAATATTAGTTTGTTTGTTCATTTTTTCAGTGATTAACTAAATTAATATTAATGTATTAGAATTGAAAATTAACTAACAATGAACAATATAGTATAATTACAAGGAAACATTAAGCTATTAATAAGAACTGTCTAAAAAAATTGAGGTCAACTGTAATTTTTGAAACCTACAGTAACACATAACTCTTATTAACAAATTTTTTTTGCAAAGAGTTACAAAAAAACAAAACGCATATACAGCTAAAATGTTTCATTTACATCCACAAATTGCAAAGTATCATAACATTATGCAGCAGAATAACCTTAGGTCAATTATATATGCAGCTGTTTGAAATAGCGCTAACAATGATTCACAATTGGGTCATTTGGAGCATATTGTGTCAATCCCTCATTATTGCTCTCCATTTCTAACATCATGCATATCTTAACGAAATGAACTTAGAGCTAAATAATAAAATAACTGGAGAAGCCCAGTCTCAGCTCAGTCATAATTCAGATGCATATTGCAGCACTTTTCTGATTGCTTGTTAAGAGCCACAAACACTCAGACCCTGTTGATGACATTCATTATTTCCATGTGTTTCCTCTAGTACTAACCATTTGATCTCAAGTACATACTTTAATAAGTTTTCTATAAAAATAAATGAGATGGGGATTGTGTTAGCAGTAGTCGCCTTTTCCCCCAGGCATCTGGGACAAAATGCTTGTGATTAATAATTCATATTTTCTACTTGATGCCTATCATCACAGAAATATTTTCCTCCAGCTTTATCGTCCTCCCCGCTCCTAAAATGATGGGCTACTAAGCTCCGAACACCTCCGCCGTCCCGTAAATTAATAATGTTGTTCTTGGAATCTTGCTGGTTTGAATCATGATAGCCTGTGTGCTTGTCATGATTTCTCACGCATGTGTAGAAAAAAAAAAAAGAAAAAACAATGTTGAATGCAGAATGTAACAACGTGAAAAAGATATTACCACGCTGCGGATCAATTCTGCCATACTTGAGGCACATTCTGAAGTATGATGTCTCTAAGTATGCAGAAGCTGTCTGTGTGAAATGAGCGGTGATCGGTGAAGGTTTCTGGCCTCTGCCTCAAGCTCTCCTGGGAGACAAATCTCCTGTACGCTCCTCGGGAAGCCATGATCCAGAACCCCAGAGGTTAGCTGATACAGAGTTTGGAATGAAAAGTGAAGTTTCATTATAAGACAAGTGCAGATCCCATTATGGTGTTATGCATCTGCCTACTGGTGAACGGAAATATTTAGCAGAACCCTATATGACCCCATCATTGCTGAAATGATAAAAGCAGTGAGTTGTTTTCAGGGGGAAAATAATGTTCTTGTGGACAGTTTGATAAACACACTCATTACAACATTAAAGATTCATGCACATGTTGTGTAAACCTGAGTCGTTTTTGTTTTGCGTTACCTTTTGAACTCTCCAGCTTTTTAAAAATGAAGACGCTTGGATTGTACATTCTACAGAAATTCAAGGTTGCATTTCTTAAGACAACTTCCAAAAAACAGGTCAAATTCAGTTAATCGTTAGTAAAATAAACACAATGGCAAGAAAATCTGCACATATCCAATATGACAAAGTAACTGAAGAAAAAAAAAAAAGAGCAAGCAATTGAGCATTTCTGTACATGTGTGATATCGCACTACTGTATATCAACATGGCTAAAGCCGTATGTAATCCACCCATACTGATACACAGCCATATCAGACCAGTACAAGTGTAATATTGCTCTTATAATTTGCTAAAAGTAATGCCATTATTAAATTGCTTTATAGTTAGTGTTCATACAACAGTTTGACGACACAAGTGTCTTGAAAAAACATTGAATTTGCAGAACTACAGTACCTTCTCTCTTCTGCCACTGACTCAAATCTCAAGTTGACATTTTAACAGCTGAACACATGCTTCCTTTACTAATTTGAACATTTCAATTTGTATATGTAAAGAAGGAGCATTGAGTTGCTTCACTGAAAGCTTCTATTAAGCTCACTATATTATGTAGCATTTTATGAGACATAAATGTGAATACCTGCCTCTGATACAGCACTCATTCTTCAGCTCAATCTCATATTCACAATAAAACACTGAGGAAAGCAATATTTTTTGTCATACTATGTTTTCCAATGACAGTGCTGCTCAGTACATTTGTTGGCTGTCTTAGTTAAAAAGTAAATTAAAATAATTTTCTTGTTTGTAACTCTGTTTCATGTTCTTTCAATATAAAAGTCTTTATTGCTGACTCATTTATAAAAAACAATCTAATGGTGAAATAATGTAACCAAAATCACCATCACACACACACACACACACAGTTTCCAAATATTAAATACTATTATTATATACTAGGGGTGTGACGAGATCTTGTGGCACGAG
Organism: Enteromius mattozi; assembly: GCA_032359235.1. Lineage (NCBI taxonomy): Eukaryota > Metazoa > Chordata > Actinopteri > Cypriniformes > Cyprinidae > Enteromius > Enteromius mattozi. Next base: position 7,845,596 of record JAUMHE010000044.1, on the reverse strand, counting down.
ATGCGATGTGTCTCGTGAGAACTTGATATCCTAGCGACAGTGGTATGATTCGGCGCAACAAATCTCCGACAGGAAACTGCTGCCGTGTTCTGTTTATGATGTGCTGACACAAATTCCAAATGGTTTTCAATGGTTGCTTTATCGCGTCCGGTGTAGGCAGACTGTAAAAATCTTGTCTCGTTCTGATGAACCCAGTGTCTCGTCTCGTGGGATAAGTGTCTCGTTCCACCCCATTATATACTACAATTATTTATATAACTAATTTTTTACTGAATAATACAATTTAATAAACAACAACAACAACAACTATCAAGTTGCTAGGCAATTCAGTCAAAATAGGCTACAAAGGCAGCAGCGCTCTGATATACAGTATTAAAATCATACAAAATATAACAATATGAGACTTTGTCCTCAACTAAAACTATTTGCTTCAGAACAATAATAGACTCATGAGACCATAGAGGATGACATGAGAATGAAGTGCATAACAGAAATGACCAACCAATGTATTTTCATTATAGCTAAATCTCTTGAATAATAATTGGGTTTTTTTACATGTATTATTACCTAGATACATCAATCAACACAATCAAATTATAGGGGAATAATGGCATGAGTACATTTTTTGAAACACAATTACTTTTTCTTGCACTTACGGCTCGTCTAGACCAGGAACCTGATTTTGCTTCATTTCACAGATTAAAAAATAATGAGGCTGGACTGACATTGACAAATTCACAAGCAAAGACAAGCGACAATGGATGATTTTTTCATTGTCTCAGGTCCTCAAATCTATAAACTGGCCAATATCAGAGTTGGCTTGTGCTCAATAGCAATCTATTCACTGCTTAAGTTAGATGTATTTCACGTTTCTACAATGGGTGTTATACTTGTTTTGAATTCAAATGTTCTTTTATGGTATGAGAGGAATAATGTAATCATGGGGTGCAATAATAATGTCTTTTCTTCAGGACTTGTTTTCACAGCATGTCATGTCAAGTACTCTGAGTGCTGTATCATTATACTGCTACCTGGGGTTGAATGGCAAGTAGAGTATCATATAGTTATTCTGTCAACTGCAGTGCAGGTTTTATTTGATATTATAAGAAATATTCTATGACTATAATATTGCATAATTATAGATATTAGTCTATGTCCTGTCCTTTCCTTGCCTTACCCTGTCACATTATATGAAAGATATAAGTTGGTAAAAGCACTACACACATGAAGTTTCTGATCTCTCTTTGATGACAAGGGTCAACTAGGCAAAGTAGAAATACATGTGCATTTCAGATGAAAGTCAGACACAAATAATTAAAAATAAGTTAGTTTTTATTGGGTCATGGGTGTATAAATTAATTTTTTTTTTTTATTTGCAATGACAATACAAATGTATTTGCCCTGATACTGTATATTCCAGTAGCTCCAGTCATTTTGATCATCACATGACTGACATATAAAGCAACTAAAAGTTTTTGGAGCTATTACATGAGTGTCTCAATCCCCTGAGTACATGCTTGCTTCCCCTGAGAGAGTCTGAACTCTGACACTTCTCTGTCCCACAAGGACAACAGAATATGGTGAAGAACCAAGCCAAACAGATCTTTCTAAAAGTGCAACATAATCTCATGAGTATTCATGTATTCACTGAAACTAATAAAACATTGATATGTAAAATGTAATTATGTATGAACAACCTTACAGACATACAATTTGTTTTTACAAATTCCTATTAATTCATGAAATTAATCATTGCTTTGGTATATATTTCACGATCAGTGCATTAATTACCTCTTTTAAATTACCTTGATTCAAAGGACAAAAAAAGGCTACACTTCAAATTCTTAAAATGAACATTTCTGTACTCATTAAACCATTACTTCATGTAATATTTATTTTACTTGCCATGGAGATGCTGTGAAAACTCACCACGGCAAAACATTTTAGAAGAGATCTAAAATATATCTTTAAAACTCAACTATAACATATATATATATAATTTATTTTTGCATTTCAGTTACACTTTATTTTAAGGTGTCCTTGTTACCGTGTAATTATGCATTTAAATACTGAGCAATATGAATGAACCACATGGACTTACTATTGGCCTATGGTTAGGGTTAAGGTTAGGATTAGGGTTTGGTTTGGTTTGGTTTAGTATTAGTTGCATGTAATTATGTTATGCCATTTATTGTTATTATAATAGTAAGTACATGTATTGAGTAACAAGGACACCTTAAAATAAAGTGCTACCTGCTAGCTGTAAATATGTAACGCTTATGTTTTTGATTTAGGTTTCAGTATGTCCACATTGTACATTTCAGCATCAAACAATGTTAAAACTGATGCATCCAAGCATGTGTAGGCCACTGAATATGCAAAAGAATTCATAACCCAAAGCCTTAAATTACTGTTCGTTTTTGCGAGTTAATGGAAATGAATGATTGCATCATAAAATATCTGAATCAATATTTGCTTCATTAAAAAGCGCAGATTCACAAACCTAACACAAACACGCATAAATTGCTCTGCGTTAATGATCAATAATTGCAAATGAGGCTGGCAGATGTTCAAGCAGAACCTGTGCAGCAATTACATGTAATGTCAAAAATCTTTAACTGCCCTTATGTTACTTTTTGACCTTCAGCACTAAAGCAGTAGTCAGCGAACATCTGAGCATCGAGTACGGAGAGAAAAAAAGGACATGAAAAGCTTCTTTTCAGCTCTGTTGGACTTTTTAAGATAAGAGTGCTGCACTGTTTGATGGGGCTGGATAGATACTCTATCTCCCCAATTTCAGATGATCAAAGGTGTGAAATGTATTACATATTCCTATTAGGTATGGATTCAGATGGGAAAGGTTTTGTGCATTCAGATTGCACAGACAGAGCAGGAAAGGAAGCCGGGTGAGAAACTGGGGGGAAAGGTAATGATCTCTTCAAACAAAATACTGTATTGCGCCTGCGGTGGTGAAAATGACTTGTTCCTATGCATTATTTGAATGCTAAGCACGTGGAGGCCACATTCGAATGTCTTGGTATGAGAATCGGATGAAAAAAAAAATATATGATGTGGTACTAGGAGACTCGGATCAGCCAGAGAGAGGTGCATAATAGAGACTTATAATGACAGAACTGCAAGCAAATCCATTGGTTAACGCATCTCTGGACTACAACCAATCAGAGGCTTGATACACCTCAAGGAATTATCAGTCATGCATAGAAAGAGAGAAAGCTGGTAGAAAAGGAATTAGTGAAAACAGGGGTCTCTGAAAAAGCCCTACATAATAACTTCATTTGAATGAGAGAATTTTCACAATCTTTTACTATTTACTGAGAATTTGGCTTTCTGTCTTGTGAGGAAGTTATATTTATCACTGATAGTTATTAAAGGTGATGTGCGTAATTCCAGAGATGATAAAATACTGTCTAGTAGGTTGATATGTATTTGCAAATATAAGGAGAAAAAAATAAATAAACATAACGTAATAAACATAATAAACGTAAATTGTACATCTTGACCACCCAGACATATTAACACTCATTTAACTAGCGGTGTGTTTTTGAGACACAAGTGGTGTGTGTGTTTAGATACTTTTTCAACCAACAACATTTGGTGATGCTAGTTACGACAAAAAAAGGGTAACAAATCAACTAAAAATAAAACACCCAACCTGGCCTCAATGCATAACGTGTATTTTATAAAGTCACAATTTAATACAAATTCATAGGATGTGCTTTGTAGGAAAATGTAAAAAAATAAATAAATACAAATATTAACCCAACTGGAAAATAATGTACATTATAATCCTACAAAACCAATGATAACTGTGAGATGAAAAAGTCAAAGCTAAAATCATTATTCACTGGCAATCCTTAGATCAGCAGTGAACGAAGATTTTCAGTGAGCAACAACTGCTTTTTTTAAATTCAAAGCCTGACAAAACCCATCCCTACTAAAGTTGTGATGAAAGGGAAATAGCGCCAGATCTTCTCTTCCATATTATGATGTACATTCAAATGTTTCAAATGATGTTTTGTTGTATTGTTCCAGTAAAATATAAATGGCTACATGTGCAGTGACTCAAAAGGGAGACAGCCCACGTATTGTTACTCAAAAAGCAACTATAAATAGGCCTGCGATGGAGATGACTGGGGACCTACTGCAAAACAAGCAAGCAGGATGCAGGCAGTTAATCTGAATGAGAGTGAGCACATACTGTACTGGTATTAATGACATGAGAGAAACACAAGATTGGGCTTTCACTCTTTCAGACAGGATTAATTTGAGATTCCCCTGAGCGTGCAAGCTGATAGAGGATTTGCCACACAATAAGGTCAGGCCTATGTAATTGTCCTTTTGCACTGAGCAGCGAGCCCTGTCATATGCACAGAAATACTGCTGGATGTTTCCTCACAGTTGGGGCTTTAATCCTTCCGGAGAAAAATTACAAGAAGCTGAAAAAAAAAAAAAAAAAACTGACAGCAAAAAAGAAAGAGCAGCAAGTCAAACCTGGATAGTCTCTCCACTGTGTATGAAGTTGGCCGCAGGTGGAGCTGAACAGCATGGATTTGAGCGCCAGCCAGAACCTCAGTGTGGATTTCAGCAGGGATTGGATGCAGTTGAGCAGCAGAGGGGAGCTGACATGCACCTTTATCACACGACTTAGCCAGACTAAGGCTGGATGTAGACAGGGCCCGTGATGGATGGCCTGCAGACCTTGCCTTTCTTTCCCCGTGACACAGAGCTGCTGTAATCTGTTAAAGGAGAGCCGCCACAGCCTCCATTAACTCCTCGCAACACAACGAGGCTGCATACACAATCACTGACCTACGCTCACGCAAACCACACTCTGGTCCATTCACACCTCCTCTCACGAGGACCGGGCCGCTACAGTCCAGAGTCACGTTCTGTGCTGTTATGTTTGGGGTATCAGAGATGCCAAGGCCATTTTAATAACTCGAAAAATATACTCAGTGAGGAGAGTCAGGTTAATGCTTCACAAATTGCTGTTACTATGTGAAGTGACTGTAAACTAAATGCTATCTATTCACACGTGACTTATATTTTTATATAAATACACACTCATGCATATATTAAAGAAAAATATTTAACCTTATATATATATATATATATATATATAAAGAAAAGAGGTCTTTATTCCATGTGATACACACACACACACATAAACATGTAAATATTTTAAAAATATATACTGTGTGTGTATTAACAATTCAACATTGCATTACAGCACAGGAACAGACAGTTTAATGTCTTAAAATATAGTTATTTAAATGGGAAAAAACATAAGGAGATATATAGATATATACATTAATGTAAATGTAATGCTGTTTAATGTTAGTAAACAAATCAATGGTGTAAACACTGCTGCCATTTACTGATAAATTAAGTAAAGATAAATGATTAAGTGACATTCATTCATTCATTATAATAATTCACAGTGATTTTGTTTGTGTCCAATTGAAGCAACTCCAAATAGAAGTGCATCAGAAGTCTACTTTTTTGTGATACAACTGATAGTAAAAACGCCAATAATATTGGCCTAATCGGTTTTGATTTTGTCAGAGCAACATATTGAAAGGTTCTGAAGGAAAAACAAGAGGTTCATTTCAATAGGAGGTTGTTTTTACACACACACACATCTGTAGCGTCTCTGGGACCTCAAACATAAAAACGGTAAAGCAAATCTCAAAAGAACATGAGAGCTCATCAAGGCACCGGTGGAGGAGATGACACAAGCCTCTGCTCGCCCCCTCAGGATATGACATAACAGTGCACTGTTAGCTTTGCTTGCCACCTGCTTAAAACACTATTAACACACACTACACATTTCAGGGTCGAGTTACAGGCACAGAGACACTGACGTCAATGCCCTCAGGGAAGATTTTTAACAGTTCTTCTTTTGCACACGCCTTATGATCTTGTCAGCTTGTCTGGGATTTATTGCACTTTAAAGTGAGGGAAATGAATTTAGTGATTTGATTTCCTATTTTGGGGGTCTTTATCACAACCACAACCTTTTAAGTATTTGGTAACAACATCGTTTTCATACATTAGAGCTAACAGTAGCAGTACACTTACTTTTGCCCTTTTGGGATTAAGGGAAATCATCACACTTAAGCAGTTAAAGAGATACAGTAGTTCACACAAAATGAATAATTTGTCATTTATTCATCCTCATGTCATTCTGGCCCCATTATGTTAGGCTGCTCATTTCCATGACAGCAACATGATTTATACTGGCAACTAGGGATATCGCAAAATACCAGTATTGACTATAACCATGACATTTAAAAAAAATGAAATATTGATACTCTGTTAATGCTATAAAAATAAAAAAAATAAATAAGATAAAATAATAATATATATATATATATTATTATATATATATATGTGTGTGTGTGTGTGTCTGTGTGTCTGTGTGTGTGTGAATTTAAAAATATATTGTAAATAATCTAGCACCAGTAACTGTTATCTGGTTGATCTGACATAGAAGTAGAAGAAGATGATGATGACAGGGTGTGCAGCTACTATTGCCGCACCAAATAATGTTAGAAGAGATGTCAGACAAAAATGAGACACTCTTCCCACATCTGAAAAATGTTAGCTCGCCAGTGTGGGAGTCTTTTGGATTTCATAAAAGAAACAAGGTATTATAAAACTCTCTTCGTATGCCCATATTTTTTGGGACTCGCTAGCTCCAAAAAAAAAAAAAAAAAAGGAAAAACACAAAAGGTAAATAGACATTATAGATGAATGTGACTGACGGCATGGTTTATTTTTATGGTTTATAAATATTGAAATATTTTTGTTATGAATTAATTAATCCACAACAATAGTTTGGTGAAAATCTGATATTGTGACAGCCCAACTTGCTATAATTATATATATATATATATATATATATATATATAAAGTAAATAAAAGTCATCAATATGATGAAAATATTATGGTATACAGATCTGTCTACTGGGCATGCACACATGTATTTAGCATTTTTCACACTGTACAACCTATAATCACTGTTTTTGCATTATAGGTAGAAAATGCATTTTTTTGTTAGCTTCCGGTTTTAGCTGTATCCCTTCTAGCCACAACCACATTTTATGGTCCGATGCCTTCCACAGTCATACACATAAATACATTTAACTTAATTTAACTTAACTTGTTATCGGCATGTGAAGAGATTTTAATCCAGC